>JASFAT010000660.1:0-357455 GCA_031353405.1 Baronia brevicornis
CTGTCCATATAATGATGGATTTCCGCAAAGTAACGCCTGACTCTATTAATAATCTACTAGAATACATCAACAGAAGGTTAAAGTAAATACAGTATCGTTAAAAATCGACAACGCGACCCAAATCTCTTTCAGATTACTGGAATTTAACTCAATTAAAAAGCGTCTACTGCGTTCGTTAGCTGCAAAAGGTCATGAAGTGGACTCACCGCCTTCTGCCCTCTTTATGTCGACATTCAATGATTTATACATTACTTCCGCGAATAACTATAAACCAAAACATCCTTTAAAACAAAACCTTATGTGAAGAAAACTTAAATGTTTATGGATTATAAATATAACATTTTTTTATGAGATATGAGGGCAAACGAGCATGCGTGTTGCCGGATGGAAAGCAATCAACGCCGCTTACAGACCACCGCGACACCATAGATATTACGGAAGCGTTACCAGCTGTATATAGGCTTGTTTTTGAAGGTTCCAATGGCGTATCAGTTGGGAAATACCGCTGAAAGTAGCTGTTTCCACAGGGTGGTTGTGCGTGGAAAGAAGTTTCGGGAAAAACACACCACACTGTATGCCATGAATACAGATGTAAATAATGAATTTTACTTCGTGGCGCGTTGTACGATGCCAACATTAGCTCACCAAATCCACATCCTGAATGAGCATATGTCATCACACTGATTGTCACAAATCATAAATCTCCAATACCTTCAAAAAACAAGCCTATACATACCTAAAAGGCCGGCAACGCTTCCGCGACTCCTGCGGTGTCGCGGTTGTCTATGGGCGGCGTTGATTGCTTTCTATCAGGCGACACTATTGCTCGTTTGCCCTCCTATCCCATAAAAAAATACCTGCAACCTGATGATAATAGAACTTCTGTGTTCTATCATCATCAAGTTCTTGTTCATTTCGTTCAATCAAATAAAGTATGTATAGCAGAAAAATACACAGTCACAAGATTGCTTCAATTGCACCAAAGACATAAATACATCCCTGATTGTGGTAATAAAACAGGCATTTGAAGAATCAATTCAGCTTATTATTTTCACAATTAAAGACCGCTCAATTAGAAATGGCAGAATAAAGAAAAAGGAACATTCCAAAGACATTGTGCACATTCCTTTAACGCAGGGATTCCCAAACTTTTTGGGCAAGAGACCCCTTTTCAAAAATTAACTCATACCTCAAACCCCCATATCCAAATTCCTTTAAAAATCCAGTTCCAGTACTTTTCTATTGATACAAAATACCAATTTAAAAACTTTGCGGTTAGTAAAGTGAAGAGACCCCTAGTAAACCGATTTCGACCTCAAGAGGTCGATATCGAACACTTTGGGAATCCTTGCTTTGAAGTCTTAAATGAACTACGTCTTTGAAAATTAAAGGATAATCATCGAATAAAATGATATTTATGAACCAAATTATTTGTATATAGCATGACGAGGCACCCACGTCTCTCTCAACTGTCAAGTATAACCTCATGTAACCCGCACAAAACAATAAGTGATTATTTTTTTTGCGAATCAGAAAGCAAATCTTCATACTTTTATTTAACTGGTAGTAAGTAATCACTTGTCTATGGACTTCTGTAATATCTTAGGCACCGCATGAACATTGCGTGATTTAGGAAAATAAACAGAATCAATAAACAAAAGAATAAATGTTACGTAATCGCCTTACAAGATATAAGAAAGACCGCAGGAACAAACTGGCTGGAAATGAAATGGCTGGAGAAAAATGGAAATGCTTGAAGGAGGCCTTTACCTGAGAGAGGTCCATGTAAACAAAATAAAATATTAATATTATGTATAAATTTTGTACAAAATTTTAACATGAGTGGAATAAAAGGCTTTTTTACTTTTATTTTATTTTATTTTTAATAACCGTTTATCAATTTGAGTTTCGGAGGCCCAACACTCATTCTCTCGTCCCATCCCCCCTCCCCCTCACATACCCTTTCCATGCCCTATCTCCCTCTCCCTCGTCTAGTATATTAAATTCGCCTTTAGTGAATCCCACGAGCCGCAAGGGAGGATGGAGGTCAGCCCCAGCAGAGCCCTGCATGCTGAGGGAAGGCACCATAGTACCTGGGGGAGTCCGATCCCGGGACGGTCGGCACACTTGCGACTAAGCTCGACCCTAGCCACGCATCCATTGGCACGGCAGACCGTGGATTGGCGGAGAGGAAGGGAAAGGATAGAGAAGAAAGGAAGGGACATGCGGAATGTTACCATGGGTTACCAGACTCGGGATAAAAATTTATAATTGCTAAATATTTATTCTGATGCGGGAATCGAACCCGCGACCATTGACTCCGTGTACGGGGGGCCATGCCACTGAGCCAATTGTTTAATAATCTGGCAAGTAAAATATTTTTTTTAAAAGTATTTTAAAAAGCTATATTTTTATAAATCCTTGATGATCGCGGATGGCCTTTCATGGTATCCTGTAAATTGTTTAGGGCCCCGCGATAACACAATCAGCGGATGATTTAGCGGGTTCGATCGCACGCTTCTTCTATTGCTCGGATGTGGGTCGCGCTCAACCGCTGATGTGGACCGATAAGCGTCAGCATACTGTACACAAGGACAGGTTACTGACTCACTACTGTGGATATAAAGCAACCTGTGTAACTTTTGGCCAAGGTTGATTTCATCTCATGTTATTGTTATTTTCGGCTTTATTTCGAACGGAGAAAAAATATTACTACAATATATTTTTATTGCTTTTTTGTGAATGGGAAAGGAAGGCAAACGAGCGGGCGTGGCAACTGATGGAAAGCAATCAACGCCGCCTATAAACATCCGCAATGCCACAGGCAGTGCAGAAGCGTTATAGTTTGGGTCTCTGGAACTCAACCGCTCACCGGACGAAGCGCGGTAGCTAAGGTACCACTCAGTCGCTAGATTTTCTGCGTGAGTGTCGTACTTCCCCGGGCGAGCCAACCCATTCATGCTACAGACAAATATATTTTAGCAGAAAATCAAACTTTCAACACGTATATACTTTGATAAAGTATATGCCACGACCAATTGCCGATAGCACTATTTAAAATAATAATATATTACAATTTACCATAAAACCATTTGTTTTTTTACGTGGTATTTATTAATTGTTATTATTTATAGTTCTATTGTAGCGGCCGAGATGAAATCCATCGGGTTAACGTGGCCTTCAGGCCAAAGCGCGCATACAAGACTCTCAAGAAGCGCGTTGCTCAAGACCGATCCCAATGGAGAAGCAATGTGGACGCCCTCTGCCCTACCTTGGGGACATAGGACTATATGATGATGATGATAGTTGTGGACAGTCAAAAATTTTACTTAGCTAAGATCCGCGACAAGCAAAACAATAACAGAAAATTAATAATGTGTTTTTTCCTTCTGGATGAAGTGGATTTATTTGGAACGAAGACTCTACGGAAGACAACCGAAAAGTCTTCCGTAGAGTCTACTATACCTGAATATGCCTCGTGTTGGGGCGAAACACGTGTCGTTTACAAGGTGGAAAAGTGGTAGTGTGTGTTTGGTGTTGTGTGTAGTGGTTGGTGGGTGGACAGTTGATGGCCGATTTTCGGTAAATTTTTGGTTTAAGTTCCAAATAAATCCACTTCATCCAGCAGGAAAAAACACACATTATTAATTTTCTGTTATTGTTTTGCTTGTCGCGGATCTTAGCTAAGTAAAACTTTTGACTGTACACATAGTGATTGATTTCCGCAAAGTAACGCCTGACGACATTAATAATGATGATAGATGTATTGCTCTCTTCTTGCGCCCTTGGAATTGCAAATTCTATGGGCGGGAGTTTTTATTTATAATCAGATAAATCAAAAAGTGTATACCTGTGTATTTTTTGGGATTTGCATCGTAATATTTAATTCGTCCATAACATTAAGCTCGACGGGCGACAAAAATAATCTTAAAGTATGAAGAGAATATTACATTGATATTTATTCATTCACCTTTTCATTTTTTTCTCCCTACCTCCCTCTCTCCCACTCTCTCGCTGTCTCTCTCTTTCTCTATCTCTCTTATTATTTGACAACCTTCACCTAACAGACTTCCTTATTTGCAATTATAAAACCAAAGTTGTATAAACTTTGCACTAAACAAAACCAGTAACCAGAGATAAAATCATTATTTTCTTAACTATACATTTGAATACATTTAAACCGAGATAAGCAATTAGCCACATCTCCTTAACTAAAAGATATCGTTATCGCGATGGTGAAATGGACTTTAAAGCGTTTTAATTATTTTATTACAATGATTTGCATACATTAGAACTTGGTAACAAAATTTAAAGCATAGACAATCGATAAAAACTGAATACATTATTACTATTTACATACATGATGACGATCTAATTGGTACAGTGACAACTGTATCGCTTTCGGAGTCAGTGGTCGCGGATTTAATTCCCGTGTCGGGATAAATATATAGCGACACAAAAAAAAACGAAAACGCTGTAAATAACACAGATATCAAAAAATCATCAGAAAGGAATAATATTCCGAGTATAAAATTGAGAATAAAGAATTAACCATGAAAGCTTGGTCTATTCGCCTTTATTAACATCGTTTCTATAGTTCTTTCTTCGTTGATAGCAAATAAGAATATATTATGCCAGTGTAAATCTTTATTGGGGACGACCAATTGGCTCAGTGGCGGGGCCCTCCGCCCGCGGAGTCAATAGTCGCGGGTTCGATTCCCACATCGGAATAAATATATGTATGGATTACATATATTTAGTTGTTTTAATATGATGGTGGTTGCTCTATCAAAACTTTCCATAGTATCCTATTATGACTACAATGGTTCTATAAAGTTAAATTATTGAAGAATGAACCGATGGTTTATTTGCCATAAACGATTGTTTAGACTTTATAGAGACTACAAAGTAAATTTAAAAATTCCTTAAAAACATTTATAAAAAAAGCAAAAAATTGCTCATACTGATTTAAATTTCCGAATGAGCTGACGAGACTCTCATAAAAAAATAATAAAAATAAGTATAAATTAATGAAATTCATACAAAAACATATTTATTGTATTTAAAAAGAAACGACGACAACGATTGGCTCAGTGGCAGGGCCCTCCGCCACGGAGTCAATGGTCGCGGGTTCGATTCCCGCATCGGAATAGATATTTATATATGTGTTTATTCCGAGTCTGGTAACCCCCCCAATCCGCATTTCCTTTCCTGCCCCTTCCTTTCTTCTCTATCCTTACCCTTCCTCTCCGCCAATCCACGGTCTGCCGTACCAAAGGATGCGTGGCTAAGGGCAAGCTTAGTCGCAAGCATAGCGACCGTCCCGGGATCGGGCTCCCCGGGTACTATATTGACTTACATTAGCATGCGGGGCTCTGCTGGAGCTGACCTCCATCCTCCCTTGCGGCTCGTGAGATTCACTTCGACGAATCTTAATACACCTAATTCGTTCAAAAATGACGGCGACGTGGTTCGCCACCCATCACGTTCTGATTCCCACGAAGGCGAAAAGCGACGGACGGAGAGCGGTTTCGCTACGATGAATGTGAGAGGAAGGATGGATGAGTGGGAAGGAAGCAAGGAAGGTGTGTCGGGATCGTCGCGGATGGAGATCTGTGGTCTCTGCCTAAGTAGTCTAAACCATACATATATACATATAGTAACGCCTGTCTCCCTGTAAGGGTTACAGGGAGACAGGCGTTACTATATGTATATATGTATGACTTACCGGTTTATATATTTTAATTCTGGACGTTTCTTCGTGTCATATGCGTAATTGTAATGGCACTCATGACTCAGCGAATAACATATAATAGAATATAGTGTTTTTTGTCTGAAATTATTCATACCATTATTATTATAAAAACAACGGAATAACAATGGAAGTTAATAAATTAAGAACATAACGCCATTAACGTAGATGGCTGCCAAAAAAAATCTCCGTATATGTTAATCTTTATTATTTCTTGTATGTCAAGAACAAACGTTAAGCTTTTGCACAGATAATAAAATCAGTCATAACTAATTTTACGGTGTTTACGTTTTTGTACAATTCCATAACTTCGTAACAGTCAATCAATCAATAAAACAATGGTTGGCCAATAAAAAAAAATTAATAACTCACCATATCAAAACGCGAACTTGTATTTTTTTGCGTAAAAACTTATGATCCATTGAAGAAACCAAACGCATTACTTGTTATTATAAGTTATGTAATCGAACGCGGGTGAATGAACTTGCTATACAACGATTATTTGATTGTATTGGATTAGAAGTTAAGCCCGTGAGTGCAGTCTTTGATCTCAAATACAAACAGCAGTATGCGTTTTTCTTATGTTGCTCTAACTGACCTGAAAGTGTTACTTATGACTCACGGTAATGACGTAATAGCTTGCAACTAGGGTAGCAATATTTTTAAAAGGAAATTTGAGGAATGATAAAATGTATGAAAAAGTTACCAATAAATAAAAAAAAATGAAAAGAAATTAATAACGTACTTTTACTTTAGACCACTTAATACAGTGATTTGACTTGCACTATTGAACTAAGAGTTCCAGATAAATTCAAATTAAATGGATTCAAATCTAAGGCTATATTTGATGTCCTAATAGATAAAAGACTTAGCTGGGCACCACACATCACATTAGTGGCGGGAAAAATTAGACGATTAATAACAGTATTTAAAAATTTGCGTGAAATAGATAATATAAAACTCAGCATCAAAATATATAAAGCCCTATGCCAATCCCTCCTTACGTACTGCATTGTGGCGTGGGGAGGAGCTGCTTCAACCCATATGCTTGAATTAGAGAGAGCACAAAGGGCAATTATAAAAGTAATGCTACACAAGCCTTACCGATACCCCACAGATGAATTGTATAAGCAAACAAAACTTTACACAGTCAGACAGCTATATATACAATCATGCGTGGTGAAATATCATAAGGAAGTCACCTTGCACGCATCAATTCCATCAAGGAGATTTATTATTTATCCTTTACCCACAACTAAAACTAGCTTTGCCCAACGACAATATAATTATTTGGCTCCGTTTATATATACTAAATTAAATCGCATAGAGAAGACTAATAATCTAAATATCAATTCAATAAAAAAACTCATAAACAAATGGCTATCCAACCTAGCATATAATTCTACAGAATTAATATTAAATAAACATTAGCTTAGTAGGACAAAATAAAATAAAATATATTCAGACACAGACACATGTAAAAAAAAAAAATCTTTTTGGTTTGTATAACTTAATAAAGTTTTTTTTTTAAATTTTAAATTTGCATAGTTATATTAAGTATAGCAAGAAAATAATATATGTAACTCATAAATATGTCACAGAAGGGAACCGTCTGCCGTAGTACAGGGTTCGCCCTAGTTCGGCGGACGGGGAAACAAAAATTGTAAACTTATCAATGAACAATAAATATATATTATTATATTATTATATTTGTTTTATAAATAATAATTAAATTTTAAAACCCTGCATTGGCAATATAGATAAATAATTTCTTTATTGTACACCAAAAACAAAGTCATACAATATTTTATGTTAATATTGCTTAAATACAAAGGGCTGTCTCATCGCTAATAGCGATTTCTTCCAAACAACCATTGGATGAAAATGGTGATTATGGAGATATATTTGATCTGGGCTGGTGACACACTATTGACACGATGATAATATTTCTATATAATAATATACATTTAATATATATGAACAAAATGAATAAAAGAAGAATTAAACAACATTTCCTTTCAGTATAAAATATTTATATATGTATATATTTATGTGCATATTATAAATATGTATCCTCTTATTTATATAGTATTATATTACATATTATAAGTATTTATATGTTTATATATGTATGGTTTTATATAGTATGTAGTGTTATGTATATTATTATTATATTTTGTTGTTGTACACTTATTTCTATCCACACAATCTTATCTCTCTTTCACTCCTGGGTTTGCTGAAAGAAAACTCAATTTTGAGTTAAGCTCGCCCTTGTACATCTTCTTTCCTTTTAATTCTTGTATGTCGTGTTTTTTGTGCAATATAGTATTAAATAAAAAAATGAATATATAATAAATAAATAAATACATTAATACTGTTATATAGAACAAAATATCTAGCAATCATGTTGTAAAATTCATTCCATTAGATGTAAGGAAGGATTTAACCGGTAAATTGTCTTCGTCTTCCGTGTTAACATGCACTGTAAATACTTAAATGTATGCAAATCCTGAGAAATGAACACTCCTGGGACATACGAGATATCGCTACAGCCGGATCACTAGAAATATTATTTCTTTAAATATAAGGCAATTATTAAATAAAGTAAATGATTGGTGATGTTCAATTTATATGCGCACAACGGATAAGCTAGTTTTTTATACATCAAGTATATAAAAAACTAGCTTACCCGTCGCGCGTTGCTGCTATCTCAGCAAATACGCCAAATTCATTCAAATTCGTTACGATACAATTCTATATACATTATTGTGTCATTTTTATTGAAACTTGTTCATTTTCGTCGGGAAAACATTACATTTTTTTGATTATACACGCGCGCCACCAGTCCTAAAATAGATGTATCTAGATGGTGGAGATAAAAAGTTTAAGCCCCACCATCTGGATGAGTGGGGATCCAGTATGGTCCGTAAGTGTTTCTTTCGACGCATCACTACCCTGTGGAACCAGCTACCTCCAGCGATGTTTTCGAACCGATACGACATTGGAATCTTCAAAAAACAAACCTACACTTCTCTTAAAGGCTGACAACCCTTCTGCAATGCCTATGGCACTACGGATGTCTATGGGCGGTGTTGATTGCTTTATATCAGATGAGAGGCCTGCTTGTTGGCCTTCCTGTCCCATAATAAAAATGTACTTTTCTAGATACCTTTATTTCTACTTTTCTTTTACTTTTCTAGATTATACTCAACGGCTTCACATAGTTTCAAGGCGATCGGATGAATGGTATATTAATGCATAAAGGACAAAGAGATATACATTTGTTTTTATATACATACATATATAGATATAACGACGACCAATTAGCTCTGTGGCGGAGCTCCCGCCTTCGGAGTCAATGGTCGCGAGTTCGATCCCCGCATCGGAATAAATATATGTGTGGCCTACAAATATTAAACCTACCAAATCGCTTTGGATAAACGTGATGGGTGTCCGTTGTCCGTTCCCCCAGAAATGGAGAGGTCCGTGCCCAGTGGGACATATATGGATTGTTAAAAATATTGATATAGCTTTTTTTTTTCAATATTGAAGTAGCTACTTACCTACTTAATTAATAAAAATACTGCCGATAATAGAAACAAAGGTTGAGGAAGTGTGGAATTATTATTAATTTAGTTATATTTAAATACCCGTCTTACACATTTCAATATAATACATATTTATTTAAATCCGACAGCCCTGAAAATTTTAGATAAATCCACGGAATTCGAGAGATCTGGTTATACTACAAGTAAGCCTCAAAAAATAGTTGCAATAAAATACTGGCAACCTAACATACTTCTTAATATTTGTAATGGGACTTTTCCCGCCAACTTACATCAGTGACGTTGTATTTTATTTCATTTTCATGATGTTATATTATTATCAATGTTTTATTGTTTAATTGTGGTGTTGTTTTATGCAATATAGTTCGATTAAAGGCGTATAAGTGAAGTGATATGAAATAAAAACGTGTATCGTGACTTTTTAAGTTGACTGAAAAAGTCCACAGAAGGTTTTGGTAGAATAGCTACCATTTTATCAAGACGTAACGTGATTAGCTTACTAGTTATATTTGAAAAGGTTTGATGTTATCGTATTTTAATTGACACGGGCATAATATTTATAACTAATTGCCATCAAAAACAGGAAGAGAACGTTTGTTATCTAAATATATCTTCTTCTTCTTCTCCTTTGATGGCAATTAGCTATAACTATAATGCCATTGTGAATTAAAATAATAACAAGTAGCTTGAAATATAATTGAGCTTGTCACGATACGTCTTGATGAATGTTGGCCGTTTAACCAATAGTGGCATGGACTTTCCCAGTCAAGTAAAAACAAGATAGACGCATTTATTTCATTTCACTTCACTGCTACGCCTTAATCAAACTATATTAAGAAATACGCCAACATAATTAAACAATATAACTGAGAGACAACAATATAACATGAGATTAAAAAATGAAATAAAAACTCAACGTCACCGGTGTAACTTGGCGGGAAAATTTAAATATCGTTACACATTAAAATTGTTATTTTTTTAGAAAGTTAAGTTACATTAAAACTTCTTACTTAATACATCAACAGCTTATTAACAATACATAAAGTATTTTTTAAGTAAATTGTTCAAAGATGATAAACAGATTTTGAAAGATAAATTTTACAATGTTCTCATTATATAATAACTTAAGGGGTAAACATAAAATATATCTTAATTAACAAAACATATAACCATATCGATTAATTAAACGAAGATCGATCGATTGACCTATGCAAATATAAGTTAAAAAACCGATGTATTATAACATTACGAAAAAAATTGACATTTGTCAATTACCATAGACAAGCGATGAATAAAAACAAACTGAAAAAACATGAAGATAAGCTCCGATACAACTGGCGCATATATCAATATTAATTAAATTTTCTTAATCATCAGAATCATTAATTTAATATAGATTTGGTATATTGATTTAAACATCGCTATCTCTCAATTAAAAGCTTTGAAAAATAGATTATTAAAAATACTGTGTGTGTGTTAATATATAATTAAGACGAGAAGATTTCCCATTGCTGGGCATGGGCCTCCTGTATCTGAGCGAACGGACCTAAAACCACCACACTGACTCAACACTAATAGACGTGGTACCCAAACTCGAATACCTGCAAGTCATATTTATATTTATCTCGATGCGGGAATCGAGGATAATCCTCAATCGGAGGGGGATCAACAATCCTCGAAGGGAGGATTGCACGGGAGCGAATCCTCCCTTACAGCTCGTGGGATTCCCTATAACGAATTTTAATATACCTAAATTATTAAAAAATGACGACGACGTTGTTTGCCATCCGTCACAAGGGCGAAAAGCGACTAACGGAGAGCCGTTTCGCTCGCCGTTAGTCGTAATGTGAGAGGAAGGATGGATAAAAAAATGGATGAGTGTGGAGGAAGCAGGGAGGGTGTGCCGGGATCGTAGCGGATTGAAATCTTTAGTCTCTGCCAACCCCTACAGGAGATAAGCGTGAAAATATATATGTATGTATGTAATCGAACCCGCGATACATGACCCCGAAGGTGCTAGCTTTGCCACTGAACCAATTGGATCTATGTCTACTATGATTTTAAGCCTTAATAATATACTTTGTCTATTGAAATAAAATAAATATTTTTATACTCATAAATACCTGCGTCGTGTATAATACATTCATAAACACACAAACGACAAAAATAAACGCCAAGACTCAAAATAACTACCTGTAAAATGTACAAATACGTATTAAATATGTAAGAATTTCCTGTCATATCTCACCATATGCTATAAATGGTTTGCCGCGGTAATTGATTATACTCGCAGACTATAACAGCGTGAAGAGATGTAATTGGCACAAACATCGCATCTCTCTCGACTTTTCGTGATGCTTTTACCCATAGAGTGACAGCAAAAAAAAAATCTTAGTCTATGCTTTTACCATGCGTCACTTACTCTAAACATTTAAACGTTAAATCTTTACTAATTAAATATTAAAGCTAAAGAGATATCTACTAATGTAAATTTTAACCATAGTGGAATAATGCATAATTATAAAAAAGCATCGCTATAAAACAGATATTACACAAGATAATTAGCAAATTATATGCTTCTTATTCGTTGATGGCTGTTAAGTAATATGCCGGTGTCAATTAAAGAAATAAGTAAAGATACTTGTTGGACTTTTCCCGCCAACTTACATCAGTGACGTTGTGTTTTTATTTCATTTTCATAATCTTATGATAATATGAAGTATATTGTTTGGTGTATTATACAATACAGTTCGATTAAGGCGTATAAGTGAAGTGTTCGTATCGTGTATCGTGACTTTTTAAGTTGACTGAAAAAGTCCATGGAAGGTTTTGGTAGAATAGCCACCATTTTATCAAAACGTAATATGTTAAGCTAACTAGTTACATTTTAAGAGATTGGATATAATTGTATTTTACTTAACACTGGCAAATTAGGTGTACCTAATTGCCATCAAAGAAAATGATAATTAATATTTTATTATAATTTAAACTTACCTGAATTGTAGTTAAAGCAATAAATAGGCAGACAAGATAGGGTTATGTCCAGCAGTGGATTTCTAAGGACAATTGACAGTAATGATCATTGATCATTATCGCTATAATAGTAATCAGATTTATCAAGACTAATGCTCAAGGTCAGCAGTACGAAAAAGTATACATTTAACTTGATTGAAAAGCGTTTAAAAACTATACGGGGAAAGATGCGTGGAGTAGTTTGTAAAATACAGTAGAACAACATTTTAAAATATTACTATATATAATATATTATATATTTTTATTTTTTATTTTATAACTAAATAAAATTGACCACCAGTAAATACCACTCGTTATATTTAAATTATAAAGTTAAATGATCCAGTTCCATCAATTTATTTAAATTTAGTGAATAAAGTCAAAGGGTTAAGGTTAATTGTTGAACGGTTCATATCCGGCTGCTATTGAAATTGTGACAGTCGTATTGATATCATAGACAATTAAAAAAATAAAATTCTCCTATGAAAAATACTTTAGGTGCGAATTTAAAAAAGTAACTATATTTTTTACATTCATAAACTCACGTTAAAAGTATTTATTATATTGTATTATTTTAATAGCATTTTATTGAATATATTTTAATTAATACGTATAAGTGAGATGAAACAGAATAAATATGTACATTGTTAATTTTTAAATGGACCCCAAAAGTTCAATATAAGATAATTCTGATGATCGGTCATCATTTTATCAAAAAGTTACTTTATAAGACTGTGAATTGTAAAATAATTGTTTTACTTGACACTGGCATAAAAGTCATGCTTAATTGTCACCAATTAAGAAGAAAAAAATATTTTTTCTAATACCAACCTTAAATACACGGACCCAGAATATACCATGCACTAACTAATACACTAAACCAAAAATGCGAACGTGTTTTTAGTAAAAGAAAATTAATACTTTAGTTCTTGCTTTAAGTATTCCTTTGAAGTTAGTATCGTATTATATTACGAAGTTCGTACCGCGTGTTAGGCGCGTCGTAGTTTCGAACGACCGGTTACGTTCGCGCCATGCATTCGACTATACGAAGCTCCGATACCATGCCGGCAACAACTTTTAACTAGAGTTCACAATTGTATACAACGTTTCTTTTTATGCCTGTGCTCCAATTTTTGGTATAGTTGCACAAAAAGTTGACTGCCTTTAATAGTTTGTTGATCCCGAGCAATACGAATGATTTTAATATACAGATAATTTACAGATTTATTGAATTTTCTATACAAGATATGCTTATCGACCAATTAGCTTAGTGGCGGGGCCCTCCGCCCGCGGAGTCAATGTTCGCGGGTTCGACCCCCGCATCGGAATAAATATATGTATGGATTACAAATATTTATTCCGAGTCTGGTAACCCCGCCAATCCACGTTAGACAAGCGTGGTGGGTTAACGCCCATTCCTTCACAAATAAAGAGGCCAGTGCTCAGCAGTGGGACATATATGGGATGTTAAAAAAATATGCTTATAGGATGCTTAGATGGTTTGGTGCATAGCGAGAATAACTAAAACTAACTAAAAGGACTGATAAAAGAAATTTGAACAGTCGGTAGGGGAAGCCGACTCTAATATAAGGTAGTGAGGGTAGATTTGGCAGAAGAGTCATGAAAGTAGAATGAATACGATGGAAATGAGAGCGTTAAGAAGTGTGTAACTTTGACTGATAGAAATTGGAATGAAGTTATAAGAGAGCGATGTGGAGTAAAAGAAGGTGTTGTGACAAAAGTTGAGAAGGAAATGCTTAGATGGTTTGAGAACATAGAGAGGATGGATGAAAGACGACTGATAAAAGAAATTTACGTTGCGGATGTGGATGGAAGGGTCAGTAAGGGAAGACCAAGGACAACATACTTAAACCAAATTACCGAAGTTCTTACGAAAGTCCAGGTCAAGAGTACCCTTAACCGGCTAGCTTGTATGAGTGTGGATGAAGCAAAGAAAGTGTGCCGAGATTGTATCAGATGGAGATCTGTGGTCTCTACCTACGCCTACAAGAATATGACGATATATAGGTACAGGCAGAACGATATATAGGTATATAGGATAAATATGTATATCCTACAGGTATTTATTCCGAGTCTAGATGATTCGTCATTAATGCTGCTTTGTCACTCTTAAATACGTAATTGGAAATTACCGGTTATGTAATCTTTGTACCACTAGTCAAAAACGACCAGAGATGAAGAGCGTTTAAATATAGAGAAGTAATTAATAATATCTCAAAACATCATCAAGAAAAATGTCTCTCATGATCAAGTCGGTCGTTTAAAACGGTGCGAGACGTCGTCGGTCGAAAGGGAAATGGGAAACCTCAATGTCTTGACACCGTTTCACGCGACTATGAGATATTATACGACATATTTTGTTGGAAGCCGTGAAAAACTAATTTTCATGGTTCAGTGTAAACATGAACTATGTCTGGGATGGAATAACTATATAAAAATTAAATAGTTCTCTTAGACAAGAGGACAGCAAACTATCAAACTGATTAAATGATGGAAGTCCACCACCTATGGACATCTAAAATCAAAACATACCAAGATTTTGATTAAGAACTTATTTTTTTATGAGTTAGGCAAACGAGCAGGCATGTCACTTGATGGCAAGCAATCAACGCCGCTTATAAACATAGGTGATGAGAGACGAGTGACGAGTCTTATAAATAACACGCGATGAAAATAATAAAACACTAAACTAAAAACACTAAAATAAAAATAGTTAAAAAAACTTTTAAATTAAAAAGATTTATTAATATAAATTATGATTAATATAATATAATATAAGTTTTATAAATATAAAAATCTGTATCACGACTGTATGTATGTAACTATAATTAAATGGAGAACTTGAGCATAACAACAAAAAATAGAACAATTTATATACATATATAAATTGTTCTATTTTTTGTTGTTATGCTCAAGTTCTCCATAATAAAATAAAATAAAAATATAAATTCACATTCTTATGCGCTCCCGTTTTTTTTTAAAGGTTGTATAACTTATCTCGCTCTCTCTCGATCCTTCATGTCTGAAGATCGCGATCACCGGATATCACCCAGCAGTTCGTTAGGCTCTTCCATTTCATGACAAACTCGATTTTTACTTCGTAACTTTCATGGTGATTTTCTTGGGAATTTAGTGGAGTGGTTTCCCGTTGCCTTTTGCACCAGACATTTATATGACTTATATAATGATTAAAATTGACTATGGACCGATTTCGATCTATCCTGTAATGGTACATGCTTTTATTAATAAATACATAAAAGATTAACTATACCCTGTATAAGTTAGCTTGATTTTTTTGACAGATGTAAATTTTTCTGATCGACATAACTTTGCAATGGCGAACATATTATTTTCTTAATTTAATAATTTTAAAAATTATAAAAATATTAAAAAAATAGATATAACACAAAAGTCCCTAAAGATTCAAGCGTTATCCGAAAATTTTAAGACTTTTTATTACTTCAAAGTAAAATTTAAATAGGAACACTTATAATAATAGACGCTTGTACAATGATACATCCGTCTATACTGTATACTGCCTGTTATTCGTGTCCTATCCGTCCGACCGATGTAACATTGTATGCATGTAGCGTCTATTATTTTCAGTATTCCTATTTAAATTTTACTTTGAAGCAATTTATAGTCTTAAAATTTTCGGATAACGCTTAAATCTTTAGGGACTTTTGTGCTATATGTATATTTTTAATATTTTTACAATTTTTAAAATCATTAAATTAAGAAAATAATATGTTCGTCATTGCAAAGTTATGTCGATCAGAAAAATTAACATGTGCCAAAAAGATCAAGCTAACTTGTACAGGGTATATACTAATCCAATCTTCATATTCAAAGTCTAGTGAAACCGTAAACTGTCGGGATGATAAAGAAGGGGCAGCTAAACTACCGTTTGACACCGTTACTGAGAACATGTATTAAAATCAACTGTCCAATATAAAGCAGTAACCGCCATAAGATACTGGAACAAAATACACAGAGTGAAATATATAATGACATATGAATAACGATACTTCGCCTGCGATTCTCTTAATATAAATTTATTCCAAACTAGTTCTGTTTCAGTTATAAACGGAATAGGCATTGCAAAACCGTCTCCAACCTTCGAGAGATGTTTACATTTGTTTTCCAAATTAAAGTAACCTTGAAAGGTTACTATAATATAAGGTTACCCCAGTTTCGTCTATCCAATCCCTTTTTCTATTTCAAAATCTAGTCAAAACTTATCAAAGGTCAGTTAAATATTTTTTTTTATTTTGTTCGCTCTAATACAGAAAAGGTTTACAAATAAAAAATATGAGGAAAACTTTAAAAATTAAATATTCTTTTTTCCTTTTACTTTCAACAGATAGCGTTCGTGACAGCTTTATCGTCCAACGGGCGTGTTGGTATACAAAACTGTTGTTTCTTTTGTGCGATTGAGAAAAGTATACCTAAGTACTAAAATACCAGGAGAAAATAAATTGTAAGTGAAACAAAGTTCAACGAGCCATTTAGTATTTAATAAAAAAGTAAATAAATTGTTTTTTTAACAACCCATATATGTCCTACTGCTGGGCACAGGCCTCCCCATTTATAGAGGAACGGAAAATAACCCATCATGCTTGTTTACTGCGAATTAACCAGACTCAGAATATTTGTAGGCAGACAGTCTCACTACTGAGCCAATTTGTAATAATCTAAATAAACTAGTTACGCGATACAAAAAGTCAGTTCCATCCCCATCATGATGGATGATTGGACGTCCACCATCGTGTGATTTAGTCGCAGTTTTCTGCTACGAACTAACTGTGCAAATGTAGAACAACTTGTCACGTGACTGAGAATACACATCAGACTTCCATACGATAATCGGATCTGATGATATAAACCAAATAACTGTATATTTTCCCGACATATTTTGATCAAATGCGAAATACACGTCCGATCCGATAGTCGAATCGTACATTAAAAACATTGGTGCTGACCAAGGCGTTCATTACAGCTTTCCTATATTTTTATTTTATTTTATTATGGAGAACTTGAGCATAACAACAAAAAATAGAACAATTTAAAGGCTATATATATATAAAGCAATAAGGCTATATATATAGGGCATATATTTAAGGGCTACTTTTTCTTTTCTTTGATGGCAATTAGTTATAACTATTATATAATAATAATAATAATAATAATAAAACTTTATTTCAGGACTAGCCCATATATCGTTAGTAACAATCTTTCTTATAATCTAGTGTTCGTAAAATTACAAAATTTTATAAAAATATATTTTACATTTAAAAAATAACGATAACATCAAATCCCTTGAAATATAAGTAGTCAACTTATCACGTTACGTCTTGATAAAATGGTGGCTATTCTACCAAAACCTTCTATGGACTTTTTCAATCAACTTAAAAAGTTACGATACACGAATTTATTTCATATCACTTCACTTATACACCTTAATCGAACCAAAATCGTATAATACACCACTATAACTCATAATAATATATGATTATGAAAATGAAATAAAAACACAACGTCACTGATGTAAGTTGGCGGAAAAAGTCTAGGCTACTTACTGTTCCCACTTAAAAATATAGGAGAGATCAGATTATGTTTATACATACATACATGTATGTATAAACATAATCTAGTGTGACATACACACATTGTCTGAAATAATGATTATTATTATTATTATACATACATACACACATAAATTTTTAGCCTGCGAAACACGAGTACATGGATTCTATGATAGGCCAAGCTGTAAAAGACACAAAACTAACAACACTAATATCTTCGAATCTGTATTTAGTACAGTACCTTTCGACTCTCATAAAAAAGCTATTTAAACTTTGTTCAGATACCTTTGTCCAGAGGTTAGTCATGGTTTAAAGGCTTCCATCATTTTTTCTTCGTTTCACACGATCAACCACAGCTAACAAATATAATTATTGTAACAATTGATGATGTTCAATTCGTTGCATAAATAGTAACACTTTAAATTTTAGAAACTAACCTCTGCTCTTTATTATAAACAGCTTTAGTTTTTTTATGGCATTGGAAAACAAACGAGTAAGCGTGACGCCCGATGAAAGCAATCAACGCCGACCATAGACATCAGCAACACTTGGCATTACAGAAGCATTGCCGGCCTTTAAGATAGTAGGTTTTTGAAGGTTTGGATAACGTTCTGGTTCAGAGTAATGGTGCGCGGAAGGAAGTTTCGAGAAAAGCTTACTGTACTGGATCGCGGCTCATCCAATTGGTGGACTGTTTCATGTGAAGAGACATTTTTGGTTCCAGGACTTTTTTTCTTTTTTTACAGGACAATTTCTTCGAAAAGACTCGCGAGCTGGAAACCTGCACGTCGAAGACTGGGGACAATAAGGAGGATAAATCGGTGACGACTACTTTTCTCCAGTCTTCAAAGCCTTAAATCGACAAAGTTGTATCACGACGGATGATGTATTACGACAGCAGAAGAAGAGTTGGTAGCCAAATCCAAATGCTGGTCAGATGAACTCGGCTTGGATTTTTTTTAATAAAATTATAATTATTTCTTACTCCTTGACACCATATATATATATATATATATATATATATATATATATATATATATATATATATATATATATATATATATATATATATATATATATATATATATATATATATATATATATATATATATATATATATATATATATATATATATATATATATATATATATATATATATATATATATATATATATATATATATATATATATATACAATCTTTTTTTTAACAATTTTTATCTAATAATAATATTTGTCTAAACTATTACAGAAAATGTTGTATCTAATATATACAAATAACCACTTGATTTACTCTATTCGAATTGATAGATTGATAAAATTGTCTATTCTTAAAATCAGTTAAAATTAATGGTTAAAATTACTCAGTTTGAGTACAAGTGGAAATCCAATACGCGTTCAGAAACGAAGCGATTCTAACGCGCGAGAACGTCAAGTAATCGATACTGTGTGACATCATTTATCAACAACCATAACCAAAATATCGTCACCTTATTGCTGACTGCCGCTAAATATAAGAGTTTAATTAAAGATGGACAGTCAAATTTACTTTGCTAATATCCGCGAACACAAATCAGAATAATAATATTGTGCGTTTACTAATGATTTTATCCTATCATTAGTAAACACATAATAATTATCATTATTGTTATGTAGTCATTACTAATGATTATACATGATCACGTGACAACAATCACATCATTAAAAATTAAATTAATTCAAATAACAACTTTATATAACATTGCCAATTTCGATATATTTTTTTTTAAACAATGGGGGAAATACTTATATACTTATTTATTTCGCGATATGTAAATTTTACAACATAGCAAGTATTTAAAATCTATGTTACTTAGAAATAGAAAACGTTTATTTGTGACACTTTTTTACAGAAACCTAATGCTAAAATTAAAACCTAAATAAATATTGAATTTAACATTAAAAAAAATTAAAAAATATTTAAACCTACTTTTGTGCTAGTGTGTCACAAATGTGACACAAAATGGTTTTTGCTCAGCGTAAGCTAGGCACTCTATTGGAACACCTAACACTGAAAATAACAGCAAGTACCTATGTAATACAGTAACAGCAAGTACATATGCAAGTAATATCTCAAAGCACGGACCACACTGATGAAATTGATTAGGATATATACACACACATATACATATATATTCATATACACACATACATATACACGTAACAAGATCAATGAAATAATAACTTATTATAAAAACAATTACATTTTGCTAAGTCACATATTTTCTACACAGTTCTTGTTGCTTTATGCCTTTATTAATGTTTAATTATAAATATAGGTATGTGGACAGTAAAAAACTTTTACTTAGCTAAGATCCGTAGAGTCTATCCGTCCCACTTAGTAGGAAGTCACTTAACGGTTTTCTTCCGTAGAGTCTACTATACCTGATGATGCCTCGTGTTGAGGCGAAACACGTGTCGTTTGCAAGGTGGAAGAGTGGTAGTGATTGTTTGGTGTTGTGTATAGTGGCTGGTAGGTGGAGAGTTGCTGACGGCCGTTTTTCCGTAAGATTTAGTTTAAGTTCCCTGTAAATCTACTTCATCCAGTAGGAAAACACACATTATTAATTTTTCTATTGTTGTTGCTTGTCGCGAATCTTAGCTAAGCAAAAGTTTTAACTGTCCACATAGTATGGGACATATGTTCTATGTGCGACGTTGATTGATTTTCATCAGGCGACCCGCTTGCTCGTTTGCCCTCCTATCCCATAAAAAAAAGTAATGGATTTTCGCAAAGTAACGCCTGACTCCATTAATCATATAAATATAGGTTTAGAAAACCCCATTATACTTTCGCACACCTCGAACGCTTCCAACGAGGAATACGAAATCGCGCTGATGTCGTGTGTCAATGCAAGCCGAAAGCGTGTCCTGGAAGAGAAGCACGTCTTCATGGTGATGTGCGAAAGCGTGTCTGCACCAGCATCAGACGGACCGCCACAGTAGCGCCGGCCTGGGTGACGCCGCCCGTTGCCGCACGATGAATCCAAATGCATATAGCACTGTAAGAACAGAACATACAAAGAGAGGCCAAATTAAGAAACGTACATTAATATAATATGTATAAGGTATATATTTAGTTAATCACATTTACATTACACGTTATTTTTTATGGCACGAAAGGCCAAAGAACAAAAGGGCCGCGTATTTTTTTTTATATATATATATTCACGCCTATCCCCCCGCAGGGGTTGGCAGAGACCACAGAGCTCGGCTCGTCATTGGTCGCTTTTCGCCCTCGTGAGAATCAGGACGTGACGGGTGGCGAACCACGTCGCCGTCATTTTTCGACGAATTAGGTATATTAAATTCGTCTTAGTGAATCCCACGAGCCGCAAGGGAGAATGAAGGTCAGCCCCAGCAGAGCCCTGCATACTGAGGTAAGGCACCATAGTACCCGGAGGAGCCCGATCCCGGGACGATCGGCACGCTTGCGACTAGGCTCGCCCCTAGCCACGCATCCATTAGCACGGCAGACCGTGGATTGGCGGAAAGGAATGGAAAGGATAGAGAAGAAAGGAAGGGGCAGGAAAGGAAGTGCGGATTGGGGGGTTGCCAGACTCGGAATAAACATTTATAAATTCATATAAATATTTATTCCGATGCGGGAATCGAACCCGCGACCATTGACTCCACGGGCGGAGGGCCCCGCCACTGAGACAATCGGTAGAGCCAAAGTGTCGCGTGATGGAAAAAAATCACCTCGATCCATAAACATCTACAACACCTAAACTAAAAAAAGGTTAAAAAATGCTACAACATAAAAGTGAGCATTTTTATCACATTTTATTTCGTAAAATAATAAAACAGTATGAATGAAAGACGACTGGTAAGAGAAATTTAGGTAGCGGATGTGGATGGAAAAATATACCCTGACCAAGTTGCCAAAGTTTTTTGGAAAGGTCAGGTCAAGAGTAAGCTTAACCGGCGAGCTTTGAATTCGAATATTTGAAAATTTTCAATACTAATTTTATTTATTTACGACGACTCAGTGGCTCAGTGGCGGAGCTCTCCGCCCACAAAGTCAATGTTCGCAGGTCAATTCCCGCATTGAAATAAATATATGTATGGCCTATAGATATTTATTCCGAGTCTAGTAACCCCGCCAATCCGCATTAGACAAGCATGGAGGGTTATTATCTGTTCCATCAGAAATGGTTAGTCCCGTGCTCAGCAGTGGGATATATAATATATGGGCTGTGATATTGATATTATGATATTATTTATTTAATTATAGTATATAAATATTTTTATTATCTAACTAATTCAGGCGACATGAACCTTACGATCTAATATTACGAATTTCATTGTACCTACAATCAATCTTCTAAATTTTCCGTTTTCCTAACACACGAACAATGTAGCTAAATTGGAGGGGTTATCAAGATTTTTAATGAAATCAAACATAACATCTGGTAGCATTGCGAGCAAAAGAATTTTTCTTTTGCTTTCCAATAAAAATTTTTTTCAATACAAAAGATAGCGCTGAATAAAAAAAGTCGGCAGGTAGCTCTATAGTTTTTTTTGTGTCAATTCGTTAAGTAATATGCAGCGATGTTGACTAATTGTTTCCAAAAGAGGATAATCATAAAACACTTCATGGCATATGTTATATCGATTGGCTCAGTGGCGGGGCCGTCCGCCCACGGAGTCAATGGTCGCGGGTTCGATCCCCATCTCGGAATAAATATTTAGGATATATAAATATTTATTCCGAGTCTGGTAACTCCCCCCAATCCGCATTTCCTTTCTTCTCTATCCTTTCCCTTCCTCTCCGCCAATCCACGGTCTACCGTGGCTAGGGGCGAGCTGAGTTGCAGACGTGCCGACTGTCCCGGGATCGGGCTCCCCCGGGTACTATGGTGCCTTACCTCAGCATGTAAGGCTCTGCTGGGGTTGACCTCCATCCTCCCTTGCGGCTCGTGGGATTCACTAAAAACTATTTAATATACCTAATTTGTTGAACCCGTCACGTCCTGAATCTCACGAGGACGAAAAGCGACCAATGGAGAAGCATTCGCTGCGATGAATGGTAGCGGACGGAGCTCTGTGGTCTCTGCCAACACCTGCGGGAGATAGGCGTGATATATATATATATATATATATATATATATATATATATATATATATATATCATATATATATATATATATATATATATATATATATATATATATATATATATATATATATACAGTCTATAGAAGGTTTTGGTAGAATGGCCACCATTTTATCAAGACATATCGTCACAAACTGATAAGTACATTTCAAGATACTCGATGTTATTATATTTTACTTGACACTGGTTTAATAGTTATACTTAATTGCCATTAAGAAAAAAGAAAGAAATACAAGTTGATATTGGTCGAGGCCCGATGGCCGGATCGGTCACATCTGGCTCTACAACGGACTAAGGGCACGTTCCATTGTCTACCCACAAACGCTCGTGCACATTGTTCATTGTCTATTCGCGGAAAACGCAGATACGTTTTATACAAACATTATTTCATACATTCTAAAATATTTGTAATCGAACTGGGGCAAAGACTAAGAAATATAATTTGTAAAATGAGACGCGACATTTTGCTTATTGTGACACACTATGAATGTATTGAAAGTTTCTGTATGTATAAACGAATGATCGATATTTCTGATGATGATGAAGTACTAAATAGTGTTATCTGTGCAGGGTGACTTATGGCAAATAGTAGTAAAGATGAAAATCAAAAAATGGTTTAAATTTTCACCTAATAATTTTTTTATGGAATAGAAAGGCAAACGAGCGGGCGTGTCCCCCTGTAAAGTTACCAAAGTCATTCCACAAACAACGTAACGTTGATAATAAAAACGACCAAAATGGCGCACGCGACTTGTATTCTTTCTGAATCATGGGCCGTGCCGTATCATTCCCATAGCAGGATTAATATATATATGACCTACAAGTTTGATTCTTAGCCTGTGTTCGTCGTTGTTATATTGTGTGCTTATAATGGGACATACGATACAAGAAATCTTAGTATAGAACTATAAGTGTATAGCGTATAAATCTTTTTTTAAGTATTTTACAGAACTTATTCAATATAGTATGACGCATCTGCATATTTAGTCTATGTCCAACTTCACGAATACTATAGTCGCAGCTCAGCACTTTATTATACAACCTACTCCGGATAATAAAGATACTGGACCGCTTACGTTTAGTATGTTTATTCATAACGATTTTGAATGCGAAATATCGATTTTAAATCAGAAAATATTTATGATGTTATCTATTATGAAAGCACAGAATAGAGCCAGCCTATTTCTGGTTCATTATCTGGCCGTAATTGCCGAAGCCGAAGATCGGGTTAGGTGGACACCTTGAGTGAGGCCTATGTCCAGCAGTGGACTCCCGTGGGATAATATTGATATTGATATTGATTGGTTACGTATCTTTGTATTTGGTAAATATAAATATGATTCCTTTAATTCCATTTTATTTATTTAATAAATATCCATTCTGTAATTTAAAAAATAATAAATTAAAAGCAAAAGATACAGAAATATAGAATTTTATTTTGAGTATTAATAAAAAAATCCAAATTAAAATTTTGAAAAGCGATGTTTTATGTACTCGCGTTGAGAAAATATGCAAACGAACTAAAGAAAAAGTTGAAAAACGAACAAAATAAAAATAATTGTATTTATATGAATGTATGTAGTCATTACATTATAATAACCCAGTTGATTCCGTCATCGCTCATTAGTTAGACACCTCTGGCTTTTCTCTGTCAAACTCTTATCAGTAGTCTTTGATACAGCCGCGCCTTTAACAATCCGAACACAGCTAATCAGTTTTCTATAGAGAAATAAATTAACCGCATTTCTATGCTACAAATTGTCATCTTAAATATTACATAGAATTCAGAGAGCCATAAAACTAAGCTTTCACCTCATAACTATTTGTGCACCGTGACTTATGTACCCCTGGTTTCGAAGATTGAGATTAGATGCTTAGATGGTATGCTCAGATGGTTTGGGTACAAAATAAAATGTTTAGTATTAGATCTTATCCAGATAATATATGCCATTATAATCCCATGGTACGCATTTGTCGCCTATACAATAATATATAATATATTGACTGATTGAACTGACCACAGTACGTTCGATATTTTCGATATCAAAATACATCAATTAAAGCGATCGCTCCGTGATATCTTTGGCAGCCGATAGATCGCGAAATTATTATCCTTATTTTTACATTAATAATTATTATTTCATTATTATATAAGTAACCCTATTGTCAAAATGTACCTATACTGTGCGCAAATTTATAGAGTTATTGGCCGGGCGAGAACCTAACCCGCGAGGTTGTATGAAGACAATGATAAGTGTGGATCAAAGAAAGTGTGTCGAGATCGTAGCAGATAGAGATCTGTAGGCCCTGCCTACCCCTAAGAGAAACAGGCGTGATGTATGTATGTATGTAGTTTTGAAGAATTTCTTTTAAATTATTTAACGGTCAATCTCTTACTCATACTCTTACTGCTGTTCTACTACAAAAATGATAAAGTACGTATTATTTGAAAAAATAATTTACACTGTCAGACACAAGCAGCAATAGTTCAATTGGTTACGATCGCGAGTACGAGTGAGTGTCGTATCTTCAATTGAACTTTTGATGACCATTTCCTAGCACAAGCTTATATATATACATATAGTTCTTATTTCATATATAGTTCTTTATTCCATAATAATAATTTTGCGTGAAGATGATGGCCTTAAATCGATCCTTTTTTTGAAAGAGACTTATGACCTGGGAAGTGCTCCGAGGAATTATTTGGAATAATTCCTGCTGCTGAATTACATAAAGGCACAACTGGCCTAAAAAAGTACAGTCTCATCCCCATCGTCTGGATGAGTGGCGATCCAGTACAGTGCGCTTCTCATTAGCAATATATAATATGATAAATAGTAAGCATATTATTAGCAATATATAATATGATAAATAGTAAGCAGTTATATAAAATTAAAATGTGTAATATACCTATTAGAATATATTTTCAATTTCATTAATTCATTTTATTTTTTTAAGGGACAAAAATTTTCTTACATTACATATTTGGCAGGATATTAATTAATATTAATTTAGGAGGAAATACCAGACTTATGACCTGGGAAGTGCTCCGTGGAATTGTTTGGAATAATTCCTGCTGCTGAATTACATAAAGGCACAACTCGCCTAAAAAAGTACAGTTTCATCCCCATCGTCTGAATGAGTGGCGATCCAATACAGTGCGCTTCTTCCAAAACTTCTTTCCGCGCTCCACCATCCTGTGAACCCAGCTACCTTCAGCGATATTTCTGAATGGATAAGACATTGGCACCTTCAAAAAACAAGTTTACATACACATTTAAGGCCGGCAAAGCTTCCGTTATTGTGTGGTGTCACGAATGTCAATGGACTGCGTTGATTGGTTTTCATCAGGCGACATGCTTGCCCTCCTATCCCATAAAAAAAATGACCAGCTGTGTGCAGCAGAGAAGAACTGATCAAAAATTCGAATAGCACTTTGATTCGAACACACAATGTTACTTCGTTAACACAGCACAAAACCAATTATAACCGCTTCATTACGTCTCCGAAAGCTTAAAGCGAACTTTCAGGCGTGAGTTGCTTAAAGAATTCTCTGAAATAAACTTTCTCGACAATTGTTCTATCATTTCTCCAACCATTATTCACTTGCCCTATATGTTATCTCTACTTTATAACGAAATAATAATTAATAACGTTATTGTCATTTTTAATAAATATCTAGCTCATTATCTGGCCATAATTGTCTGCTCAGCATATTCAGAATAAGAGTATATCTCTCTTAACCAGCATATTCTCAGTACTT
The DNA here is from genome assembly GCA_031353405.1 of Baronia brevicornis. Classification (NCBI taxonomy): domain Eukaryota; kingdom Metazoa; phylum Arthropoda; class Insecta; order Lepidoptera; family Papilionidae; genus Baronia; species Baronia brevicornis. The sequence goes on from JASFAT010000660.1 coordinate 26,857, forward strand.
TTGTAAGTGCTTAAAAAATAATGCTTTTGAGAATTACATTAAAACCTTTTTAAAAAACAAGATTAGCAAGAAATAAACGTCAAATCGACGACCTAAAAGGCTAATTTCCTCGTCAAAAATACATGTATGGTCTAGATATATTTATTCCGAGTCTGAATTACTTTGCCAATAAATAAATTTATACATACAACAATCTTTCATACAAATTATGATTATTGCTATATTCTAATTAATTTTTAAATTTTCTTGATATTTACATATATATGTCGCTGTTTGCTTCTATCTAAATTTAAATTAATGTAACAAAATGCTTTTATTAATAATGTATCTGTAACAGAATATATCACCAACCTAATAAGCTCAGTGACTAAGCCAACGCCTAAGAAGTCAATAGGCACAGATTCAATTTCTGCATCACAATAAATATACATATGGTCGACACGTATCTATTCCGATTCTATTATATATGTTTCAATAACAGCCTTGCACAAGTTCTAGGGGGGAGGTTAATAACCATTCACTCAGACATCTGGAAGACCGTGCCCGGTACGTATGCTAATGGGATATGTATGGGTTTATAAAAAATATATATTATTAGCAATATATAATATGATAAATAGTAAGCAGTTATATAAAATTAAAATGTGTAATATACTTATTAGAACATATTCAATTTTATTAATTCATTTTATTTTTTTAAGGGACAAAAAATCTCTTATATTACATATTTGGCAGGATATTAATTAATATTAATATAGGAGTTAATCCCATCAGTGGCGAAGCGTGTACATAGCTGGAAAACAGTAAGAATTGACTACATTCTTTATTGTACACCAAAAACAAAGTTAAAATCAATAATTGTATGATTTTAATATTTATATACAAATTGCGGTCTTATCGCTAATAGAGAATTTTTTCCAGACAATCGTAGGATGGACACAATGTTAAAAAGATAATTTAATGTAGGTTGGTGATACATTATCGTTATGATGATATAATAGAAAAGAAAGAAAAATATTAAACAAAGATAATAGCTATAATCAAATATATAAGTATATACATACACACACATATACACATATAAACGAATTCTAGTTATATTAAAAATATTGCTAGTCTTCTATTTAAAAACAAAAAAAAATCCGTCACCGATAATCTGTTCTAACAATATATAATAATGAGCGTCATTTTAGCGCCACACGTAGTTTTATTCACAAGTCCGCGGGCGGTCCGTTTTCTTAAACAATTTATGCGTTCGGCGCCTTTGCCGGCGACTGTGAGCGAGCTGCATCGCGCTAACCGAATCAGCGATAATGTAAATAATGGCCATTGATAATTTACTGCAATCTGTACACGAGAACTAGAAACACTATTTGCGACGATGATCTGAACGCCGATTTCATTTAATTGGCGAATCAATTCCATTCTCCATTCTTTGATTGGCAGATAGAGGTACGTATTGCACACGGCCCCGTACTAATACAGAGACATGGGATTTAACCGGGGCATCTTCTTCGAATTAAACTCACTTCCATTCCAATATTATTAATTTATTTCTTTTTTTTTTACGGGATAAGAAGGCAAACGAGCAAGCGTGTCACCTAATGGAAAGCAATCAACGCCCTTCATAAACATCTGCAGTGCCACAGGCAGTGCAGAAGCGTTGCCGGGCTTTAAGGAAATAGTCATTATGGGAGGTGGGAAGAGGGAGGGGGAAGGAAAGGGGCAAGGGGAAGGGGGGTGGGCGTCCGAAATTCCGGAAAAGCTAATCTACCACTCAGACGCCGGTTTTCTGCGGGAAGGTGGTTCTTCCCCGGACGAGCCGGTCCATTCATTTACAAACAAATTTATTTCTTTCGTAATCCAACAACTTTCTAGAATTACATACAATTCGGCCAAAATAGGATTACACAGCGTATAAAAAACATTTATTGTTTGTTGTTCAAATAAATTATAATTTCCTGATGCCTAGTTTAGTTTTTTTCATTAAATATCAACTGATATGCGAGTCTACATAAGTATAAACAAATATTTCCCATAACATATATTACTGAATGTACAAGTACCTACCTATACGTCTTGAAATCTATCTTAGCATAAAAAAGATAGTAAAAATTTTCTAAATCCATAAACCCGTATTATGATCTTCTATACGATTTCATAGTCGTTACATACATACTTTCAATTTCATTTCATTCTCTGCCATCAACATTCGTTTCTCGTCTCGCCAACACCTTTCTTGAGTTTCGCAAATGTAAACAAGGTGTTAACTGTTCGACACGTTATAATTCCTTTTATGAAAGACATGCGTTTACCTCCCTGCAATATTACGACGCAAAAGGCGCAAGCCACACCGGAAAAGAACTGAAATGAAACTTTCTTTACATACGTTTATCTAGTTACAACGTAACGTAACGTAGTGTTTATATTTTAGTTTACATTACGAATGACAAAGCAAAACTATGCTATTGATGCAAACTATGTAAGCTAGTTTGAACAACGATCCTAAAGAAGCAAAATGCAGTTCATGTGGGGCTGAAAAGGAAGCCCCTGCGCGTGATAATCTATCAAACAATCTAGTCTTTGTTCTTTATTACTAGATTCTTTGTTTGGACATAGTTTCTGACGAAAAGCCAGTAAATTTCGCCCGCTTAGTTTAGTTTAGTTCTCATAATTGGGTAACATAAACGAGGCCGAACGAACTTTGTCGCTTCATTCTCGGTGTGGCCTGCGCTTAACACACTGCAATTGATGTTTGCGCAGTCCGAAGCTGTTGTTATGTTGTTATCACTTTAGCGGTTTACGAATTAATAAATCGCGGCTTTGATATCGCAGAAACAACACATGGTATGTTTTATTGACAACAAAGGTTTTAAACTAAAGAAAAATATACACAAACTGACGGAATGAGGGAAAGATTGTATAAATAATTTGAAAACTTCTTGGGTTCCACCGCATAAAGTAAACTTGGATGGAAGCCATCCTTATCAACCAACGGCAATTTATCACTAGATAATTATCTTTATCAACAGCCTGCGACAGTTTATAGCTGAACATGAGCTTTATCCAATTTCTACCAACCCTCCTTCGCATGTGATCGCTCCATCAGTTAAGAGTCATCCTGCACTACGTTTTCCAAAATGCATCTGTGGAAAAATGGGAAAAGGTGCCGGGATCGTCGCAGATGAAGGTTTGTGGTCTCTGCCTACCCCTATGGGAAACAGCCGTGATGGTATAATATGTACACACACACATGTATGTATGATCTCCATTTCATCACTCGTCTGCTCTAAACCATTAGAGCAGACGAGCAACTGTGAGTATACTTCAGAGCTCCTTGTCCACATGTTGTCCAGCATATATCCAAATGTGTTCTTTGAGCAATGGACGTGTGAAAAGTCACTTGTAACTTCTCTGATATAGCTAACCATTCACAAGTAAAAGTTGTGCATTTTTAGTAAGTTTTAAAAGTAATCAAGGGCTTTCACTGCCACTTAAATATACAAAAACTAGTGTCAAAAGCCCCAGTTAAAAAACACGAGTAGCGAAATCTCTTACAGGATCTGGGTAACTGGAACTCCATTCTCTTCGTCCGTTGAACGATAGCGTGCCATAAATAAAGATTAACGCATACGAAACGCAATAGGATGTATAGAATGATTTTTTATTTTCTTGTTAAGTCAGAAATGAATTGTGCTTAGTTTTTGTTTTTTTTACACTTCTCTATATTGTTATAAATACTGTAAATGCCTGTAATAAGTAATATCAATGATCTATCTTATATTTTTTTGCCTCATTTATACAACAAATAATATTTATGGTGATTGCGTGTCTTGACTTTTGATTTTCTTCATAAATAACGTTTTGTTGCATAAATTTATGCACAATGCTCTAAATACATAGAAATTCGCATATTATAATGTTTACAGTCATTGTTATGTTATATATCTTTTATTCATTGCCTTTTATGTAGACCATATTTCATATAACAAAAATAAGATCTCGACAACAGCGCCACCTATCGGGCACAAAGACTTCTGTTTTTCAAATTGTAACCAACGTATCGGTTGGACAGTTTCGAAGAGTAGCATATACGAAACACATTGACACATAATTATATATTTTAAAATAAAATTATATAATAATAGTTTTTAGAATAAATAATTATAAAATATACTATAAAGCTTCTACAAGCAAGCTCAAAAAGAAAATTAATAATTGATCTTTACAATATTATTTAATATATTGCTAACACTATAATTTAAAACATTGCTAACAGCTAACATAATACAGTAAATCGCTAATAATATTGTTTAATACATTGCTAACAGCTAATACAATACAGTATATTGCTAACAATATTATTTAATACATTGCTAACAGCTAACATAATACAGTAAATTGAGAAATATGTTCTATGTGCGCGAAGCTTTATTTGTTTGATCCGATTTAGGGCAACCGCAGCGAACAGCGGTTTGACCTCTCGCTGCAATCCCGATATTGAATCGAGACAATATCCCATACTGCATTCTTTAGTGCGTTTTCAATAAGGACACGGTTTTAAGTAACAAAGCTACACTTTTTTCAGCATTCATTGGAAATCACAGGTTTGATATAAATATTTTTTACAACCACTTCACATGTACTTAAAGCAAACTGTAGTTAAAGTAGAATTTCGTTTCCATAGACCCCATCATCCCTCCTTGTCATAATAAACAATACCAGTCCCCCCCAACACAACTAATTTTTATGGCCCCAAATATAGTATCGTAAACTACAATATTACAATTTTTTTTTGTATAAGTAGATTGATTTTGTTTGCCCTGAATTCTTTACAATTTAAAATTCATAAATTCTTCTCTGATGGCAATTAGTTAGTACTATGCAGTGTCAAGATAATTAATATCAAGTATCTTGAAATATAAATTCAGCTTGTCACGATAAGTATGTCGTCTCAACAAAATACTAGCCGTTCTACCAAAACTTGAATGGGCTTTTATGGTCAAGTTAAAAAGACACGATACACGCATTTATTTCATTTCATTTCAACGCTTTTATCAAACTATATCGAGAAATACGCCACCAGAATTAAACAATATAACTGATAATAACATGACAATATAAAAATGAAATAAAAAGTCAACGGTCACGGTAACTTAGCGGGAAAAGTCCGACCTAATACCTCTTGAGCTACCTTTTTCTTTTCTTTTCTTTTATGGCAATTAGTTATAACTATTATGCCAGTGTTAAGTAAAATTCAAATATATCAAATCTCTTGAAATGTAACTAGTCAGCTTGTCACGTTACGTCTTGATAAAATGGTGGCTCTTCTATCAAAACTTCTATGGACTTTTTCAGTCAACTTAAGCAGTCACGATAGACGCATTTATTTCCTATCATTTCACTTATATGCCTTTATCGAACTATATTGTGTAATACGCCACCATAATTAAACAATATAACTGACAAAAATATAAGATTATGAAAATGAAGTAAAAACACGACGTCACTGATGTAAGTTGGCGGGAAAAGTCCCTTGAGCTACTTGTAATCGTTTCATTATTACTACTTTTTTTTTTAATGGCAATCAGTTACAACTATTATGCCAGTGTCAAGTAAAATACACTAATATCCAATCACTTGAAATGTAACAAGTCAGCTTATCACGTTACGTCTTGATAAAATGGTGGCTCTTCTATCAAAACTTCTATGGACTTTTTCAGTCAACTTAAGCAGTCACGATAGACGCATTTATTTCCTATCATTTCACTTATATGCCTTTATCGAACTATATTGTGTAATACGCCACCATAATTAAACAATATAACTGACAAAAATATAAGATTATGAAAATGAAGTAAAAACACGACGTCACTGATGTAAGTTGGCGGGAAAAGTCCCTTGAGCTACTTGTAATCGTTTCATTATTACTACTTTTTTTTTTTAATGGCAATCAGTTACAACTATTATGCCAGTGTCAAGTAAAATACAATAACATCCAATCTCTTAAAATGTAACAAGTTAATGGACTTTTTCAGTCAACTTAAAAAGTTACGATATACGTAATTATTTCATATCACTTCGTTTATACGCCTTAACCGAACTATATTGCATATTACGCCACCACAATTAAACAATATATCTGATAATAATATAAGATTATGAAAATGAAATAAAAACATAACCTCACTAATGTAAGTTGGCGGGAAAAGTCTATTACTATTTTACGCAGGTTTCTCGTAGTAAAAAAGTTAAACCTTTTTTTCTATACTTTAAGAACTACCAACCTAGAAAAAGAATAATAAATTTGTAGCTAAATTAACTTGTCATCGTATAACTCTTATAGTGAGCAATTCAATACACAGTGATTTATTTTCTTGCGGACCAATATTTTACAAAATACGTCATCAATAACTTCCATTTATGTATCTATGCCATTCATAGATCGATACAAAGGGTATGTATGGTACATCTGCCGCGCCGGAACTTGACTGATAACTAATGGCAGTTTTTGTGAGTAAATTTTCTTTTCGACATTGTTAATATTTATGAAACGTCTGTCCCAATTCGCCATAATAGAGAAATATTTTCCAGTACGCCTTCAGCACCGTTAGCAATAATTTATTTACAAATTAAAATGTCAAACATAACAGCTATACAAAGTGGCTGATTTATTTCTCGCTCTCATAAATTCGCATTTCCATTGGAGAATTAAAAAACTGTCCTAGGAGCGATAAATTGTAATTAACGGTGAGGCTAATGTTCTGCTAATAATGATAAATAATTAGTCAATCAAAAGTTACTTTACTAAGATCCGCGACTTTTTTCGTTAAAATACAATATTGTTTTTTCTGATATGTTTTTTGCTGATCTTACCAAAGTATGTTTTAACCTTAAGTACATTCCGATACATCACATGTATTAATCTAAAAAAATATAACATTTGCAAATTAAAACGAAATAAAAACATACGAGTATATATATAAACCAAAAAAATTCTTCATATATATATATATATATATATATATATATATATATATATATATATATAAAGAATTTTTTTGGTTTTGATAAGGAAGAGTAGATATCCCTCATTGGATTATTGATATAAACCATTTCATAGCATAAGCATTATTAGCTTACTTGTAATGGTTAAGAAGAGTTGTAGTAATATTTAAAAGATTGTTAGTCTACTTTTTTAAAATACTCTTTTATATTTTTTTTAAAATCGTACAAAACTGTGAAAAGTTGCATGTTCTCTTATCGAAGGCAAAGGCATCTGGAACGTAAAGCCAACCGAGTGTCTTCTTTTTTATTTTCTTTACCTATTTCTAAGTCCCTTTTAATTAAACACTTATTTCAGCACAAACATGTTGCTTCGGTCGGTACGCGTCTTCTGTTAAAAGCTAAGAAATGGAAGCCCAACCTTTTATGTTTTTCATTTCTCTTTAATCTCACCTCGTTTTCAAACTACATACAAGCCTACACATACAATGTCTATGAAAACGCTTATGCAATGTCTATGGCACTACAGATGTCTATGGGCGGCGTTGTTTGCTAACAATAAGTTGATACGCCTGCTCGTTTGCTTTCATATCCCGTATAAAAAAAGAAGCTTCCAATCTTACATCTTTCTCAAACAGAGACATACACCCTGTTCTCACATTCTTCTTTTGTAATAGAAGACCACAGATGGGCTAGCGCGTCACCTTATAGCGACTAATCTTTTTGCTGCCCATGGTCATCAACTAAACAACTTAACAAATAAGGGCCCTACTTAAGGGTATTTGTATTATGTAATGAAGAAGATAGAAGTAAAGGAAGGGTAAGTTAGACTTCCAGATCATGAGGGCAAACGAGCAAGCGTGCCGCCTGATTTTATAAAAAGGAAACTCATAGTCTACTCGTAGTTTATTGTTTAAGCTGTAATATTACGAACGGTACACGGAAATAATAAATATAAATAAATTGTACGGTACACAATGGCATTTGTTGCCGCACTGCGCTGATGGGGCGAGAGATAGCGAAATATCTCGCTTCACGATACTGGAAATACACGAGACAGCCCAAAAATCGTGACCTCACGGGCCTTCTACCGCTTGGCGTTTATCATTAATACTCCGCTCTCAATATCGCGAAGAAAATATAAAATTGAATGCTATAGACAATTTTACAGTAGATATTTTGTATTTTTATAATTTCTGAGCCCCACTTAGTTCAATAGTTAAAGTACCTAACGTCTGAACCGAAGGTTCAAATCCCGGATAAAACTAAACTTTGTTTAATACATTAGGGAATTGTCTTAAATCATTGTACTTATAATCGATATAAATATAATTCATTTGTCAAGTTGCAATTAAAAAACGTATTTATCACTCACTAAATCATTTCAAACGCACATAAAACGCTCTTACACACACGAGATTCGACGAGTGAGATAGAAAGAGAGAGAGAGAGAGAAACAGATAAACGCATAAGCACATACACGTATACACACACTCACAACAAAATAAATTTAGTCTACATAAGTTCATAAATTGCATACTTTGATCATTATTTTATCTAACTATATAATCTGTATCAATGCTTAAAACCATGTGCGTGATATTGGCAGAAAATAATCAGTAAGTATGCGTTTACTGATTATTTGACGTATAACCTAATTCTGCCACCGGCAAAATTGCAACCGGAGACGCTATATGTTTTTAAAAAAAATTGAAATGAAACAAGTAAACTCAATAATTAGATTTTCGTGCATCTAAAAGTTTATTTAGGAAACATTTAGTAATTTATATATACTTAGCTATTATATATCGAAGATAATGCATGCTGCACGCATCCATTAAATCCATATCGAAAAAAGAACATTCCGTTGGATAAAATAGGTTTCAGACAAGAGAGCGCGCACAGTTCCGAGATTTCTCAGAAAAAATCGATTAGGATAACATCGATTTATTTATTTAGTATCATAAATATATCGTTATCATAAAAGCAGCAGTAGATCAACAACAACGTTTGTATTGGACTAGACATTGGTCTATTGATGTAAAACAACATTTTTCTAGCACAGGCATCATAAACTTAGTTGAAATGGTTTACAATAATTGTAATAATATTAAAAACATTGCGAGCGTAGCCTAAATCGAGACGACGTCTCGATTTCTATCCCAAACACCGCGATAAAATGTCTTATATCCAAAACAACATGTGAGATTAATGTATAGACACAAATCGTTACAAATTCAATAACTTATTTGGTTATTGAATTTGTAACTAAGATGGCATATTTGATTTTGAATTTGTAACTAAGATTATTAAGATGGTGGGGTTAACTTTTGTCTGAAACAGACACCGACCAGGCGGTCCAGCGAACTGTCAAAGAAACCAACTTCAAAATCTCAAATACAGTTGAGAGTACACAGCTTTCAAAAGTGAATCATTAATCGCGATCGTCAAGTCCAGTTAAGTCGGCTTCTGTTACTGCTAATTGACCCACTTAGATCGCCTTACCAAGACAAAACGGGGGGCGTGTTACAGTATTTTGCCCTGCGGAGATCGCGACTCCCTTATCATCTCAAGTACCTACCGACACCTCAATGCAGGTAACTGGAGCACTACAATTGAATGCTACAACCCTTATAAAAGAAACAGCGAACCTTTAAACATATATAAAACAATTATCTTTTTTTTTTATAGCTATTCGCTGTAACTACATATTATGCCAGTGTCAAAATAAATATAATAATGGACTTTTCCCGCCAACTTTTTAATTTCTATTTCATAATCTTATATTATTATCTGTAATATTGTTTATTATGGTGGCGTATTATACAATATAGTTCGATTAAAGCGTATTAGTGAAGTGATATGAAATAAATGCGTGTATCGTGACGTTTTAAGTTGAAAAGAAAAAATCCATAGAAGGTTTTGGTAGAATAGCCACCATTTTATCAACACGTAACATGACAAGGTGATTGGATATTTCGAGAGATTTGATATTATTGTACTTTAGTTGACACTGGCATAATAGTTCTAATCGCCGTCAAAGAAAAAGAAAATATAATAACATCAATTAACAATTAAAATGTACTAGTCAGCTTGTGTTACGTCTGAATAAAACGGTTGCCATTCCACCAAAATGGTTTTAATTGCGATGATATGTATGTATGTATGTTTGATTAACAGTTTAGTAAGGACCATTTTTCGGCAAGAATTTAAAGGAGCATTTTTATGATAATTTATGAGGTTGGCGATACTTTGCGCAAAATCCATTACTACGTGGACTTAGCTCTTTTCGCAGCCCTTAACTTAGTAAAATTCTGATTATTCACATAGCATTCGTATGTTTATATACTGGTTTGTCAACACGCAATATGATTTTTTTTTTAATTGGTTTTCGCGTATCACAGCGAATTAAGCAAAATAACGCCCGACTCTAATAATCATATGCACGTATAAAGTTTAGATCCTGTTTATTGAGATTATAATAGCTGGACACAGTTTTTATGCCCTTTCAAAAGATAACGATCATAATAAAAAGTCTCTCCTAGGATAATGTCATTACTAGACAGGCGTGGAATAAAGAGCATTGTTATTTTCACGCCTGGTTTAGCATCCACGAACGCTAGGGGTAAAGTAGACAACACAATAAGGGTAACAACACACTTTTGAATCGATAATCGACACCATTCACCTATTCAGATTGTATCGGTGTGGACATGCCTTTGTGAATGCATATTATGCATTGAAAATGTGACAATTCCAACGATCGAGTCGTTTCAAAATGATCGAAAATGTTTCACTTTCCCATTCTATAGTCCATTGTTTTAATACTTCCCTTTTATAGAATTGTAAATGGGCGAACTGGTCTTAAATATTATACATCAAAGTAAAATGAACAAGAGTAGCGAATGCAAAAGTTGTCATTACTCCTTTTATATTTTTATATATTGTTTCGCAACCACGCAATTTTAGTACATTAATTTACTTTAAGAAGGAAGACGGAGATCTGATGGAAGCTGGAAACTCGTAAAGAATACTGAGATGAAGTGCTTGTGACCGATGCCATAATAATCCGAAAGATAGAGACAAGGTTCCGTTGGCACGGACACCTAGAGAAGATTACACTACCCAAAGTGTAGGTGGTAGGCTACCGATGGGTATACCGGTCATCGTCCGATCGGTCGTCCCAGTACTCGATGGAACGATGCGGTGATGGCCGATGGCACAAGGCCAAGAAACATTTTGGGTCGTTAAGATAACGGAGTAAATATAAGTTTAGAATAGTTCTATGGTTCGTACAGACGATAAAACTATTCTACGTTAAGATTTTCCTAAAACTTCTTTCGATACAACTCCACTGTGTAGAACTAGCTACCTAAGTGCTACAGCTCAATTTCCAAATCAATACGACACTAGAATCTTTAAAAAATTCACACATCTCAACGTCGGTAATCATACGCAATATCTATAGTGTTGCAAATATCTATGGGCGATGTTGATTTGGACAACAACTTCCCCCTCCCCTCCCCTCTCCTCCCCCACCCCTCCCCCACCCCTCCCCTCCCCTCCCCTCCCCCACCCCACCCCTCCCCTCACCCTACCCTCCCCTCCCCTCCCCCTCCGCCTCCCATAATATCACTTTCTTTAAAGGTCGGCAACGCTTCCGCACTGCCTGTGGCGCTGCGGATCTATGGGCGGCGTATAAAAAAAAAACTATTGAACGCCATTAATTTAAATGACTAAATGATGTAAATACTTTTACGGATCTCCTAGAAAAGTAAATTTTAACTTTCTATTCAAAAGCCCAGTCCGTAGTGATGCCTTAATAAATGGAACAAATATTGTTACAATTCGTTGCGCACATTTTAGACAACTTCCCCCTCCCCTCCCCTCTCCTCCCCCACCCCTCCCCCACCCCTCCCCTCCCCTCCCCTCCCCCACCCCACCCCTCCCCTCACCCTACCCTCCCCTCCCCTCCCCCTCCGACTCCCATAATGTCACTTTCTTTAAAGGTCGGCAACGCTTCCGCACTGCCTGTGGCGCTGCGGATCTATGGGCGGCGTATAAAAAAAAACTATTGAACGCCATTAATTTAAATGACTGAATGAATTAATACTTTTACGGATCTCCTAGCAAAGTAAATTTTAACTTTCTATTCAAAAGCCCAGCCCGTAGTGATGTCTTAATAAATGGAACAAATATTGTTACAATTCGTTGCGCACATTTTAGACAATGATCATTCCAGAACGGGGAGAGGAGCCAACGTTTTCATTAATAACGGGCCTGTCTAGAAAATTATTGTCAGCTATGATAACTGCATTCAGTGGGATAGGACGAACCATAACTCATTCGATTAAAGACGCGGCTTACCAAACGCCTGCGGGCCCATTTAATTCCCACTGTAGACCTCGGTGCACTGATGCGGCTATACATTGAGAACTCTACCATTCGCTTTATTTACTTGTCAGCGCGTTAGATGCAGGTGTCGAAGTAAACTGGTTATTATAACCACTAATGCTTTATTAGTCTTCATGCAAGAAAATATTCATCCTATTTTAATTTGTCTCATTGTCATTACAAAGTTAATTGACGGTGAGTTCTCTGTTGTGTATTAATCCGTTGTTAAAAGAGTTAGGTTATGGTATTTAAATGACAAACAAAAAGCATTAATAGCCTTAGTCGGTAAAGTTGGTATCTTGAGTGTACTGTGTTGAGTTGGTGAATTGAAACATTACAACTGGCAATAGATCTGGTGGTTTTTATTGACTTGCAACTAAAAGTATTATTTCTTAATCAAATATGAGATCACGTATTTATCAGCCATTTTGCGTTGCGCATCGTTCTATTACAGTACTACCAACCTTACAAATTAAAAAAGTAGAAAACATCAGTGTTGCTAGCAACAAGTAATATGATGTGAGTTCGTGGGTTCGATTTTAATTGGACTATTAATGTAAATCATATTTGTACTATTAATGTAAAACACCATTAGCTTAGTTAACTAGAATTCTAATAATATATAAAACGTTACTAGAATCGTAAAGAAAATTACTGTCATATATTTATTATTACCGGTGACTTTGTCCTTGCAGATTCGATAACGCCAAAATACAACATAACACAAAATTAGACTTTAAAAATTTCAAAATAAAAAATTATCGCAGGTATTAAATTGTAACAGGCTTGTTATCATGAAAATTCAATTAAATCATTAACACTTCATACTCGAGATAACAGACTTAACTTTCAAGATATTTTTAATGTATAATTAAGTAAAATATATAGATTAATAGACGTACTAAAGGAAAAGTGCTTTCTTTGAGCTACTTTTAGTTTGTTTGGTCGTTATTTCTGTTTTATTTAACTTTTAACTCCAGACTAGGACTTTTCAAAGTCCTAGTCTGGTACGAGTTATTGTACGATATTGTACGAGTATACCCAGATTCAGAATATATACTTTTATGCTATATAAATATTTATCTTGAGCCAGGAATCGAATCCATGACTTCGAAAACGACACCTCGCCACTAAATCAATTAATTATATTAGCTTGTTTTTGCTACTGCAGTATATAGTTTTTTTTTTCACAAACCATACAAATATGTCCCACTGCGAGACAGGGGCTTCCGCATGTCTCTAAGAACAGACATGAACCCACCTCGCTTGTCTTTACCAGAATCGGAATGAATATCTGTAGACCTTACTTACGTATATTATCCCCATGCGGAGGTCGAATCCACGACCATTGACACCGTAGGCGGTAACCCCGGTTCTGAGCCAGAAGGTATATACTAATAATTGAACATAAACCATGTTGTTTAAAAGACTATTTCACCCTTTTTTTCTTTAGTTTTTTTAATATATTCTATTTTATACACAAAAATGTAACCCGTATTTTGTTGACCAAATAATTGCTTGATAGATGTTGCATTTTAAGTACTAATTAATTGATCGTATTTTATCCACTGATTATGTTGTGTAGCCCTCTTAACATGAACCATACAATTATCATAAATTTCTTTTAATAACTCCCCCATGTGACACTTTTACAAACAACATTAATATTTGGTTTAAAAGATTATTACATATTTTGTTCGAATTCCACAATCAAAATGTTTGAAAAATATAATTTGATTGTGGAATGCAATGTACATGTCGATGTTTTTAGTCGAATATCGATATATTTTCAACTAGGCAACAAACCTATCTCAAATTCAAAGCCAATTTAATATTTTGCAAACTGTCGTTCAAAAAGCAAATAAAATTAATACTTATTCCTTAAAATATTTTAAGTCCGATAAGTCTTCACAATTCTTTTTTCTTATTTTTCATTGTTAGTAATTTGATTGTTATACCGATCATAATATTTATCTTGAAATATAATATAAAATCCAATCAGTTTGTTTAATAAATAAAAACTCAAAAGTAAGTTAAAGTCATTCAAATACACTCATTTATTTTATTTCACTTATTATCTACTCTTTAATAAAGTTATATTATATTGTTTAAACAATATACAATAAATTTTTATAACCACAATGTTACCGATCTAAACTGCCGAAAAGCGTATTAAATTTTTTAATATTTGAACATCACATTAAGACGATTACAATGTGTAATTAATATTGATTTATTAATTTCAACAAAATCCACAGTAAACAACAATATTGATACAATTTTTCAAATTTTTAATTTATGTATCAGAAAGAGATTTATTTAATTAAACGTTATCTAGTACAAATCTTCAATAGATATTCATTTACTTCATTACGTTAACGAATTGGCAGAATAGTATGAACTAAGTGTATTTATGCCGACAGTTGGTATCATAAGGATCACAGGGTTTTTTTTTATATAATTCATTCAATCATTTGGCAGTTGAATAGACGAAGCGCGTGCGTTAAGAATTGTTAGTTTGTACTGGTGCTCGCCTGTCAACCCCCGCTGCGCATTTGGCATTAACGACTAATAGCAGCACGCTAATCGACAAGAGATCATTGTCGGCGATCACTTTTAAAAATATACAGAAAAAAAACATAACTAGAGCGTCGTCACTCGATATACAGATAAATAATCCGTTCCACGTATTGAATAACTAAGTATATTCATAATTGTATTTTTTATCGGTGAGGTAGGAAGCGACACGTATCTATATGTATAACTTTAGTTATATAAACAAACTTAAGACCTTTTTCGCTATCAAGTAAAATATTTCTTTAAAATTAAACTTAATCATTGTCTTCACTA
This sequence comes from Baronia brevicornis, assembly GCA_031353405.1. NCBI lineage: Eukaryota > Metazoa > Arthropoda > Insecta > Lepidoptera > Papilionidae > Baronia > Baronia brevicornis. The sequence continues at coordinate 42,106 of JASFAT010000660.1, forward strand.
ATCTAAGGTGGGGCACTTATCGATATATTATTATTAAGCCTTAATTATATAATTCTTATATATTAACACGTTAGATTTTACGATTCAGTATTCAGCGTGTCCTGTGACACAGGCCTCTTCCAGCTGTTTCCATTCTTCTCAATTATACGCCTTTCTGTACCAATACCTTTAAATTCTTTTATGTTCCTTTCTAATTGTTATTTAACTATGAAGCCAACGCTATAACTAGCACTACCTTTATAATATAGAATGTATTCTTTTCGATCTTCAACGCTCTCGTCTAATCTTCTTAATCCTATTATATCCCACTTTACTTTTAAAAGTGCTTGCTCTAATTCCGTAAGTCTTTCTTGTGTTCTCAATGTTAGGCAGTTTCAAGTAGAAATATAAAGTTTCAAGTGCCTTTACAACACTAATCGATGTAAGATTATCCAAAGGGAGGATGTACTCATACTAACCACGCCTGACAGGCGAATTAAACGCTACACCAGCCATCTCGCAACGATAAAATGGTTGCCTTGATTTTTGTATTCAGGATGACTACTGCCTTGAGTCTGTTATTAATGCATAATTTTATGACGCGGTAAGATGCACAGCGTGAAACTAAGCCGGTTAAAACGACAAGATGTAACGTGCACCTCATTACTTTCAATATAATTGAATGATTTATTTTATTTCTTAAATAAACATTATATCAATATATTATTTTATACTGACAAGTATACTTATTATAGCCATCTATTGATGAAAGTCTAAAACCATAAATTGAGCTAAGTCAATATTGCTATTAAACAATAGATGGCTCTATTAGTTTGCAGTTCAATAATTAAAATATCACACCTTCGAAACGCGACCGAGTACCGCACCGTGCTGCGGTACCTACAGCTCGAGATGCAACGCACCCCGGAGCTAGTGTGGCACAGCTACGCAGCCCGTAAAGATCTGCCGACCAAAGTCGGCCTCAGAGGCCTCCCTTTCAACGCAAGTCTGGAGGGGATTAAAGAAGAGCTGGTGGCTTTGGGGTTCCCAGCCACCTACGTCCAACACATCCTATCAAGGAGGGGGCGCCCGGGGTGCCTTTTCGTCGCTGAATTATCCCGTATGGGACCAGACGACCTAGCCCGGCTGTACGGCACGAATGAGTTGTTGTGCGTTTCTGGAATCATCATCGAAGCGTGGCGCAGGCGCGTAGGCCCGGCGCAATGCCATCGGTGCCAGCGCTTTGGCCAAGCCTCTCAAAATTGCTACCGACCCGCGCGGTGCGTGCGCTGCGCAGGCGACCACGTTGCCACCGACTGCCCGCTGGAGCGGGACCGCGCGCCGAAGTGCACAAACTGCGCCGCAGCGCACACCGCGAACAGCCGGTGGTGCCCTGTCCTCCAGAGGGAGGCCAGGAAGCGGGGCATTAAGCTCCCTCCACCGATACCGCAAGCGGCGCCGCGACAGGCGGAGCGTCGCGGGCCGCCACCACTGTCAACCAGAGGGGGGTGCTCCAACCCCTCACCTGCAGAGGCTCCTAGTGCCTCGCGGGCTACAACGGGGGCGCGAGCCAACAAGCCATCTCACAGGGGGGCCGCCGCCTCACAGCAGGCCCCCAAAAAGAAGAAACCAAAGAAGAAGAAATCCCAAGCGGCGCGTAGGCGCCAGCAAGCGAGCGACCGCCCCCGCTCCCCTGGCACCTCAAGGGTCATCGACCCTTGTGCCGACCAGAGAGAGGGCACTGTCCAACACAGTGAAAATACCTCCGCTTCAACAAGCACACCCTGGCAGCGAAGACTCCGAGGAGCCGATGACTGTGAGCCAGCTCATCGCCAGCTTCGTGAAGGTCATCGCTGCAGTCAGTTCCGGCGTCGACCACAGGACGGCGTTGCGCAATGTCTTCGGCCCCACCCTTTTCGCCCAAGTGGAGAAGAGCGGGTTTAGTTTGTGGCCGAATTTAAGAAACCCCAAAAGCCGCCGGTAACGGCGGCGCAAAGACCGGGAAGCGGTCGCTTCCTCGAGCAGATGTCCGAGTAGTGGGGTTCAACCCCGAGGCTCGCTCCTACACCCCTAACAGGGTGTAGATGTCCCCCGATTGATTGATTGACCTTCGAAAATTTATTTTCGTATTTATTATCATAATTTAAAAAATGTTAATATATCACTAAGAAATTGCGACTTAATTTAAAAATTTGAAACAACAAATAATTTAGACGATTGTTTAGGCATATCGACATTAATCTTTATTGCACTAATTGTAAAACGGTTTATTTAAAGGTACCGTGTGATGACGGGCGTTAAAAATCTCACCAAGACTATTAAGGACTGCAATGTCGTAAGATGTGACTAAAGTCCAAAAGCAAGTGTAAGCACCCCGATTACTTGCAACAGGGGAAATACGTTCCTTAGCATTGGAATTCAACCCATCTAATAAAAGGAAACTACGAATTCAAACCGAAACGGAATATGCGTTAGGTATGAGTTCCAACCTACACGTCTATATTCTATTGAATAAGTAAAAGATAGCCTTTTCCCGCAGCGACAGTGACGTTGTGTTTTTATTTTATTTCTTTTTCATAATCTTATATTATTATCAGTTATATTGTTTAATTATGGTGGCGTATTATACAATGTAGTTCGATTAAGGTGTATAAGTGAAGTGATATAAAATAAATGCGTGTATCGTGACTTTTTAGGTTGACTGAAAAAGTCCATAGAAGGTTTTGGTAAAAAGCCACAATTTTTATCAAAACGTAACGTAACAAGTAGATTAGTTACATTTCAAAAGATTTGGTATTATTGTATTTTTCTTGACACTGGCATAATAGTTATGACTAATTGCCATCAAAGAAAAGAAAAGTAAAAGATATCTATTTTACTTGACACTGGTAAAATAATTATACTTAATTGCTATCAACAAAGAAAAAATAGGTTATTATTGTTGTATATAAATTTATATTGGTTTTAATTTGTACTAAGTTATTGAATTAATATAAGTTTAAAGTATTAAAGAATAAAATTATCACATACAAAATGATTTCGAGCTTCAAACATTACAAAATATAAAATGTAAAGTAAATATAAAATATCAGAAATGAAATATTTATGTTATCGTATTTCTTATGATATAATTAATTGTGGTAATAAATTAATACGAAACAGCCAAGATGACAATGCAGGCCAAAAAATGTATGGATTATTTTCGAATGATGTACATGACGCAAAAATTATTTAAATACATGTCGACTGCGTTTTCCCATTTTGCGACAACTATCGATGGATTCACGAATGAAATAATAATAAAAAACATAACAAATAGTCAAAAATATAGCAATACACCGGGCTTGGTCAGTTTAAGTGATATTGGTTTATGTTATTGTAATGATACAGTGAATAAACCAAATGAAGTTGCAAGCCTTAGCAATGAAGAACTTGATAATCGTTTATTAGACCATGCAAGTAAAGGTAAAGATAAACTTATTGTAGATATAATATCTGCCTGTATGTTTCAACGCAAAACCATCAATGAAATGACCGTAAGAAGTCTGTTTAGAGCATTCAGTTTTGCTGGAAAACCTGACATGGTAACAGTTCTACAAAAATATTGCTCTAAAGTTTACCCTAGCTTGTATACTAGGAATGGAGAGTTTCTACACTATTTAGCTAAAGCCCAATGTTTTAAAGGAAATTCTGAAAGAGGTCTCTCTATATTGACTCATTGCTATAAGAAATATGATGGTTTGAGAAGTTTCTATAGGGTGATACTAAGAGAACTGATTCAAGACTCTGTATTAAATAGATCAGAGGCTTCTTTGGTTATATTTAGGAAGTATGTCTTGGAATTTAGCAATGAATGGAATGAACACTATCCACTAGTCTGCTTCTGGCATATCTGTTGGACAAGCAGTTGGTTTTCAGATCAGATGCTTGCAAATGAGCTCTTAGAATCGTCAGATAAACTAAGAGATATCATAAGAGACAAGTAAGTTGCTACTTTTAAATTATTGATCAATGGAGTCATGTGTTTCTTTGCAGAAATCCATTATTGTGTGGCCAGTCAGAATTTTTACTAAACAAAGATCCACAACAAGCAAACAAAACTAGAAAAATAATAATGTCTGTTTTTACTGAAAGTAGTGGATTTACTAGAAACTCGAACTAGATCTTACTGAAAATGACTGTCAGCCGCTCTTCACTTCCTAACTTTAGGGAAGACAATCATTAAGTGACTTAATGGTTGTCTTCCATAGAGTCTACTATACCTGATGATGCCTCATGTTGAGGTGATACACATGTATATTGTGGAAGAGTGTTGGTGTACGTTTAGTGTTGTTGATAGTGGTTGAGAAGTGGAGAGTTGCTTGTAGCCGTTATTCAGTCAGATTTATTTTAAGTTCTCTATAAATCCACTTATTCCAGTAAAAACACATTATTATTTTACTATTTTTGTTTGCTTGTCACCAATCTTAGCTAAGTAAAAGTTCTGACTGTCCACATTAAAAAATATTGTCGAAGTAGCTAAGCTGCTTATCATATTAAATTAAGTGACAGTATAAGTAAATAATCCTTAACCAATTAACCGTTGCTAATAATTTACCATTACCATTTTGCGCATTACAATTACACATGTCATATATTAGTAATCAGCACCAAAGGTTCCTAGGATAGAATGGAGCCACTGTACCTCTCTCCATGGTAGCAGCATCTACCTAAGTAATAAATCCAACAAAACGTAAAAACTGTGGCAAAACCCCTTATATTATATAATGCTAAAAAATGATGCTAATGTGGAGTAGTGGACTATTATGCTGTATTCTCTGATAGTTAACAAATATTTTGTTTTCGTTTTTAGTGCTATCAGCATCAATTATTGGTCCTGCTCCTATTGTATTCTATATTAAGTAATGAAACTAATCTACAATCCCCAATCTTGAGGAAACATCCTCCAGTGAATTATAAATTGTGAATGAAATTTCAGGTCAAATGAATTTAGTATAAGTGCATTGAGAGACTTCAATGATGATGCTGTGCTAAGATTACTACAGTCACTACTTAAATATAACATGATGAAGGAATATGCCAAAGTGCTACAAATCTTGTTCACCTACAAGTGTGAGTCAAATCTATTACCTTACCTACCTTACCTACCTACCTTAAAAATATACTTGCCTTTACTATAGTAGTAAGGTTTTATATTGAGACTTATAAGTCTATGACATAAAACCTTAAGTTATCAACTGAAGTGGCAAAAAGCTAGTCACATTTGCCCAGTATATCGCTAAGAACTGTCAGAGTAGATAAGTGCTAAAATTTAATTATTCAATAATATGCATAGGTTGACCGACATATGGGATGCATGCTGAAAAATTATAAAAATAAAATTTTCATTACAATTATGGTATATAATGTAAAGTATGTCAGTTCAACTGCTTCATATTTTTCCTAAATTAATTTATTCTATGAAATAATCTAAATTTTACTTTACATTTTTAAAATAATTAACTGATAATATTGTTTTCAGTGAAAAATAGAGACATCCGTGGCTGTGCAGAAATAATCCGGAACTGTGAAGTGTTGGGCATTTCTCTACCTTCAGATCAACAAGGAAAATACATAAAGATGCTCATATACAACAATACATCTGATGATAAACCTTCAACCACAAAACCTACTTCCAAGAATTTCAAGCTAAAATTTTAAATATATATGGATAGTTTATTGTATTTATAAATGTACAGTGTAGATAGAAACTAATTGAAATATTAAAGATAGCTTTTCCTATTATTTGTATAATCTGTGTGTCTGTCATAACTCTCCTGCATGGTGTCATTATAAAATATATTCCAAGTCCTGTTCTGGACTTGCTTGTGTAGGAAATAATGCATATTCCATTATCAGGAAACTGGTAACTCGATCTACGCGTATCTTTTTTTTTTTATATAGCCCATGTACATTAACTTACCTCGCTTGGGCATGGCGGAGTAGCAAAATATCCAGACTCAAATATCAATAGGTTCCATGGCCTTTTCAATTAGTAAACTAAAATTTAGACCATATCTTTAGTATAATTACGTTTTCTTTATTATAATTTAATTTGTAACGTAATGGAGTGCAATTTTGAATGTGCCTCTTTAACTATTAACTACTAGTGGGGTTGGTACGCAGCATCGTCATCCATACAAGATAACAATTACCGAAAATCTTTCCAACTCGGAGAAGATGGAAATACATATGTGCGGCATGGACCTACTGCTCTTGATGATGATTATTGTTAAAATATTTTTATATTTAAAAATAAATATTCAGTTTGTCTCGTATTCACCATCTACTTAACATTTATTCGATGTGATTTAACCAATATTATGCAGCACAAAGAAATAGAAAAACGGAGTAATTTTTTCTCGATAGTTTCGATGCTTCTAATATTAAATTACATTTTATATTTATATCTTACACTGCTTACTTAGTGTAATCTGTGATTGCGAGAGTAATTTATATAGGTAACACAGGCTGGTATGCACAGATTATAAAATAAGACGTACATACATATGTTCAATGTTTATATGTACAGAGGTTATAAATTTATTTGAAATAAATTAAAAAATTTTATGAATAACAAGCAACGAATAAAGAAAAATGTCTAAAAAGAAACTCTTTGATGAAGATTCTGAAGAAGAAGTTGCAATTAAAACTGAAAACGAATATGCAAAAAAATATGATGCATGGCGTGAAAAGGAGGAGAAACACAAGTGTAATTTTCTAATAATTAGTCTCGATTAATAATGTAGTGATTAAGGATGGAAATTATTAGAATTTTATTACCCGTTTAGTTTAGAAATCTTTTTATTTCATGTTTTACAGTGGAACAAAAGTATGGCTCTAAAGATCTCGATTCTGAACTGTTGGAAACCTCTGATAGTGAAGATGAAAGTGATGAACCTTTAGAAGTTTCTGAAGAGACGGAGGCGCAATTTCTCAAGACCCTCTCACTTTTAAAGACGAAAGACCCTAGAATATACGATCCAAATTACAAATTCTTTGATGACAAAGTAGAGAAAGAAAAAGGTTTGTTGGTGCTGTTTTCAATCTAATAATATACGAATCAATATAAGTTAGTGTTACTTAAAGTTCATTATTTTATTTTAATTCTCCACTACTCGATTTGATATGAAACTCCACATTGGCAGTAACTATTTATATTAAATTCTTTGAAATGGGTTTCTAAGTTCCGTATATAATCTTATGAAGTGTAAAATGATACCCGTCAAATGAAGAAAAGATCCAAATACTGGGTATATAACTATATCATTCCTCTGTATGATGGAAGTTCATTATTATGTTATTCTAACAGAAGTTATGTATTATTGAAAAGTTTATTCTAAAAAAAACCTGGCAAAAGACATCAAAAAATATACTATTGCGATATTTGTCTCAATAAACCTTTCTTCAAACTTATTGTTTTTGGCAATTGATTCATAACATATCATATGATGTAGTGTTTATATATATATATATATATATATATATATAAATATATATATGTATATATATATATATATATATATATATATATATATATATATATATATATATATATATATAGTGTGTTGCATATTAGTGTGTTGAGATAAAAGTAAAAAATTCTGTAAAAGTTCTCAAATTGCTGATTTATCCTTGTTAAAAAGGATTTGGAGTGCAAAATTAAATATATGTTATTCAAAAATAAATTATTAAATTCAAAATTATTACAAGTTGCTCTCCATCAAGTGACACACCTGCTCCTTACAAAATTTTTTTTAAGTAATATAAAGGATATTACATAAAAAAAAATTATGCTATGCAAAATTTTTTTAAAAACAAATTTTCCTGTTTGTAGTGACTGGATGAAATCAATAAAAAATCAAGAAATTAAAGTATTCTAATAATTACAAAATTTATACATAATTATAAAATCCAATTTTACTTTCGAATTACGTATTTTAATTCTTTATTAAACAAAGTAATAAAATACAATAACATCACATTTCAGAAAATGAAACAAAGACTAAAAACGTTGTATTTGCTGACAGCGATGAAGATGATGATGACGATGGAGACCCAAATATATTTAGGATTGAGAAGAAAGCAGAGGTTGATGAACAAGAACACAAAAAGGGTTATAAAGTTAGTATTATCTTAGTATCTATATATATATATATATATATATATATATATATATATATATATATATATTTATTTATTCACGCCTATCCCCCGCAGGGGGTTGGCAGAGACCACAGAGCTCCATCCGCTGCCATTTATCTTAGTATCTATTATTAATATATTAGGGATTTTTTGGATATGAGTCCGAAACCAATTTATATTTTTTTATTATCAGAACTTTTTTATACATATTAACAGCTGTTATTTACTAAGCCTGATTTTTTGACAAAACACATTGTGTGTTTTGTCAAAAAATCAAAAAAATACTATAAATAAAAATGCAGATTAATTCAAAGATTTTTAGTAATTTGATTCACTATGATAAATTCTAAAACAAGAATCGACACACAAACCCACATTCTCATAATGCTTAAAGGAACATTTCTTGTTATATTTTATTTTTGTATCTACAAAATATTTCACTTCTAAATATAACACACAGCAGAAACTTGTTTTGAATTGCAAAACATAAATACTACGCGCATTCAAGGTAATGCAATCTAAGTACGGCGCTGGTACAACAAGGCATCAAAGGTTAATTCTCATTGAAAGAATTCAAGAAACCACTACTCAGAAGTTGGTTTTCTACAAGAATTGTCTGTATGCAAGAATTTTGATAGAAATAAAGTATTTGACACAAATTTCAAATTTCAATTGATAGATTGCTAAGTTTGGCGCATGGATAAATCTACCCCATCTCTCTCTGTGGGTGAGAGGCGACTTTGGGTGCAAATACCAATATATGTGCAGCCATATCTATATGATAAAAACGAGTCAGTTATGTTTCTCAGTCTGCAAAACCCATCAATTTTAAAGGATTGCATAATGTCTAGCATATGAGTGGTACGGCTGCCTTGATGATAATATATATTGATTACAAAGGCGTCCAGTGTTGGTTCTAGGTCAGTTAAAGGATTAATCAACCAATTAATCAATTGAAAACCTAATTCTGCATGGGACACCCTATAGAAATATGCCTGTAATGTGTTTACTACCAATACTAATTCAACTAACATTCAAAATTGGCTCAAAATTTCAGGTGGAAAAACTAAAAAATTATCTAACAGGCAAAGCGAAACATCTGGATAATAATATAGAAAAAGATCTAGCGCCACTGAAAGCACTGTGGTCTGACCCCAAGTTAAACGAGGGTGAGGCTTTCCTCAGAGACTACATTTTAAATAAGCGGTAAGAATACTATATTTATCTAAATGTGTCAAAGTATCATCATATTTATAATAATAATAATATTCTTTATTTCAAACACATATTTTTTGGTCCATACATTATACATTTTTATGTTAGTATTATATACAAATATCATAAAAATTATGATAGTAAATCATATACTATATACTATACTTTAATAATAAATAGTATATATATGTATATATGATTTATTATTACAGTATTTTAATTTAAACAGAGCCGATTTAGCTGTTTTAAAAGGCGCGAGTTGAATCTTGCAACAACAGTTTTTATTAGATATAGAGCTATTCCATACTCTGTGAAACAATGAGGTTGTTCGTTTTAATCAAAATGACAAAAAAGCTATTTGTTGTGGGGTTTAACGAACATATCTAATGTACTATAGAAACGAGGCAACCCCAACGATTTATAGAAAAATATAAATTATAATGCCCAAGGTATGCCATATATATATACACACATGACTTATGGGTAGTTCAAATCAGTGACGGATTAAGCCCGTCAGAGCCCGGGGCATTAAAGGTGAATGGGCCCAATCTAAGAAATAATTTTACAACCTTTTCAATTGATCTTTTTAATTTAAAAGAAAAAAGTAACTCACAATAGACATTAGAAGGATTAGCAGTAGAATGAATTTTATTTTAAAAATTGTAAACCACCTGTTTAGGCTGTACTTATTTGTATCTATGGGACCTCAAACTCCATACTACTTGGGTAGATGCTGAGTATACTTTTAAAGTATTGCTTAAAATTTAATCAAGGGAACTTGTGGACATTTGGAAGATCAATTCATTGGAATCTATCATGCAGTGTAGCATATACGTCCACAGTGATATGTAATTTACATACATCCCATCACGCCTGTTTCATTTAGGAGTAGGCAGAGACCACAGATCTCCAACTGCTACGATCTCGGCACACTTTCATTGCTTCCTCCACACTCATCAGGGTAATGGAGCCCTATCATACTCATTTATGAAAAGTCGTTTGGGCGGATTAGAGTGTATGACCACAGTGATTCATGATTTTTATATATTTAATTGTTTAACTTTTTACATCAGATATCTTGAAGAAGGCGATGCTGGTGAAGCTGAAGATAGGATCCGAGATGACGCAGACCTAGAGGCTGATGAGGAAATTGTAGAGGAGCAGGGCAAATTCGAGCGAGCCTATAATTTTAGGTTTGAGGAACCAGATGATGAATTTGTGAGTTGTTTATAAAGTTCTTTAACCTTTTAGGCACAATGCGTCACTATAGTGGCTTTCGCGGATCTCATCTTCCTCAAAGATGTGCTTACTATAGGGGTACATGGTGAGCTAGTGTGATACTAGTCATACTAGCTCACCTTTTGAATTAAATAAACATTTCCACATATTGTTTTATACTTGTTTTGCCTTCACATCTGCCATACAGAGAAACAGAACCGTGTAAACTTCAGCCGTGCCTAACAAGTTAATATTATAGGATTAAAACAAGACCATTTTTATATTAATAAGTAAATTAGTTGATGGTTCACTCGTCATTTTTAGAGTCAATGATCGCAGTTTCGATTCCCCCTCGGGATAAATATATGTATGGCCTACAGTTATTTATTCCGAGTCTGGCTATATCGTCAATGCGCCTTGGACAAGTGTAGTGGGTAAATTTCCAATCCCCTGAAGTCGAGTTGGCTCATCCCAACAGTGAGACCTTTATGGGTTATAAAAAAGCGTTAGAAATGAAGTCTTTAGTATTCTATCTCATTCCTTCGCTGGCTTAACCCTATATACGTTTTTTCTTTTTAGTGGAACTCATTTCAAGGATTTTCAAATCATATGATTTAATTAAAAAGGTGTTAAATTTGCTAAAGAATTTTTCACTTCTAAATTCGATGATACACATGTCAATTTTTATTTTATTAGAAAATTACAGTATAATAAATCTGCAATACCATCCCGTTTGCTAAGTGTAGAAATGACAGTAACACCATCAATTGTGAAGGAAGCGTATGTCCAGAAGTAGTCTATACTGTTTTAGGACGTACTGATAATAATAACAACGTACGTCATTTGAAATATTTTGTTAGTTACTATTATTTTACTAGTGGTATCAAACTTTTGGCCGACAGTGTACATTTGAAATATTTTATTACAAAATTTTTTACTAGTGGTCTCAAACTTTTGGCCGACAGTGTACATACATAGATACAACATACCTCCATCTGTTACGATCCCGGCACACTTTCTTTGCTTCATTCACACTCATCATTTTATTCATACCAGCTCTTCGGTTAAGGGTACTTTTCACCTGGTCTTTCTTGATATCAACTAGATTATAGATAATAACAGTGAAACAAATTCATATAATAAGCCATATTTATTTCCAGTTAAAACGATATCCACGAACGATGAACTACATAAGACCAAAGGACGATCGTCGGTCACGGAAGCGCGCCGAGATCCGCGCGCGCAAGGAAGAAGAGAAGAAGAAGAAAATGGAAGAAATCGCTAGGCTCAAAGCGCTCAAATTGAAAGAGATACAAGAGAAGATCGCCAAAATCAAAGAAGTTACGGGCAATCAGGAGTTGGCTTTCAAAGTAATTATTTTCTTTGGCAGCTTGATTGGATTCAAGATCCACTACTCTTTGCTAACTAGACTTTGTGACTGACTTAAACTTAACATAGAATTAAATTTAAATGTTAAGTTTATTATATAATTTTAACAGAGTGAAGCACTAAGTTTTATTCTTTATTTAATTAATACGGAAAATACCAAAACGGCCAACCGGTTGATTGGGATTAATCGGTTGGTTATCCCTGGTAAAGATACTGACAAGCCCTTTCAGTTTGCCTTCAGCAGGGGTTGGCAAAACTTTTTATATCATCGATATATATATATATATATATATATATATATATATATATATATATATATATATATATATATATATTTTTTTTATTTTTTTATTTTTTTCGAAATTTCCATCGACCCTCATAAACTTTATTAATAGGTTATGTGTTTGTACATTTATTTTATGATTTTAAACATTCATTAAAGTAATTAATTTTACATTGTAACACAATGAAGTCAATTATAAAAACATACACAAATTTTCCATGCGCAGTTTGGTGTGTGATTTGCGTGTTAAGTATTTATTTTCCTTCGTCACTCAATCGACCCCTACTTTTATAAATAAACGCATAGGGGTCTATTTGGTGACCTCTGATTTACACAGTATCTTGAAAATTTCAATTAAGAGCGTGTATTAAATTAATAGGAGTCGATTTTTGGACCTCGTCGACCCTCAAAATCAGTTTTCGTTTATATCGACCCATGGAAAACCGATATCGACCCATTAGGTTTGATATCGACCACTTTGTGAAACCCTGACCTACAGCAGCCTAGAGGTACGTGGCCTAGGCCCAAGTGAAACGATATTTCCAGGGTAAGATGCCTGATGATTATCATTATTTTAAAACGATTAAATAATATTTCCAGGATGATGATATAGAAGGTGACTTCGATCCCGAGGAGCACGATAAGAGAATGAGGGCCATATTTGACGAGCAATATTACGGCGAAGCAGACGATCAGAAACCAGTGTTTCCTGATCTTGATGAAGAACTGGAGATCGGTAATGTATAGAAAATTTTATTACTTTAATTATGCATATTTATTTTTTTCAACTTTTGCACAAAGTGCACCATAGGCGGACTTAATGCCATTGGACATACTCTCCCAGTCAACCAGCGTTCAAAGTTAAGAAAATTGGTTTGGAGGTGGTGCAGCTCGAAATAAAATAAACTAAAAACTATTTATATAAGTTTGACTACATACAATACATATGCACACACAAACATATATATATACATATACATAGAAATGCACGATAGAAAAGAAATATGTTCAAGAAATAAACAATGTTCATTTCTTAAGTTACCCAGTTTTTATTTTCGGCGTTTCTGTTTTATTTTTTACATACATCATCCCCTCATTATGCTAATGTGCTCCATATTTCTGGAGGAATGGACTTTAACCCATTACATTTATTCAAGGCTATTTTCATGATTTATGTGAAAACTTTATAAAAAAAAACGGATATGTGGGCGTATTAGAATTAATATCATTATGTAGTTATTTTAAACACATCGTCTGCCAACAGATGGCACCACGAGTCAAAAAGTTAATTTTTATATGGCTTGTGGCGCCATCTGTTGGCGGATTATGTAAAGATAATGTTGGTTTATATAGAATAAGTACATTAATTGTAATTTACGTAAAATAAATTAGAATAATGTAAAATTCATATGTAATTATAATATTAATATTGGATATTGAGCTGTATTTTAAGAATTGTTTTGCAGTAATTTCATTTGCTTGTTAAAAAAGATATTGTTGCTGTGCTGAATCAAATCAATTTTTAGTTTCCTCGTTTATTGTCTTTGTTCGCCTTCTCGATTTTGTGTATTAAAGCCACAATACAGTCGGGACGAGATTCATTCTAATTCCAATCGCAGAAATCCGAAATATATGTATAAACAGTCTTGCTACTGGCTTCTTTATTAATAATATTATTTGTATTGTATTATTTATGGAATAATTTTCTATATTTTTGACATTTTTTAATTAATATCATGTTACCCTTCGGTATTTGGGAACAGAGACATTCGACTTCTCAAATAGTTTCTAGAGAATTATCACTATTAATTTAAAATAATACAGGAATATATAAAAAAGTTACTTGAAAGCAAGCAAGAAATTCATTGATAGCTTTTAAAATATTTCTCAGTGTGAAATGCAAATAACTAACTGGCAAAATTTTCGCTTTCTTAATGGAGGACACCCCAAAACAAGAATAAACATTTGTATTCTGATTCTGGTTATAATCCTTGTCATTTATGTTTACTTTTATCAATCGTGGCGCTCTGCCCATATGGGCCACTTCTATAAAAGTTATTTTACTTTATACATTTTATTAACGGCACCTACAATTAAAGAAATCCTGTATTAGGGCTATAAGTGTAAAGAATTCATTATTTTTCTTTCATATCTTATTAAGAGGGTAAACCTTCCTATCGTTAATTATTTAAAATATATATATTTTTACAGAAAACTGGGAAAACTATGATAAAGAGCAATATGAAGACAATGGCCAAAGAGATGATGGGCCGCATTGTGAAGACGAAGACTTTAATGTGAGTTTGTATAGTTTTAAAATAATGTCTAGGAATGTATGGGGATCAAACATCTGTCTTCAACAAAGATTGACCGTGAATTGTCACAAGTGGGTAACGGACAGAAATGTTTTACAATACAACATTGCCCAGAGTGGTACCTATCTATTACATACATAGTAAAGCTATGCTATAGACAACTGTTTAAGACAAAACTTTCTCTAGCTGGAATTGCTCAACTTGACCAGTAAAGTCCATACTATCACCAAATACTGATATTTTAGTAGTAGCTTCTGTTTTTATATATATATATATATATATATATATATATATATATATATATATATATATATGTAATATTATTCTATTGTTAAAAAGGCCATGTGCAACAGCTATCAATAGATGAAATTCGGTAGGAACATAACATGATCCGTCTAAGCAGAGGTATATAAAAAAATGAGGGTAGCGATAAGGTTTTTAAATAATAATAACGGATTTGCAAGGATTCCAAGTATGATAAATCTTCCCAACTCTGGAGAAGTCCATATGACACATAATGACAGGCTGTCATATAAATAATGAGTTTAAATTTTTGCTTCTCTCTATTTGATGAATATAGTTTATGATCTGAAAGAAAGCGAGAGAATTACCTTCATGACAAAAGCTGTTATATATGTAGTTATGGAGATTAATATTTTATTCCTTTCATTTAGATGGATGCTGATTACGATCCGAAAAAAGCTAGAGAAGATCTGCTCGAAGAATTGAAACAAAACATGGGGAAGAAGAGGAGAAATCGCAAGAAGAAGTCCAAGTTAGCTGAACTTCTAGCGGAGAAGAAGCCTAGTTTTGTGCCAGAAGCAGATAAGAGTTATGGAGAGTTTATGGAACAATACTATAAGATGGACTGTGAAGACATAATAGGGGGTGATTTACCCACACGGTTCAAGTATAGAGATGTGGTGCCCAATGACTATGGATTGTCTATAGAAGAGGTAAGTTAATACATAAAAAGTGCAATACTTTAAGAAGACAAAATGTTATACTAACATATGTAGGAATCTCTTTGGAAATCACGTCATCGACATTGCTCTCCAAGGTAGCAAATTGAAGTGGCAATTCTGTGTTAACGTTTATCGAGGAACTAACAACCATTGAACTAGACAAGTACTGAAGTGGAGAACATTTTGGCAATAAAAGTGTGATACTTCTCACCATATATAGCGATCTGCACAAGGCGGCTTGCACAAATTGGGTGCATATCTTGCAGTTGGCCTATATCCAGCAGTGGACAGTCTGCTGTTGATGATGATTTTATCTGTTTCATTTCTTTTGTTCCAGATCCTTTTGGCAGATGACAAGGAACTCACACAATGGGTGCCACTGAAGAAAATAGTGAAACATCGTCCCGTTACAGTGGAGAAAAGCGAAGTTAACACTTACTTGACTAAAGCAGCCGATGTTCAGTTGAAGAAAAAAATCCTACCAAGTCTATTTAAAGACCTACCTGAGTAAGTGACTTTATATCATAAAAACATAGCTTTTCGGGGCTTGCCTGTGGCGGCCTTTCACACCTACCCAAGCGTGTCGGGCTTCTGCCAAATAAAACTTTATATGACGGTCATCTTGTTTTCCGCCAGTTTGGATTTTTTTGTTTGAGGGCGACCCCCGTAGGTAAACAAGTTCAGATTTTCAAGATTTGGATATAATTCCTCTGCCTCGAGCCCTATCTGAATGTTTACCTAGAATAAACTTTCCCAAATAACATGTCAATGAGTGAGTGGTAAAGCAGCTTTATAAAAACCTCAGGGTCAGTAACAAGTCATATATATATATATATATATATATATATATATATATATATATATATATATATATATATATATATATATATATATATAGATAAGTAATAACCGCTTCCTCAGGAAAACGCCAACCTTGAGAAAGATTTGTCTAAAACAATTGTCTGTACCATACCTTTACTATGTCAGAGATTCATAATGATTTCAAGCACCTTCATATGATATAGAACAATGAAAATTGTAGAATTATAACATACAAGTATATTGTAGACTTGAAAAACATAATTTTATCCTAATTTACAGGGAACCCGAGCTTGCAATACCCATGGAAGAAGTTGCCAAGAAGAAAAAAAAGAAAAAGAAAAAATCTAAAGTGGAGGAAAACCTAGAAGTTACAAAAGACGAAGTTCAAGAGAATGGTTCTAAAGGTAATAATACTATTGATGTAAATACATCAAAGAAAAAGAACATGGATAAAGATAATAATGTAGCAATTAACAAAGATGATATAGAACAGACATCCTCTGAAAATAAAATAAAAGTGGAGAAACAGAGAAAGAAGAAAAATAAACATAAAAATGGCTTTATTGTAGAAGATGTACAAAGTGAAGTACCCTGTTCTACTATTGACAATTCTAACATTTCTACACAACAAAAGAAGGAAAAAAGAATAGAAGGGGAAAAAAGAGATAAAACTTTGAAAAGAACAATAGAATCAAATGTTGATGCAAGTACAGTTCCAAAGAAAAAGAAAAAACAGAAAGAAGCAAATGATAAAAAAATTAAATTAAAACAGAAGAATAAATCTAAATATAAAGAAGATAAAAATAAATTAAATAATCCTTTAAATAAATTGTCTGATGAGAGATTAAAAGCATATGGATTGAATCCTAAAAAGTACAGAAGTTTCTTAAGATATAAAAAGTTTTAATTGTATGATAAATAAAAAATAATTTTTTTGTTACATATTTTGTATTTCTTTCTTTTTTGAATAGTAACAATAAATAGTGAACTTCCTTTCAACTTTCATACCCTACTTAAGCCATTTAAGGAATGAATTTTAAATGCTTTCTTAATTATAAATAAATTGGCTCGACCGATTGGCTCAGTGGCGGGGCCCTCCGCCCGCGGAGTCAGTGGTCGCGGGTTCGATTCCCGCATCGGAATAAATATTTATATGGATTTATAAATGTTTATTCCGAGTCTGGTAACCTCCCCAATCCGCATTTCCTTTCCTGCTCTTTCCTTTCCTCTCTATCCTTTCCCTTTCCCCGGCTCCCCCGGGGACTATGGTGCCTTACCTCAGCATGCAGGGCTCTGCTGGGGCTGACCTCCATCCTCCCTTGCGGCTCGTGGGATTCACTAAGACGAATTTAATATACCTAATTTGTCGAAAATGACGGCGACGTAGTTCGCCACCAGTCACGTCCTGATTCTCACGAGGGCGACAAGCGATCAATGACGAGCCGTTTCGTTGCGATGAATGGCAGCGGATGGAGCTCTGTGGTCTCTGCCAACCCCTGCGGAGGATAAGCGTGAATATCCCCGCCACTGAGCCAATCGGTCGTATAAGTTTTTTTCATATAGTCAAAATATCTATCAGTAACAATTAAAAATTTATTTAAATACATTATTTAAAAACAATGAGCGCGCTGGTTCTTAGCTAGAAACATACATGATGCAGTGCATTTGAAAGCATCTAGCTAGTGGTTATATTACCATGATTGGTAAATATTGAAATAATATCATACAATCTTTATTAAATATCATATTGATGATTTGAATATGAGTAATTATTGTTAAATTATACGTTTTTATTTTATCAATAGTAATTGCACCTTATTTGTTTATCAGTCGCGTTTTTATTTTACTCGTGTAATAGTTTGTTGGCTTAACATTGATGTCAAATCCTGGATTGAATTTGAAATACTTTTACTACATAATCGTCTCAACTTATACAGATTTCTTCCCGTCATTTATTAATAGATTTAAAAGGGTTACTTCTACTATTTCTTCTGTTTAAAAAAGTTGTGGAATATATCTTTGATTGACTAGTTTAATATTGTTTCAATTAATATTATAGTTATTGTTTTGTTAAAGCGTAAAACGTAAAATAATACTTGATGGCACTGAAGTCACACTTTTTTTCCAAATTATTGAATACAAATAGAAATGGGTATATGTCGGCGCATCTATATATTTGTCTTTTACCTATATTTTTCAAACTATGATTGTCGATATTCTACAATATTTTAAATATTTAAAAATCGATACTGACATTCTAATTTTTTAACATCGATGTTTCATATATTTAGACATCGATATTATAAGGAAAGCACAGCAATTCCTGTTTACTTCCCTAACCTTTATATCAGTCTCTTTTTCGGTGAGCCGTCTCGGTTGGCGGTGAGTATTTCCTTTACTATAATAAATATTTTTAGTTATCACTCAAAATATATGAACTAATAGTAACATTTTATTATTGAACGTATTTTGTGAAATTGTAAACGGTAATTACGTTGTAGTTTTTGTGATTGAACTGGATTTATTACACTTAACCTCTTCGTGCCTTTAAGTAGAACATGGCGATTTCTGTAGCCGTCATGTTTGGACAATAAGGCTAAAGTATTGGCACTCGCTTTGATTCCCAAGCGTGTTTCCCATGACTAACTTGGGCCCAGTTTTGGGTTTATACGCTTGCTACGGAGAGTGGCTACAAACACCTCTCAACGTCTTTGGTAATCAGTATGTTTTTAGTCTTATTAATAATAAAACCAATAAATAATAAATTCAACGTTTTGATCTTCGTAAATTCTACTATATAACATTATCAATAGGTTTGGTTAAGGCTTCCACATGTTCATAAGAAATACATGTGAATATTTCTATACTAACAAGAATATTTTTTGTAATTCACTCAGCTCGCCATCATGGTGAACAACCGTGTGCCTTCGGTCTTTTCCAAGACCTACGTTACGCCACGCCGTCCTTTCGAGAAGGCGCGTCTTGATCAAGAGTTGAAGATCATCGGAGAGTACGGTCTCCGCAACAAACGCGAAGTCTGGAGGGTCAAGTACACACTCGCTCGTATCCGTAAAGCTGCGCGTGAACTTCTCACATTAGAAGAGAAAGACCCTAAAAGGCTATTTGAAGGTAACATTATTGTCCGTAGTTTTATTAAGTAATCTTTAATATTTATTTCATACATCCTTGTATCCCTTCTATTTGTATTTTCTTCTATTTTAATTACAATATATATTACTGTACATACTAACCTGACCTAAATTTGAAACATCTACAGTGCTAGCTAAATCAAATACACTGACTTTTTAATTACCCGAGAAAATTAAGTAATACATTCAGTTATTGCTATACATTAAATTTGGTGAAGAAATTTTTTTTATTTTTATGAAATATTTATTAAAAATGTCCTTAATATACAACAAAAAATCTTGCTAATTCAAATAGACATCATTATCATTCCAATATGAACTGCACCCAAACCAACCTAATTTGGTCGCATAATATTTACATGATTTCTTTGAAGTCCCATAAAAAAATATTTTTGTATGAATGCTATAATATTTGAATATTACTTACTGACATACATATTTTTACAAACATGAATTTTAGTTTTCTCAGGTAATTAAAAAGTCATGGTGTATTTTTTGTAATAGAGATCAACAAGTAGGTAACTTTATAAGTATTATCTTAGTAAATAACTATCACTTTTTAACATCTACAACACTAAGGGCACTGCATATATATTGCCTGCATTAAAAAATGTTGAATTATTATGGGTTGAACTAGCGGCTTTCATGCTTATCATTATGTAGCAAAGTCTTTGTGTTGTATTTCTTTGAAGAAGCTGGCAAATATATGTAATATTAACTTATCGAAAATGGATGTTTTAATTATATTCTTTAGAAATTTGACATCAGTGTAGCTCTACCACATACAAAAGTTATCAATAATCTCCTCATTGAAGTTAAATTATTAAAGAATCTTCAATCTTTTTTAAATATACAACTGGTTCAGTAATTTATCCTGGTAAAAAGACTGCCAAAATACTCTGCACTTCACAAGTAGTGTGCTATGCTATTTCTCAAGAAAATCCTTGTCAAGCCCCATATGGTGCTTAGAAGCTTTGATATTGCAGTATAGCAATCCAATGCACAACTATACAACAATATGCCTTAATGCCAATTATATAATAAATAGAAATTTAGAAAAGTTTCAGTAATTAAAACAATATAAATTCTTTAGTTTTATATCATACTTAATACTGTCAGCCACTGGTGATAGAGACACTCAATCAGTAATAAAAAAATATTGATTCTGAAACTCCTAATGGAAGATTTTTAGTTTAACTAATACTGAAATAAACTTACTGATTTGGAATGTTTTAAAGATTTCAGTAAATCCATATTTCTCTTTGAACTTTATATTTCATACAATGATGATAAACTTCTGGCAACCTCTTGTCAGATTTCTTTGTGTTGACTACTCTAGTTACTGATTGATTCTGATATTGTCTTTACATATAATTAATTTAAAAAATAAAAAATTAATTTATTTTTGCTATGGTACAGGTAATGCATTGCTTCGGCGTTTGGTGAGGATTGGTGTCCTGGATGAGAAGCAAATGAAGCTTGATTATGTTCTCGGTTTGAAAATTGAGGACTTCTTGGAGCGACGTCTCCAGACTCAGGTGTTCAAAGCTGGGCTAGCCAAATCTATTCATCATGCTCGCATTCTTATCAGACAGAGGCACATTCGGTGAGTACTATGATGGATTTCTCAAAATGATTATTTCTAAAATAAAAGTTAGATGTCTGCCTCCAACTGACTATATTATAAATATAGTAATTTTTTTTTATTATAATTAAAGTATAATTAAATATCCAAGTATATAGTGTAAATAAGAACACTTTCTTAAACTAGCAATAATTCAATTGGCTTGGCTTACACTTTTAACATTCTGGGCTTGATTTTACCATAATACATTTGTTATGAATCATATTTTTCTAGCACAAGCATTTACAAGCTTATTTGAAAAAATTACTAGTAATATCAAAACATTAACTTTTGATTTAAAAAAAAGTACGGTAAAAATGTTATATTAGTGTATTCTAAAGATAGAATGCTTAATTTCTAGCAACTGTTAAAAATAATACTTCACATTTTGGAGATCTAAGCAAAGTCTCACATACTGTATGTTATTATTGAAGCAAAGTAAAGCCTGAATTTAGTAATTAAGTCTATTTTCTAATATGGAAGTAAACCACCATTTGGTTTTATTTTGCAAATTAAAATATTACTTATCCTGTTATGAAGTTTGTACCTATAAAATACTCTGTTATACAAAATTTTGATCTCACAAATCAAATGCAGGTAATGACAATACAAGGCTGGCTGTGGCGAGTGTGTTTGAAATATTATTGTTCAATAAGACCACTTGATTTTCAACCCTGTGTTGAATTCAATGTCTTGAAATTTAGCTCTTGATGAGCTGAAACAGGTAAATTAATAGCATGTAGTACTTTAAAACACCTGTGCCAGACTGTTCAGGCTGTTGAAAATGTTCTGTTCAGGCCGCATGTTTCTTATACTAGTTCTTAGAAAACAAATCTATTGTTTTGGTATGCATTTTAAGCTTTACACTCTTTCCCTAATTAATGATTTTTGCACTTTAATTATTTAAAGGAATATGCTAAAAACAAAACAATAAATTTGTTAAGTGAATGTATGTGGTATAGAACTTGCAATAACTAATGTGTCAGAGAACCATTAATCATTTGAGTAGTTGAGTGTTGAAGTGGAGATTGCACTATACAGCAAACAATTTCCCTGGCTGAATGGAGAAATAATTTGCACAATAATATTGGTAAAAACTATGTATCAAGCCAAAGCTACCGAGGTTGAACTTTGTATATGTACAGCAGAAAACCGGTGTCTGAGTGGTAGCTTAGCTACAGTGCTTCGTCCGGCTGAGTTCCGTAGGCCCAACCCTCCCCCTTCCCCTACCTCCCTCCCATAATGACAGTTTCCTTAAAGGTCGGCTATGCTTCTGCACTGCCTATAGTACTGTGGATGATTATAGGCGGCAGGTGACACGCCTGCTCGTTTGTCTTCCTATACAATTAAAACAGCTCTTAAATATATAGTAGTAAAAAATGTACTGTGAAACTAATAAGTTCTATTCTGTTGGTACATAATTTTTTTTAGTATTTACCATTTTTTACATTGCCTTAGTTTCTTTCGACATCAAATTTACATTTTCAAATTTACCTCAATTATATTTCAGTGTACGTAAGCAAGTAGTGAACATCCCGTCGTTCATTGTCCGACTGGACTCTGGCAAGCACATTGACTTCTCTCTGAAGTCGCCCTTCGGCGGTGGCCGCCCTGGTCGTGTCAAGAGGAAGAACTTGCGCAAGGGACAGTCTGGTGGTGCTGCCAATGATGAAGAGGAAGATTAGACCAATAAAATCACTGTTAAATCATATACAATTGTTTTTATTGCATCATGTCTTCCTGCCATATTTTGCGGATGTATAAAAATGAGTAATTCAGCGGTTGGATTTATAATGAATCTTACCCTGACCGAGGAATTGTACACAAAATAAAGAAGGCGAACAAAGACAATCAACAACAGACAGGATGTAAAGTCGATTTGCTTAAAACAAAATCTTTTTTTTTTAACAAATGCCACACTCTTAATTCTCAACATACACATACTACACGTGTATATTATGAATAAACAAATTTTATACATTAACGCCTTGCCCCCAACGAATTTGTATATATATTTTACTGTAGTTAATAAAATATAAGTCCATTATTGGCTCCATGAGCGTTCAATTATATTAGTTATAACAATAATATATGCTGTAGATTTTATTTTAAATAAACATTAAATTCATAAAGTTACGACGATTTGGTCCATCCGCGTCAACTATTACGGATAAGATTAAAATATACAAATGTATGAAATTTTAACCAAGACTGATTAAAAAAATTTTTTCTGATTTTTCTTATGGTGGTTACAATCAATCCTGTCACCCCGTTTCGGCTTGACGTTGATTTCTGGGACACCTGTATATTATAAAAATTTATACTGAATGGAAAATTTCATTCTTTTGGCCGATAATAAATTTAAATTAATTGAATTCATTATCGGCCATAAGAAAATAATATAATTTATTTACACAATCCACAGCCCATTAGTAATTATATGATTAAACATTTGCGTATGCAAGAAATCTATGTAAAAAATCATATGCATATGCATGTATAAATAAAAGTATATTCAAGGTATATCACATAATTTATTATATATATTTAAAATATATAACAATGTTATAACTAGTATATTTATACTCATACCACTATGATACATGTTTACTTAATTATATAATTCATTGTTTAAATATTCATTAATATTTACAAATAATTAGTACTTTACTAAGTGATATTTTAGTAATTTATTATAACTAAATAACACTATCTACATTGGGTCAGACTAAACAACAGAAAATTGAGTAACATCTAATTAAAAATTTGTAATTTTTTTAAGATCCTTAGCAGACTTGTACTTTCTACCAAAGTAAGCCAACTTGGTTAAAAACTAAACTAAATAAAGACCCCATAAATAAAATATTTTCATCTGTATTTTATACTTTTTACTATTCATCCCCATAATTTTAATCAAACTCCGAATAACTGGTCAAGCTTAAAATTAAATGATATGTATGCATTATGCAATAATTATATGGCCTCTTAGGTTTACAAGATAATTTATAAAACTTGTTTGGAATGTTAAAAACGTAGAAAAATTTGAAAGTTATTATTATTCAAAATTAAAAACATGATCACTTCTTAACTTGCGGTACAAATTTTTCTCATTATGTGTGATGAAACTTTATTTGATAATAAATTATGTTACAGTTAGTTGCAAAACTTTGAGAGTAACTGGAATAGTACATTGAACCATTAGAAACTATCTCATTTTAATTGCAGATCAATTTCACAATATCCTGACTTATCAATAATTATCAAGATATTGTGAAAGTGATTATATCAATAATATTATATATAGATATTATATAGAAAGTGATAATCAATATAATATTTTAAAAATGCACTTCCTGAACTTTTTAAGAAAGGCCAGGTCAAGAGTACTGTTAACCGGTGGGCTTGCACGAGGAGAATAATGAGTGTGGTGGAAGCAAGGGAAGTATGCCGAGATTGTAGCAGATGGAGATCTCTGCCTACCCCTACGGGAGACAGGCGTGACGATATGTATGTATGTAAATGCACTTCCTGATAAAGACATAATATTCTAAAAGTTAGTTTACTGTTGCATCACAAAGTCCGAATCAGTTTTAGAAAATGATACATCAAACTCATTAAACCTTGACTAAATGATCATTAAACTTTGTTTTCCTGTAAACTCGTTTCTTCAAGCTTCTCAGACAATTCCTTTGAAGAGTCTATCTCAATGACCTGTTCTAGAGTGAGGTCTAAAATCTTTTCTAGAGCCTTGGCAGTTACCTCCGATGGATACACTTGTATATCTGGCACATGGACGAAGAGAGTTCTTGTGTTATCCACACTCAGCGATGTATAGTATATGTATTCACAGAGGTATCTGTAATTAAATCAAGACAATCAATATAAGCACTTAGGAAGATATGAAAACATTTATGCTCGAGTACTTATCGCTTCACAGATAATTATTGTATGCTTTTCTAAGCAATTTATTAATGTATTGCAATTACATTTGTAAACAGCAACTGATATGACATTAATAAACACCCAGATAAGAAACGATTGTGCAGAGAACAAATGCGAAGGACGAACAAACTCAGAATAAACTACTGCAGGGCATAAATATTTATCCCAATGTGGGAATCAAACCTATATCCCTCGGCTCAGAAAGTGAAAACTTTGCCACTGTGCCTCCATTAGCCAGATTATGGTAGGAACGGAACTCAATTTTTTTATCTCAGATCACTCTTTTAAACCAGCATTTAACAAAATTGTCTATAATGAAAATGAGGGTAAAAATATCATTTACTACCAATTTAAAAATATCATTTTCAAAGAGAGAAGGAATGTCAAATTTTTTTAACACCTATTTTAGGTATATGTGTATATCACAATTTCTCTAAATCTACTGAAAATCACAAACGATAAAGACATGCAATATAGGGCTCCTATATATGTATATTAAAAAATATTCTACTAATAAAGACAATGCACTATGATTTTCATGGTTTTTATTTTTTCATTTCATCTTAATTGAATAAAACCTATCTACCAATAAATTAAACTCACCTACCAGCATCCTTTGATGATATAGCATTGGTATTGCTGGGTGGGTTACTATCATTATATTCTTTGCATATTCTTTCAACATTTAGTTTTGTGTGAAGTCGAATTGCCCCTTCTGCTGGACAGGCCTGATTTGGGGGGCATTTGTCAAAGTAGTCTTTCCTTTGATAACCCTTCCTATGGGCCTGCATTTCTAAAGTCAGGTGTTTAGCTATATTCGAAACTCCTACATGGATCATAAGCTGGAATAAATAATGATGTTTGAAAATATTTGGTTAAATTATTTATTCTAGATTTGTTTAGTGTCTACTTGAACAAGAAATACCAATTTAAGATTATTAATGGAGTCAGGCGTTACTTTGCGGAAATCTATCACTATATGGACAGTCTACTATATAGTCTACTATACCTGAAGATGCCTCGTGTTGGGGCGAAACACATGTCATTTACAAGATGGAAAAGTGATAATGTGTGTTTGGTGTTGTGTATAGTGGTTGGTGGGTGGAGAGTTGATGGCCAATTTTCGGTAAGTTTTTGGTTTAAGTTCCAAATAAATCCACTTAACCCAACGGAAAAACACACATTATTAATTTTCTGTTATTGTTTTGCTTGTCGCGGATCTTAGCTAAGTAAAACTTTTGACTGTCCATATAATACCAATTTATGCAAGAAGCATATGTCCAATAGTGAATAGATATAGCTGTATTAACTAAGCTATCTTATTAGTTAACTAACTAAAAAAATATAATGTAAGATTGATTGGCAACACTCCTGAAGCACAAAATTAGTCAATTTTTTTTTAAAATATATAATTAATGCAATAAACAACTCGCAAATAGATATCAAGTTGATCAACCCAAATAGTAAATTTCAAGAGTTTTATTATTAAGGATAACACTGGTAGTTTTTGTTCTTTTTTTTTTCAAAATTAAATTGCATCTTTTCTTTGACGCATAATTGACGTAAATTAAAAAGGTTTCATTGTTTAAGATAATACTGATAGTTTTTCAGCTTTTTTTTTCATAATTAAATTATACATTACCTTTGGTGTATGTGTATCCCATAATGCCGGTACAAATTCATCAACATTCTCATAGGTGACGGGGATTTCAATTAAAACCAACTCTATGTTATGTTTCTTCTCCAAATGGTCCTTATTCATAAGTTTTACTGCCTCCCAACTCGCGTTTATGGGGTGATTTAAAAATGGACCGAAACCAGTTACCATAACTAAAGGCCTAGAAAAGAAATCCATTATTTAGGTAAAAATACTATTTTTAGTTATTTTTGTATTATACAATATTATAAACCGGAAAATTTAGTTATATTTTCGATTCAGCAGCCAATAAAATCTGTTTGGTTTGAATAACGTTGACAGAAGATTTAAGATATAGAGAGTAGTGTAAGTAGAGGTCAGCTGATTTTTCATGTTAGATTGTTACACCTGTTCAGAGTTGCCAACAAGTTTATTAAATCTATGATGTATAATTAATTGTTTTTTTTATGAAGAACATGTGCTTGCTATATAATGTTGTATAATAGAGAGATTATGTTTCTAAATGTTTAATATGGATATCATTATTTATATATATTTGGTAAAGAAAGGCGATATTACAAAACCATTGAACAAGTTTTTCTATTTCTCCTGAAATCACATACGCTTCATTAATATTCGACTTTTCCCGCCAACTTACATTAGTGACGTTATGTTTTTATTTCATTTTCATAATCTTATATTATTATCAGTTATATTGTTAAATTATGTTGGTGTATTATACAATATAGTTCAATTAATGCGTATAAGTAAAGTGATCTGAAATAAATGCGTGTACCGTTATTTTTTAAGTTGACTGTTTATAAGTTTTTAAGTCTATAGAAGGTTTTGGTAGTAGAGCCACCATTTTATCAAGACGAAACGTGATAAGATGACTAGTTATATTTGAAGAGATTTGATGTTATCGTACTTAAGTTGACACTGGCATAATAGTTATAACTAATCGCCATCAAAGAAAAGAAAAGAAATACTCAAATCAATATTTATCATCTTTTTTTCAGAACTAGGTAATATGCAATTTCATATTATGGCGCCTTAATAATAATTTGATCGTAAAGAAAAATTGTATTTTTCTTTACGATCAAATTTTTACTAAATCTTAACATTTCCTTTATACTAAATTTGCGTCAGCTATAGATATTAGAAGTTAGTAGGATTGTATTTCTATACAGAAAAATTAGTAAAAGTTTTTTTTTTTTGAAAAAAACAGTAACGTCGAAGTACGGCCGAACATAGCGCTGCATTAGGAATAATCCCAATTAAGCTGATATTATGATTTTCAGAGGCGTTATTTCTTAATTGATTCTGTAACTGGTATTTTTTTTTACCTGTAAAAAAAATTTATATAATAGTTTATTTCGTGCTTGATTTAAGATTAAATACGATCGGATTTTATCTACATCAGTTTATTATAAACAAAGTGTTTCATGTATATTATTCTCGTCATCAAGGTTGTCAAGTCTATCCATTAAAAAACTAAATACAAAATAATTTTTTATTACTATAAAAACGTTAGTAGTAACGAAATGAACATAAATTTATCAATAGATTTACAAATCAACGCTTATAGTAAAATTTACCTAATACTCGCTCACTCGCTGAATTTCTACGTATACTATTACGGGTATATTTATCATATATGAACATTCGTATTAATAGCAATAGTTTGTGGAAGATTACGTATATCTAAAATTAATAAAACATTCTTTTTATTGATTTGTAATCAAATTATTTTGAAAAATCTAAAAGTTGAATGAACAATTTTATTTTATATTCATCAATATTAAACAATAGTATTAAAGTAATTAACAAAGTTGGTAAAGACAAAATTCAGTTTCCTAAGATATACAATATATGTACATATGTTTTTGAGGGATAAAAACATGGTTAGAACAAAGGTTATATTTTGATGTAGTCGAAAAGTGATCAAATTAAATAATTTTAAGTCCAGCCATAAAGCTTACAGAGCTTCAATAATTCATATTTTTGTAATCCGTAACGACCTATTTGCATGTAACGTCACATGTGACATACGTTTATTACTCGAATGTTTTTTACTAGTCGGAAATTTTTATCCCTGTCATGAGTCGCTTTATTAGCGAGAAATAAATTGGGATGAAAAAGTGTCGAAAAGGGCATTCCCAGTATTTTCAATATTTAAAATATCTTTCTTGGATAAATATGATAAAATATTTAGATATATATAATTAAAAAAGATAAATTAAATATTTAAAAATGTATATTTTATATATCTATTTGAAACTTTTACTCCTAAAGCAAAATTTGGAGTGAATTTGCCTAAATCAGTCAAATAAAACGAAACAATATTATAATATAATACATATGAAGTGTTAATAAAAAAAAGATTTAGGTGTAATCTTAATATCGTAAGCTAAATATAATTTAAGAAGTCAAAAATGCCTTACAAAATGTAATTCACAAATAAAATACACTAAAGATATATATGTACGTATTTTTTGTGAACCTACATAATCTAGCATAGAAAGTCTATTAAATATATCCTAGTTTAATGAAATCGTTGACGACGCCGTTCAGCCTGTTTGCGGTCAGCTCAGTTGGTTTAATTATAAACTCGTCTATGCCGGTGATCTCAGATATCTTTGGAGCGTTCTCTACTTCCACCGTCACCATCGGCAGCATCAGAACACTGATAAACAGGCCGTAAGGTTGCACCTGAAAGAATAGGAAGCAAGATTAAATGATAGTTTTTCAGGAAATAAACAGAGAATTGAACTTATAGATTTTTATTTATCACACATAAAGCTTTTTTTCATGTGTCAGTCCTTCAACCTTAATGATAGCAAAAGTATTATGTCTATGGTATCACCAATAATATCATAAATCAACAAACAAGCTAAACTAGCTTGTCTTCATGGACTTTGGCCCCTCAAAATTTAGTAAAATTAGTTTAACACACCTAAACAAGATACTCTTTGGAGGCCGTGCATTTTATACCATACATTGTTAAATTTCTAAATGGTATATCTTATACAAAAACGACCATTATAAATGTGGTGGTAGAGCTATGGCAGCACGAATGAGTGGGCTTGATTGAAGAAGTACCACGCTCACACAGAATATTACCATAAAGTGGTAATATTTCATTTTTATATATTACTGGCTTTTATGTCTTTATTTTTTAACGTGCTGGTAGTAATTTACTATTTTCATAGACATATGTTAATTGGCTTTATTGCTATATAATTATTTTATATATAATGTGAAAAAAATATAATTTATCTTAGCATCAGCTATTGTTTCTACATGACATGAATAAATACTATATGGACAGTCAAAAGTTTTACTTAGCTAAGATCCGCGACGAGTCTTGTCGCGGATCTTAGCTAAGTTAAACTTTTGACTGTCCATATAGTGATGGATTTCCGCAAAGTAACGCCTGACTCCATTAATAATGAATAAATACGTTTTAATTAATGTGTTACCGCGTTTCATCCGGTGAACGTCTGTATCCGAGGCCCAAATCCTATCCAGTTCCCTTATTTCCTACTTCCTCTTCCATTAATAAAATCCTTACCCTGAAGTAGGCAAAATGTTGGCAGTGCCTTAAATTGCGGACGTTCATAGGCGGAGCTGATTGCTTACCACCACGTGACACGCTTGCTCGTTAGGCTATGTATTCCGTAAAAAAAATGCTTTTCATTTAGCGGTGTATGCATCCCCAGGATTCATTCCATTTATCGATGCAGTATCGCTAAGCCGTGAGCTCGAGAACCATTTTAGACAATTCTCGTGGACTGTTTTTTTTTAAAGTGAAAACTTATTTAGCACCATTGTGATTTGAAAGTATATGAAACGAAAAAGCGACACTAAAAAAAAACAAACACATCTATAGGATTTAGCCAGTGAGAGAATGAGATCGACAACTGAAAGTTTCACTTCTACCGCGTGTCAAATACATAATTTTTTAAAAAATAATCGTTATTAGCAATTATGGAGTAGTTTATTTAATGTTTTGCTTTCGCTTGCTAGTTTGCCTCCGTAATCAATAAAAAAAGAAAAAGTTGTTAAGGTGCTAGTAAAGTTTATATAATTGCTAAGTTTCTTTAAAAAAATCCTACCTGTTGCAGTTCATATTCAAAATCATCCTTAGAGTATGTGCGCTGGGCGTCAACACCAAGTCTATTCAGTGCGTTGGTAAGCTCCGAGTGGTAGTGGTCGAGGAGTTGGCGGTAATGATGAGCACGGAACTCTTCGTCGGACCCAGTGAAAATGAAGTACATCAGATCCATGATGGGATTCCCAATTTGTAGCATCTGATAATCCAGTACTATTACCTCAACATCACCGTTCTGTAAGTTAGAAATATACGTTATGTAAATAATATATGTATTACTGTATTACTTAAGTCTATTGAATTGTCGACAAAGAAGTATTGAACAGGATTGGAGAAAAACGCCAAATCTTAGAGCAAGAATAGAAGTGGAATTATGATTGGGCATTTGTGCTCATGATACCTTTATTTTAAATATTATTATCAAATTAAAGGAGGAGTAAAAGAGGAAAGTAAAAAGTTAACAGGCCAATTTAAAAAAAAGCAATAGTAGTGCCGTTGATAGAAATGAAGAAATAATCTTGGACCCGAGAAATGGAAATCGAGTACACAAAAAATACGCAGAAAAAATATATTATAATATATATTTAAGTAAAAAACAAATATATGTACTAATGATTACCTTTTTTTTCGGTTGGTTTAGTTAGTAACAAATGTGTGCTGTCGGTAAAATTTTTAATTCAAAATAAACACTCAAAATAAAAACCGCGAGCAAAAAATTTACCCATTAATATAACTAACGAAATAAATCATTAACGGTTGACAATGCCATTTTATGAAAAACAAAATTAAAAAGTATATCCGCGAAATAATATGGAAAATACTTTAAATCTTTTCCCGCCAACCAACAACAGTGACAATGTGTTTTTGTTTCATTTTTATTATGTTATAATCTAATATAATGTAGTTCGAATAACGTATGAAAGTAAAGAAACATGAAATAAATGCGTGTATCATGATTTCAAATGTCCTCAGCATATTTTTATACAAGCTGACTACTACCTATATTTCAACACTTTTGTTATTATTTTACTTGACAATGACATAATAGTTATAACTCATTGCTATCTACAAAAAAGAATATACATTAAACATAACCCATGTACTACAATTTTTATTGCAATAATTGCTAGTTTTAGAACTGGTCTGTACAGTCTCTAGTGATCAAACATATTATTGAAGTAATAAATTTGACCTTGAAGGCATATCAGCAATCGTTATAGATACCTACTTCATTAGAATGTTTACAGTTTTTAATACGACTTAGAAAATTCAATGATTGTTTATTTTTAAATCTTGGTAAGTATACTGATAACTCGCCGTGTGATTGTTATCAGAGTTAAATTGTTATTAATTTTTTAATTTTGCATATTGGAAATCCTTTTTTAAATGTATTAACTTAATGAGTCTAACTTAAGAGAAAAAAGTTACTTAACTAATAATTAAGTACGGAATATTAAAAATAAATACCGTAAGGGATTAAGATGAGGAATGACACATGAATTAAAAACGAATGAAATATTTTATTTTATCTTGTACTCATACTTGTATAGTGCTGTTTTGTTACTTTTTGAGAAGCGCATTTTTCATTCACAACCATATTTTTTCTGTTTGAATAATATATCTATACATGAATACATACATCAGTTAAAGCGATCGCTCCGTGATATCTTTGGCAGCCGATAGATCACAAAAATATTGTAATTCTTCTTTTTTATATTTCTTTTTTTTTAAATTTAATTTTATCTGTTCAATTTTATGATATTTTATTATTACATAGGTAAGCCTATTATCAAAATGTAGCCATGCTGTGCGCATATTTAAAGAGTTATATTCCGGGCGTTGTTAAGTTTATATAATATCGTATTCTTTAAGACTGTAACTTGTTTTTGTGCCTAATAAATAAAATAAAAATAAAATAAAATAAAAATAATATACTTGTCATAGAAGCCATGGACTACCAATTTCAATTAACTCTTTACAATCTTATACATTAAAATAAAAGGTTATATGTTCACAAATAAAATAATTTCTAAACATTTTTTTTATAGTTTGGCGGCCTTAGAATCTGCAATATTTCCGCAGAGTCGGTGACCTTCGATTTCTAAAATTCAATGCAAAATGATTTTATCACTGCGTTGCATCGTGCATTGCTATACACTTAATGAATATTTATCAAATATCTGGGTACAATAAACCAGTTTCATCTCAAGATATAAACTGAGTCGCTATACAACCAATTTATCAGTAGTCATAATAAGTTTTATATTTACAAATAAATGTACTGCTAACGACAAACAGTTGCTTCATTTATAATCTTATCAAAACACACATAATCGTAATTTCAAAATGGCCAGGATTACACATTGCAGAAAGCCGGATCTGTTTATATTGATAAAGTTGTTTATGATAGTCATTATCATATAAAATAAATATTTAACAATATATTTAGCTACGATAATCCAAAGGGATTTATCAATCAATAATGTGATATATGTATAGATTCGGGCGTTACTTAACCGAAATCAGATGAATGGAATTCATATGGATAGTCAATGTCAAGAATTACTTTGCTAGATCGGCTAAAGTATTTTTATGAAAACACGATATTATTTAGTTATTTTTTTTAGCAAAATAATATCGTGTTTTCACAAAAATATATATAATAAAATAAAAAAATTTCGTAATAAAAATATAAAAATATTCATAATAAAATATAAAAATATTCATAATGAAATCCAAAAATATTCATTATACAAAAATTTTTACGAATATCAGTACTAGAACTCCCAATTGTGGATTTTTAACTTTGTTTTCAGACCTTTAACGCTGATTTCTATAATGCAACATGACTGCAGGGGGACTAAGAATTAACCGCTTTCGCGTAAATTGTGGATGTTTCTGTCAAAGACCGACAATGCATATATTATGCCTCTGATATGATCATCAATGCATATATGATCCCTTACCTCAGGTGAATCGTAAGCTCATTTTTTCTACTAAAACACTTTATATCGAATTCAAATTCAATTATTATATATGTACTATATATATGTATCCTATAGATAGATAGATTTAACAAGAAGGTAATTGTTCAAAACAAATAATTATTTGTAATTTATCTATGCGTTTATATGCGCTGTAGCGTATGTATATAGTTTATATATTTTTTTCAAAGCGTCCGGTCAAAGTGTATAAATTTAAGACAGACCTTTGTTTTTTTTGAAAGTCTTTGAAAACTAACACAAATTATTGTCAAATGAGTGACCATTTTAATACCTTATACTAATGATAAATAACTATTTTACCTCACGTATTTTATGCATTATGTTGCTGGGTCTAAAATCACCGTGGGCTAGGACCGGACACCGTATCGGCTTGATGTACTTATCGAAATCCAGATCATGAAGCTGCGCCATAAACTTAGCCAACCTGTCCTTGTTTTCGTCTTTAACTACAGCGAGAGACATATTTACAGCACTTTCAAGAAAGTTTTCAAAGTTTTCCTTCGCATAATGAATGTTAAACTTTTTCGACAGTGTCTCGTATTCTTCTGGATGCTCCTTGCTTAATGCGATGGACAGCGCGTGAAACTTTGCTATTTCGGTAATAGACTTAGACGCGTACGCCCAGTCGAAGCTCTTGAATCTATTCTGTGTGTCGAGTCCACGTGCAGACAGGTCTTCCAGGACTAAAACCTCCTTCAAATATTCTTTATTGCAGCCGTAGAATTTCGCCGTGGCTAGTCTGTTTTCTTCTGGTATATTGTGCCGCTCCTCTATTTTTTGGTAGAGTTTTAATAATTCCGTATAGAAGAACATTTCCGTATCGAATATCTTATGGGGTGCTTGAGCGCGCATGTTCTCGCTTACAGCAGCAACCTTGGCGAAGAGTTTGACGTCATCCCGACCAGGTGCAGAAAGTGTAATGAGATACAGTTGGGATGTGTAGTTAGCTCCACCGCTGGAGATAGACTTTAATTTTATCTCGTGGTCTGTGTAATTTTGTTCCGCGGCAATGGTATCCAAAACTCCGCGCAGAGTTTGTTCCGCGTCCGCCATTTTCCTGTATTAGATTCTTACTGCGTGGTACGTATCGTGTTGACTAATAATGTGATATAAATAGCGTTTTGTTATATCTAGCGTCTAAGACACGTAAGCGTAGCGCTTATCGAGCATACATTCTCTTACAAAAAGTAAACATCCTATTTGTTTATTTTTTGGTCGTTTGCCTTACTGTCCCATAATTTTTTTAAACAAATTTATAATCAGGCCTTGAATATAGTGTCCTGGGCTTTGTCAGATACTCCCATTTTGGAGCCATACGACCTAGCTCAATACCAAATGATCTATGAAGGTTTTATTTACTAAATTTGTCTCTTATATTATATATGTTCAGCACCTGTCGATGTAGCAATTTCAAATTTACCAATTCGATCCAAGGCTTCCTTCAATTTTCTATGCCTCCTCATCTTTCATCCTCTATCATTTCATCATTTTTGGTTTTTCTTTTAATTGGTCAGTACCACTTTCCCGGTCTTCCTCTTTTCTCTCTCTCTTCAATTTTTTCCTTTGTAATGTTTAAAATAAAGTTATCATGGCGAATCTAATACTCAATCATATTTCCCTGCTTATTCTTAAAATGGAAAAGTTCAAAATATTTTGGGCTCCTTCCAAAAAGTATTATTAATAATTTTAATTGAAACTAGATTCGATTGATTTAGAATTGAATCTGTTAATCCCATAAAAATCTGGCAAAAATCAGACTTTTTATTTTTTACAATATTTTTTGAAAATAACAATTACACCTCAATGTCATATTATATAAAAACCCATGACATTGACACCAAATAATGATGACCTTTAATGGCACAACTCTTAAATAATAGACCTGTAAAAAGCGCAGACTCAAGATCACAAAATAATATGATTGCGTTGTGTACAATGCTTAAATAAATATTTGTGACAACCCTATTTAAATTTTTTGCTTGAAAAAAACAACACGAGCCGCGTTTTGCTACATAGGTGCTGACACAAGATGGCATACCCAGCTCAGTCAATCCCGTTTACCAAGCTCGGTTAATCTCCTCTAAAAAACAGAACTTTTACCCATTGCGCCATTTTACCCCTACGTCATAAGTTCTAACGGTAGCGGTAGCGCCCCCTTGTGGGCGCTGTAGCTTTTTTGGGCGGTAGCGGGTCCAAAGGCAAATGGGTGGCGTTATGAAATATATCTATTTCACGAAAACCTTATTATGGCGTAAATAAAAAAAAATCTTGTAATGGGGGCGGTAGTCTATGAAAGGTTAGGAACCTATGCTCTACGTACTAGCGAGCACGCAAAATAGTAGCGATGCCCGCGGGGCTATAACAAATCTGATCGAATCCGTAACGTCGTCGTGTAGTACAGTGAAAATGTATGCGGATAACACATCGGGCGAAGGACGATTCATTTGAGATAGAGCTGTGTATCTATAATATTACAATGTTGCACTAATACTTATATGATTGTTACATACATCTATATTTTTTCATATTTTTATCATCATGGAATAATTCGACGAACAATTGGCTCATCTATGCTGTCGTTTAGTGATTGACTCCGTGAGTCGCGGGTTCGATCCCGGTATATAACAGTTATTATTAGTATATTGCATATTATATTCTCTTTTCTGATTCTCTGATCCGACTTTCTGATTCTCTCATAAAGAATTGTTTCTTACAGTATTTTTTAAAATTACAATTATTCTTCAATTTTTCTTCTTAGGGTGGGTACCTCTTCTAATATAGGCCAACTAGCTGCCCCGTTCGGTTTTGTGACAAATCTCTACCAATTTCAATACACAGGTACATTTCGAGGTAATTTTGGCTATTGGGCTAAGAAGTGTCGAAACAATTTTCCATCCCCAATCCGTCTCTTAACTTTGATATACACTTTTCGTTCACATCATAAGAACATTTTACTCGACCAACAAAAAGTTCTCCCTAGTTTTCTTCAAATTACTTCGTAGTTTAATTCTAGAGGTGATAAACTAACCTTGACTAACCTTACTCTGGTTCTCTTTTATCATTTTATTTATTTATTTGTTTGTTATCTGTGGCATCATAATTTTAATATAGATATAATGTATAATATTTGATATACATTATATCTGTGGTATATATAAAAAATATGCTCATATCTTTTATTGCCTGTACCTTCACTAAAGTAATAAAAAATTTCGTCACTTCTTTAGAAATATCTAGATTCTTTTTTTTTATTTTTTGTGGAACGCACACTCTTAACAGATGTTGGCAGAAAGACCAGCGCTGTAGTTAACCAACTACAGCATTAAAGCTGAGCCAAGACCTATTTTTTGACACATTAACGTTAGTTTTAAGTTATTCCGAAAATTTTTGTAGTACTTTTATCTAATTTCTTAGCTTCATTTTTCTTTTGATGTTGTTTGTATTGTGCCTTGAATAAACAAGTTATCTATCTTATCTATCTATCAACTAGTGAAGGTTGGTAATCAGCTCCGAATATTTCTCTGTCTCTAGCGAGGCTATAAAGTTGGGCAGGACTCGCTATCCTGGTCAACTCACGGATGTTCCTCAACTACGACTATTTCGGACGACGACAACTTTTCTCATCATTATAAGTTTGCAAGAGTTCATATCTAGGATGCCTAGATACAGGTGTCCTAGATAAGCAACTTTCTTTTGCTTGATGATTTTCAAAAGCATTTTGCCACATTTCGAAATATCGCCTATAAAGCCACATTCTAATGCTTCTAGACATTTTTTTTGATACTGAAATGGCATATAATGAAAAGACCCATAACAATGTGTGTATTCATTATATGGGTCAATGGAAATAATTTAAATAATGATCAAATCGGAAGGTCTCAGCACGGGCTTGCCTAGTGAGACCTACTATGCTCCATCCAACTTCACTGTAAATTGACACAAATAAAATAAAATAAATAAATAAAAATAAATAAATAACACGAAACAATGATGACGTTTAATAGCAGAACTCTTTAAATAATTATTTCAATAATCATATGTCCCTGTTTATTCTTAAAATGGAAAAAGTTCGACGTATTTTGGGCTCCTTCCAAAAAGTATCGTTAATAATTGAAATTGGATTTGATTGATTTAGAATTGAATCTGTTAATCCCATAAAAAACTGGCAAAAATCAGATTTTTTGTTTTTTACAATATTTTGTTTAAAATTACAATTACACCCCAATGTCATATATTATAATAACCCATGACAATGACACCAAACAATGATGTTAAATGGAAGAAATCATTAAATTATTATTTCAATAATCAAATAATCATATTTCCTTGTTTATTTTTAAAATGGAAAAAGTTCGACGTATTTTGGGCTCCTTCCAAAAAGTATCGTTAATAATTGAAATTGGATTTGATTGATTTAGAATTGAATCTGTTAATCCCATAAAAAAACTGGCAAAAATCAGATTTTTTGTTTTTTATAATATTTTGTTTAAAATTACAATTACACCCCAATGTCATATATTATAATAACCCATGACAATGACACCAAACAATGATGTTAAATGGAAGAAATTAAATTATTATTTCAATAATCAAATAATCATATTTCCTTGTTTATTTTTATAATGGAAAAAGTTCGACGTATTTTGGGCTCCTTCCAAAAAGTATCGTTAATAATTTTAATTGAAATTGGATTTGATTGATGTAGAATTAAATCAAATTATCCCATAAAAATGAGGAGAACCAGAGTCACCGACATTGCTCTTCAAGTTAGCAGACTGAAGTGGCAATGGGCTGGACATGTTTGTCGGAGAACCGACAATCGTTGGCGTAGACGAGTGCTGGAGTGGAGACCGCGACTCGGCAAACGTAGTGTGGGACGCCCTCTTGCTAGATGGAGCGACGATCTGCGCAAGGCGGCTGGCAGAGACTGGTTGCGTGTAGCCGAAGATCGGGCTAGGTGGCGCGCCTTGGGTGAGGCCTATGTCCAGCAGTGGACTGCCGCGGGCTGATATTGATCCCATAAAAAACTGGCAAAAATCAGATTTTTTGTTTTTTACAATATTTTGTTTAAAATTACAATTACACCCCAATGTCATATAATATAAAAACCTATGACAATAACACCAAACAATGATGACGTTTAATGGCAGAACTTTTTAAATAATAGACCTGCAAAAAGCGCAGACTCACTGAAGATCACAAAATAACATGATTGCGTTGTGTTTAATTTATAAATAAAAACTTATGGCAAGGTTGCTGGTATTTATGCAGTTGTAAAAAATGTTTTTTAGCGAGTCTAGGGTACTATAGCGTGCCAGCCGTACTGATACGACGACACAGGATCTTTAGAGGGTTTTATCTTCCATATAGTGAAACTCATCCAAGTGAAGTTAATTTATTAATGAATCATTTTATATTATATATTAATTATATTTATATTAATGAATTATATTTTATATTAATAAAATTCAAAGCATTCTATTATATATTCAATATTAATTTCTTATGCCAGGAAAGGTGACTTGTTATTCGAAAGACGTCAGTCTATCGAATATTGTTTTTATATAAAATATTTCTTTCTATTTCAAATTTTAAAATTACGAATGTATAAAAAGCAAAAAGGTTTTATTATATTGAATAAGAAAGTTTTTATATTTAATTAGTGATACATTTATCGATGTATCACTACAGTACCGTAGATGCATTGTCTTCAAAGCCGGATTCTCCAATATAGCCTGATTGCAAAATTAAAATTAAACTATTCTAAAAACAGTGACCGACTGAATGGCTTAGCCCTCCACCCGCGGAGACAATGGTCGCGGATTCGATCCCCGCATCGGAAAAAGTATATGTATGGATTTATAAATATTTATTCTAAGTCTGGTAACCTGGTAAATAATTTGTTCTGACTCTGGTAACCCCCCAATCCGTATTTCCTTTCCTACCCTTTCCTTTCTTCTCTATCTTTTCCCTTCCTCTGCGCCAATCCGTGGTCTGCCGTGCCAATGGATGCGTGGCTAGGGGCGAGCTTAGTCGAAAGAAACGACAGTTTTGTATAACACGTATGCTAATGTAGCCGTTTTTGAGTTTTAGCGAGACTAACAAAATAGCTCTCAATTTTTATATATAAACGAACATAAAAATGTATTGGTTAAAATCAATGGGTCAGTTATTTTGTATATTTTAGACAACACCAAAGTATATTTCTTACGTTTACTGATAACTATTGTAAATAATGATGTGCCTTATGCTACTAAGCTCTTGTTTGTTGTTCTTGTATAAGATGTTTCATTTATTATTGTATATTCATATATATCACAGTGATGATGTATTTTATTATCTCTCATGTAATTTACAAACTTAGAAATGAGAGATGAAAGGGAAATAGCTTCATAAGCGAAATATCTTTTCATCTAAATTCGGTCCTGATTGTTTCACTTAAAATATTGGGAGGGAAAGAAGTAAAGAAGATAGAAAGGAAGAAAAAGGGTTAGGTATCCAGAATTCTGCTTTTACTCTTAAAAAATTCAAATCCTTTACCATAAGAAATAATATCAGAGACAGCCCCAGCTGAGCCCCGCATGCTGAGGTAAGGCACTATAGTACTCGGGGTAGTTCGATCCAGGGACGGTCGGCACGCCTGCGACTAAGCTCGCCCCTAGCCACGCATCCATTGGCACGGCAGACCGTGGATTGGCGAAGAGGGAGGGGAAAGGATAGAGAAGAAAGTAAAGGGCAGGAGAAAGGAAAGATGGATAGAGACAGGATGATAGGGATATGATAATACCGCAACGGAAGACGAGGAGTGATACGGTAGTAACTCGGGCTGCAGGGGTCGCGTACCAATACCATAACTACCGCGCAGCCGGCTAGGCACAGATATTCCCTTCGGTTGTGCATAATTTATAATTTAATAAACTGGATAGAAATCTTATAGAAAAACAATAATAAAAAATGCAAATCAGGCCCGGATAGACCAGCCTCGTTAACCAGTTTAAAGGGTCGTGGATGACCTGTCACACGAATTCACCGCAAGCAGAAATGATACCACTCAATATTGATATTCCGTCGTAAAGACGTGCTACATCCCCGATTGAGTCGACGCATTCATACACTGCATTACCGCTATTTCAACCAAGTTTCTGATAAATTGTTCTACATGTACATTGGTTATCTTTACATTGAATGAATACAAATATTTGAGATATTTGTCCTTATGCTTCCAGCATTTGAACAAAATATGAAGCTATTTATAGATACACAATGAACAGCTTCTGTGTGATTCAGCTAGTCTCATTCATAGATAGATAATGAACGATCAGTGGGTCGGACGACATCAGTGACAAGAGAGCAGTCACAAATTGGTCGTCAACGATGGAGGACGCCAAACAGACGGTGCGTAGCGTACTCGATGAGATACTCGCGGACAACGATACCAATGAACGCGCGGTCAAAATCGAGAGATTCGACAGCGGCGGAGCTAATTACACATCGACGCTTTTCAAGGCCGTCGTCGCTACATCTAAAAATGACCTTCACCTATTCGCCAAAGTGGCGAGCTTAGGAGAATCGTTGAGAGAACAAATGAACGTGGACATACTGTATACAACAGAACAATTTGTATACACTAGGTTGGCGAAGATTTACGATGATTTGCAGAACAAACACGAAGTGTCTTACAGGCATAGGTTTGTATTTCCAAAGTTTTACGGCAGCAAAATGACCTATAGGAAGGAGACGATAGTGACTGAAGATTTGTCAGCAAGTGGATACGGCTCGTACGATAGAATGAAGTCGATGGATTGGGAACACGCGTCTGTTTGCGTGGAGGAATTGGCGAAATTTCACGCTTTATCCTTCGCGTTTAAAAAAGAGAAACCAGAGGAGTTTGAAGAGATTGCTAAGGATAATGAATATAAATTGGGCTCGAAGGGTGGTGACTCGATGAAAAATATTTGGGTTACGATGACAGAGAATTCGTTGGGTGTGATCGGAGAAGAGTATAGGGATAGGGTGAGAAAGATAGCATACGACGAAGAAACGATGAAGTCTTACAACAAGCCGATTGAAAGGAGTGTTTTAACGCACGGTGATTTCAGGCTCAGTAATTTACTGTTTAAGAGGATGGTGAGTGATTAAATATTTTTATGAATAACATTGTTATCGAAATAATTTAATTTGCTTACTAGCAAAGCTATCGTTTGCGGAGTAAATAGTGGCGAAGACAATTTCCGCATCGAAATAAATATAATGCATGGTCTACGGATACTATAATGTATATTCTGAGTTTTGATGCCTCGCAAATGCGCATTGGACAATCATCACGCCTGTCCCATGTCGATTAAAGAATTGTTGGTTAATGTCAATTCTTCTAGAAATAGGGAGCTCATCTTTAGCAATGAGACGTAGTACATATGTACTTATGGACACAAAAAGGCGAAATATTGTAAACCGCAAAATGAAAACTTACAACATATTGTATAATTAAATATATATTTACTTATATAACATATATAATTAAAAAATACTATATATAATTAAATATACTATATATTATTAAACATACATTGGAGCCCAAAAACCCTTTTGAGATTTCTGAAGAAATTGTATCTGATCACTCAAAAACAGTCAGTGTCAACGTTGTACAAAATCTTCTATTGGTTGTAGAGCTGGGAGTCTCAGAGCATTTGACGCAGGATATTTTTTCTGATCCGAATATACAATAAAAAATGTTTTGACGTCTGTATATTAACAGCGATTTCGCTTTTTTGCGACGATATATATAGATAAATATAGCAGGGTACTTATTAGACTTCGATCGCATCATCGTCAAAAGCATGTATGTATAATTGCAAGGTGCATTAAAAACAAAAAGCTAAAATTTTAATTTTCTAGCTTTTTTCTTTAAGAACATTTTTAAATAACATCTTGTGTAAATCGAAAACTTTAATAAAATGATATTTTAAATACCACAAACATTTAAGTATTGTGGTTGATTTTGGACCCAAGATTGGAGAGAAAGAGAAGTTTATCTCATTTAGTGTTTTTTTTTAAACATGCATTTGGATGCACGGCGCCCCTGTGCGTCCACCCGGGATTTTTTTTTATGGGATAGAAAGGCAAACGAGCAGGTGTGTCATATTCCGAGTGGTTACTCCGTCTATCATAATCTATATTGGACAAGCGTGGTGGGTTAATATCCGTTCCTTCAGAAATGTGGATGTTCTTAGGACATTGGATTGTAAAACAAAATCAAAAAATGACGAAGACTTGGCTATGATCCTCATCAAGTTTGCGGTCGTCCACTGTTGAATATAGGCCTCGACCAAGGCTAGATACCTAGAAAGATCTTTGGTTACACGTATCCAGTTTTTTTCTATGTAGCTGCGAAGGTAACTAAATTTATTTCATAACATTGCAAAACATATTATGTTGAATATAATTAAAATTAAACTCTATAATTAAATTCTAAATTTAATTTAAATATTCTCAAATTTAGTTGCTTGCGAACTAGCTGATATTGACAATTATGATGTAATCGTAAGTCCATATAAATAAACTTAACAGAAACAACAAAAAACTGAGTTTCTATCATAGTTTGAGAAAAAAAATTTAAAACCAAGAATGGTTTTAAATTTAATTTAGGTATAATAGAGGTACTTATTTTTGGGTTAATACGAAGTCTTCTATCAGATGACGTTTTAAAATTAGCCCTTAGATGTGAGAAAAATGTATATTTATCTAATACATAAAAATCTCGTGTCGCAGTGTTTGTTGTCGAACTCCTCCGACCGAGC
Organism: Baronia brevicornis; assembly: GCA_031353405.1. Lineage (NCBI taxonomy): Eukaryota > Metazoa > Arthropoda > Insecta > Lepidoptera > Papilionidae > Baronia > Baronia brevicornis. Next base: position 85,743 of record JASFAT010000660.1, read on the forward strand.
TTGACCGTTTTTTGTGATTTTTTTTTTGTATATTTGTTAGGTCTGAGAATAGGTCGTAAATTATATTTTAGATGTAAGACAAAGTATATTTAATTTTTTTCTATAATTATTATTTTTTTTTAATTTAGGGGGCACTAGAATATAATGGATTTTCTAAGTGGACGGTAGGCACATAAGTTTGAGAGCCTCTGCGATAGATTGAAGGCGTTTCTGCACTTTTTATGGTTTATAGATAAGTGACGCACGAGTGCATTTACAGTACTTCTAAATCGCATGTAATTGAACCTTGAAGACAGGCAATGGTTTAGTTTGATATATATATATATATATATATATATATATATATATATATATATATATATATATATATATCCCATATATAGATTGGCGGTGTTACCAGACTCGGAATAAATATCTGTGGGCCATACATATATTTAATCCGATGCGGGGATTGCTCCGGGGTGCCCCGTCACTGAGCCAATTGGTGGATTAATCATTGATGAGTTATAATTGTTATTAATTTTAGCAATAAAATCAGGCAAACAGATTTAATATGCGTAAAACTGTTTTATAGATATATCCCGATAAGATAAGATTAACGGTAAGCAAAAACTCTAAAGTTATATGACTTCCTAACATTTTTCCTCATAGCGTGGTAGTGGAAAAATATAATATTGAATCAATGTTTTTGTGCACTTAATAGGTTAGGACCTGGAGGTCATTTTTTATTGATTAGGAACGCAAGCAAGCATATCGCTTAAGGACAGCAATCAATGCCGTCCATAGACAACCACAATACCATAAGTATTGCATAATCGTTACGGGCTTTTAAGGTTATATAACTAATGTTAAATTTCTTTTTTTGTGTCATGTAATAGAGATACATAGCGACGCAAAAAAGCGATAACGCTGTATATTATAATACAGATTTAAAAAAAAATTATTGCATATTCGGATCACAAAAATACTGCATCGAAGTGTCTGAGTCTCACAGCCCTACGACCAATAGAAAATTTGAAACTGAATATTTTTTAGTGTTCAGATACAAATTTTTAGAAATCTTAAGTTTTTTGCTCCGGTGATGTTTTCATTTTGCGGTTTACTACGTTTTCGCTTTTTTACTTCGATAGAATCTTTTTCTATAGCGCGTATCTATGGTCAGTTCGCTTGAGAAAGTACCATACTCCTGCAGACCAGCTTTTCAGTAAGATCTACGCCTACGGCGCTCCAACAGTATAATGGCGGCATATTTTTTGTTTCCTTTTCGTGAGGGCTAGCAACGGGTCTACAGTGCTAACGATATTTCAGATGTCCATGGGCGCTGGGTTTTCTTACCATTTGGTCCAATACATTCCCCTTCTATATAAAATAAAAATATTCTATTGGGTATATATTTATTATTTATGGTGCTAAATTCTAGGATGGTCACCTCCGAGCTATGGTCGTAGACTACCAGATGGTTCACACAGGTTCCTGCGTTGGCGATCTCATTTACTTCATCGCCGTTGGTTCTGACCAGGAGTTCCGGGCACAGTATCTCAAGCAGCTAATAGACCACTATCACCAACACCTTACTCTTGCGCTAGATCGATTATCCTTAGATGTTGCCGAAGTTTATCCAAGAGAAGTTTTTGACGACGAAATGAATAGGGTGAGTAAATCATTGTAGATTTAAAGCAGCCCGATTGATTAGGTTTGCATTTTGTGGTTATTTGATTCTACCATTGGAATACTGACGCGTATATATCCAATTTTTTCTAACACAAGCATTATTAGCTCAGTATGAATGGTTAACAAGGATTATAGTAACATGAATATGTCTTTGAATTTGCTTACATAGTGGGACGCAATTCGAAACACTGACAATAACAAAAGCTGAGGATATAGTTTCGTGTGGCAGCTGCATATCGATTATATAAATTCATCTAAAATTTATTTACACCATTCGATAGTTAAAGGATCAAAAAATTCGTTACGTAAGAGAACTGTGAACGCGTCACCGCCACGGAAGAGGAAGGGCCGCCATTTTGTGATTCTTACGTACTAACTTTATAACTTAACTAAATAACTTAATTAACAATGCAAGCAACTTTTTCGATAGTGTAGGCAAGGACTAAATTCACGTAGTGCCAGACTTCTGAGTTGTACTTAGCTAGTGAGTTTTGTTCGGTGACCACTGAGACGAACTTTTGTTGACTAACTACACGACATTGGACTAAAAACTAATAAAAACAGATTTTTATGATAGATATGTAGCCGAGCAACGCATTTGCAATACCAATGGCATTGCAGATGTGTTGTCTATCTTAGAGTAAGGTAATGTGAATAACGGGAGAAGCAAGTAAAGAAGAGAAAAGGATTTGGGTCTCCGGAAATGATAAAATGGTACACAGCTCAACGTCAAAATTATGTAAGTGTAATGTTTTCCCATCGATCCTGTCCATCCAAGCATGGCTCCACTCTACCACTATTAAAACGATTTAGCGTAAAATGAATGTTGGAGTTAAACAGGTCTTCCGTCGAATCTATTACACTTGAGGATGTAAACGTATGTAGACGATATTATTTTTCGAATGTTTTTTCGCGGATCTTAGCAAGGTAGTTGTTAACTCTCTGACCAGATTTTGCAGAATCTATTTTAATTGCAGATATACCCCCATATGTTGATAATTGGAGTGATGATTTTGCCCGCTGTGACTGTGGAGGCGGAGGCAGCACCGAAACTTGATGGAGAAGATGACATAAACACATTTATAGCGAAGCCGAATAAATTATACACGGAGAGGTTCCGCGGTCTCGTGGATGATTGCATACAATGGGGGATAATTTAGTACTGCGAGCGATATTTATTGTTTTTCACGGTTATGACTCCACTAATATACTTCAAAAGCACGTGTTTTGACGTTCACTTCATAAAAAGTAGATATTGTCATGCTTAAAATGTATCCGAACCGAATTGATAATCTGTATATTACCAGTTTATTTAGTACATTAATTGTGACGATGGAATTATTATTAATTTGTTTAAAACTGGAATGCACACTATTATATTTTATATATTAGACGGACTTAATGTCAAAGGCATTCTATGCCAGTCAGCCATGACAAGGCATAGACAAAAAGAGATGAATAATAGAAAACTGATAGTGTAGTGTTAACTAATATATTATTTCTAAGATGTTTGTAGTGTGAATATAGTATATTATTCTCATCAATACAGCAGTAACAGCCCATTAGTGGACTTTCTTTTTCTTCATGTGCCATCTCTATCCAGGAGGTTGGCGACAGTTTTTCTGTATTTAAGACATAACATACGTGAGTGGGTGATTACCTGGACTTTGGCTTTCCTTCAATAGTTAGTTCAATGGGCATCACATATTTGCTTTAATTATTCAGTAGACGATGCTACATTTCTACTAATATTAACTCCCATAGCCGACCCGTATGCCAAAAAAGTGGCAACGACTAAAAGTGGGGTGGCCCTATTCTGTACCTTTACGAATACACTCAGTTTATATCAAGTAAAACAATGAAAATGAAAATTACCAATCTTGTAGAAAACTGGCCTCTAGGTAGTAGCTTTTTGTTTTGTTTGTTTATCGGAGATAGTCGAATGAATCGAATCACTATCCTTCCCTAACCAAACCCTCTTTGGACGGTTTCATTACCTTGAACTGGTTCATTTATCATTGATTAGAATATTTGATTTTTTGTCAAATAGAATTGCTGTGATATCTCCTGACTGATTAGTACCTGATGTAGTTCCAAGAAACAATCGATTTAATAATAATTATAAATAGTTTGTAATAAAATACCAAAACTATAAAAGAATTAAGTATGATTTTGAGCAACATTGTACAAAGCATTGGGTGAGTTCTTTCAATATTAAATTTAATATGCTAATATGTGAGGTACTGGTCAATTTACTGTCAATTATATGTATGTATGTAAAATTAAACAGTATTTAAAAAAATTTGATAACTTTTTTGTATTCCATTTATATCATGGCTAAATTAGAGAACACTGTTAATAGAAAATCTTGCAAATTGCGTCAACATGTACCTTTAAGGTGGTGGTAAATAAAACATCAAAATTGTACAGTATCGTTCCTTTTATTATTTCAGGAATTATTTTCATATTAATATAATATCATAGTTTTATTACAATGGATATAGTTCAGCGGGTAATGACGAATTCCCGAACGGTGTTACCTCACAAGTCCCCTCGTGTATAGCTATTACAAATAAACTTTTGACAAATATTAACAACACCACGGCCGAGCAATGTTTTAAATGACATTTACCAAAGTTACCACAGACAAAATATTTTTTTCATGCCAGTATGTTAAGTAAAAAAACGCTCTGTGTGGCCATTGCGTTAACACAAAAACTACTAACGCGGGTAATAAGTTACAATCGCATCAAACTACACAGCCTTAAACGAAATCGATACGCATCGTTATTAGAATTAGGTCGATATTAGTGTTTCTACTATCTACATAGCAACAGCATCTCGGAGTACCAACAGTTAATAGTATATAATTTGGTCTTAAATACAGCGAGACAGACACGCCATCTAAGAAAACCATTCAGGTTTTTTTACAATTTAAATACGACATGCTCGATTTTCACACACGACGTGTGTTGCCCTACACTAACTTATGGAAATCGTACACAACTTTTTTTTACATAAACATTTATTTTCAACTTTAATATAGCATAAGTAACTAGTACATTTTATCTAATCTTCCAATTAACTAGAACGATTCAGTGCAACAATTGTCTCAGCCACTTAGCGAAGTTTCACAAGGCTTTATAGGTCCCTAAAGTGATCGTGATAAATTTGTAAATTACAATATTACGTTTTAGTATAAAAGCGAAATGGTTTTTATGAGATGGACATGTTTGTAAAAAAAAATTCAACGTTATCAAAACTCAAGACTAAAAATGCCAATAATGAACGAGGTGCTAAAAGCAAATTTTCTCTTTCAGTTTTTCTGTTGTCTTGTTTCTCATTCATCCTTTTCAACATCATATTATGCACATTTTTCGATACAGCGTGCTCTTTTAGACTTCACATGTCACGCAATTTCAAATTTGTAGTTTGAGTTGATTACGTATTTTTTTAATAAGAAAAAATATAACGACTAAAATAAATAACACTTGTAGCCAAGAATGTAATTTTTTTTTATCTTTGCCATTTCTACTGTTTCGTCTCTTTAAAAGATAGAATCTTACCTTCGTTTCCAACAGTATACAATTTCACTCTACTCCACTACACAAACACTCCTACGTACACATAATGCTAGATCACAATAAATACCAATCAATGTTTACGAACTGATATGAAACTTTATAAGCTATGCTTTACCAATATTATAATTTTTTTATTATTGAACTGTCATTTAACAATTTTTTTTTAATAAATACTCTACTAATTACAGTAAGAAGGGACACTTTTACGCCAACAAAAAAAATATTATTACTGTATCAGTCATTAAAGAATTAAAGCAAAGAACAAATGTTTCAACCTATACAGATAAGATACAATATTTTTAAAATTTGAATAAAAATAGAAATACATACACAAGCACAGATAAAACATCGCTAGATTACTTCGTTGCATACTTTAAAAGCGCCGATTTAATTATTATAATAAGTAAAGATAAAAAAGTGAAGTCCATCCATTTTATATTAAAAAAATACCACTTCAATTCCATCCTTTGTTTATGGCAACTATCAGTTGAATTCTGCCAAGTGTCAAGTCAAAAATACCACTTATAGTTTGAAGTATATAGACATTTAATCGCGAATTGATATATGTTTATAAGTTGAGATGAGCATGAAGGTACATATTACAATGATAAATAATTATAAAATATGATTCACATTTAACGGAAACAGTACAATATTACATATCTGCAGTGTCGAAGAAGTTCTTTATGTGAAAAGCAGGCCTAATGAAGATTTAGAAAGATATCGCACTGAAACTTGATGAGAGTTTACAAACAAAAGTTTTAACATCGCAATTATATCAAAAAGTAAATATCTTTAAAATCTTTAATATTGACTTGGTATTGCATTCTAACTTTATATTTTTACAATTAAAAAATATCGCAACTTTATTTCGCACAACAAATATTACAAGTTTTTATACACCGCGAGTAATCAGCTAGTATAATATGGTCTTCTTATTAATATCAAAGCTACAACTTTATACTAGTTTCCTGCCAGAATGAAGCTTTCCTTAAAAAAAATGGAACTTTTCCGTTAGCCAGGAGCAAGCGAAAAATCGCCAAATAATGTAGAATTCCGCCAAATTTCTTACAAAAAAAAAACTTAATCTAATAAATTCCAAATTTTCATTATTTTTTAAAACAAAAATTAAGATGGAAGCAAAAAGGAAAACGTGCTTTGTTTTGAATGAATTCGGATAATAAAGCACAAGGCTCCAAACGAACATTCTCCTTGTGGTTATAAGAAATTTGGCGTAACTCTACATTATTTGGCGATTTTTCGCTTGCGCCCGGCTAACGGAAAAGTACCAAATAAATAAATAATTAAATAAATACAGTCTTAAATATTTTAACCTCGCGGAAAAATACACTCGATGACTAGAATCGAGAGTGCCGCGGGCCGTCACTACCGGCTTATGGAATTCGTCGACCACCCTGTAGTTGATCGCATGTACGCGAACTGTTGAATGGGCAATCGAACACGCGTATGAAATGAACGTGAAAATACAACACCTAATTGTACAACAATGTCGAGTCGAGAGTTGCACCAGTGCACTCGATCGGACTGCAAAGCTTCCCTTAATAAAGTATTTTATCAAATATATTATTATTTATAGCTATATTAAATACACATATACACGTCAACGTCAAAAGATAAAATATTATTCAATTCGCTATCACTGAAAAGATACATTACGTTATATATTTTATAACAGGTATGGATCGCACACCGCGTGGAAGCAAATGAAACTGAATTTGCTGTGAATAGTATAAAAGGAAGACGATTGTAGTATTCAACGACCCATCAATTAAAGCTTCATTTTAACAAAATATCAACGATATACTTAGATTCAATCATTTTTAGCTTTCAAAGAATGTTTTTGGGAATCTAAAGATAATTATTTCTTTTAATATAACTTTACCCGTGTAATTTGTGGTTAAGATCTCCACAATTCTTATTTAAATAATACTTATGTTGTTATAGTATGTTCAAATATTTTTTCATTTAACACTATATTATTTCACTAATTTTTTACCAACATACATTTTTTACTGGCAACAATTACAATTGTCAACATGGCGTCCACGCGACGTAGCGATTCTCAAACAACAGCGTCTAAGAAAGAGTTAACAACTTTAGGATAATACCCATAACCAAGTTGGTATTATGTAGTTACAATCCAGTTTACAGTTACATAAATTTATAACCTAACAACTATAATTCGCTTGCAGAGACACGTAGTACATTATAAGTCGAGGGATTGCAAATGCAATAAATTATTTTATGTCTCAGCAAGCTCGTGTACTAGAGTAATTATTGTACCAAAGACGGCGCTTAGCCATCGTGCGCACTTAAGCCAGTGGTGTCATGATGTACACATAAGTGAACTCCCGAAATACACTTACAATTTAGGTTGTTTTTTTTTTAAATATTTTTGATCATAAATATTCTAAACACACATACTTAATTTTAGTAATCTTGTAAGGACATATGAACAGCTCACACAACTCTGTTGAGAAGTTATTGGAATAATTTTAGTATATTCATAAGATTATAGCGTTCTTATAAACGACATTGAGTATCTAGAAAAGCTTGCAATAAAGTTGCAACATTAGCGTGGATTCTAGCTTGCATTTCGATAAAATATTACAACATTTATCATCTTTTTTCACACGACAAAACGACCGCTCGTAAGATAACCATTGGGATTTAAAAACGCTGGTTTTATGCGCCGCGGGTGTTCTCTATAATTTACAAAAAAATATGTAGTCGTTTGAAAAAAAAAAACTTCGAAAAATCTTCTGCCCAAAGCAGATAATCCTGAAGTATGCCGAAATCGACGAGCTGGTAAACGGTGTCAAGATAATCGAACACACAAAGACACTTTCCATTGGCTCAGACACAGGGTGGACGCGTGAAGATCACGTTACTGAGGGCTACCGCCCAGTCAATATCCGATCGGTCGCCCCAGGTATCGATACATCAATGACACCGATTTAAGAGCTTACACGTTAACAAGTGGCGAGAATCGATCAAATCAGTGATCAGTGGTGTGTTCTGGTATCGGAGCGGATTCGGAATTTTTGTATCATCACGTAGCAAATTTATAATAAATATATATATTTTAAAAGTCATTATCAATATTCAGTAAGGAGGGATGACTTGCACCAGGTAGGTTTTGAACTTTAAACAATTCACAAGTGTTACACTAAATAAAATGTTTGTTTGTTTTCCCTTTTTAGAATATTTTACAAAACCCTTCCGTTTTAACGTTATACAGGAATCCATGCATCGATTCCCGAAAAAAAAAAATCAACATAACCAACATTAAAAACTAATATAACAACAATATACACAAAATGCTTAATTTCTTTCGTAAAACTATCATCTTCATTACAATCAACATATATTGGAATATTTATACAAAATACTTTTCACTATGTACATGACGTAACTAAAATATAACTAACGGTGAGTTCACACGTACTTATCGAAAGCTCACAAATCTCCTCCGAACCTTTATTAGAGAATAAAGCCTTAAATAAAAAATTGTAAGATTTAATCACTTTGTGTCAATTCTCTTTACCTTTAAGGGAAGCAAGTAAAACTTTCTTTTGGTAATCGAAATACTACATCATTTATAATTTCAACATAATATTTTTCTACATAAGAGGAAGGCAATGGGGAACATTCTTTCATCAGCTTTGGTCCTGTGTTGGAAAATGAACTCTTTACAACCACGAGCTATATAAGCTGTACAATGAGCAGAACGACATCAAAACCATTAAAATTGGACGCCTTCGTTGGGCTGGGCACGTGGTACTGATGGACGAGGCTAGAGTACCCAAACGCCTACTCGACGGCAAACCAGATGGTCGTAGTAGTCGCGGAAGCCCTAAGCTCAGATGGCTAGATGGATTCGAGGACGACTTAAAGATGTGAGGGACTGGAGGAAAAAAGCTAAACGAAGATCCGAATGGTAAAAAAGTTACTGAACCAGGCTAAGGCCCACCCACGGCTATAAAGCCTTGATGAATGAATGGGGATCATCTGATGATTAGTAATCACCATCAACCATGTATTCTACAAAACTAAAGGCAGAACAAATAATGCATTACTTACATCGTAGGAGGATTGAAATTATGGCAGGGAAAGAAGGAAATAATGGAAGAGGGAGGGGAAGTAAAGGAAAGGAATAGGAGACATTCCTCTAAATCATCGTAAGAAGTGTGGTAACACAGAAAAATGCTACCACTTAATGTGGATATTCTACATCGGTGCATTACTTCCCCGATCAAGTTGGCCCGTTCAGACGTCAGCTTTTTCTACCACTAATAACGCTTTCCGGTAAGTAATTAAACTTCAAACTAGCAACACTAAACATTACCAACTGACAATTATGATTAAGTTAAATGATTATGACGCGTCTTAATAATCGTAAATGGCAATGAGGAAAACGAGAAAACCTAATATTGCATTATAACTAAATCAATTTCAAATATTAAAAAATGTTGTAAGCTAAAACTTTCTTCTAGTTTCTTCAACCGAAACGGTATCAAGATATTTTCGGAAGATATTTGTGAGTGTGGGTTTAAATCTATGTTAAAAAAATAAAACAATCAACCAATAAATAATACAACGAATTTTTTTTTCTTAGTATCTTATAGTTACGGTATTTTTATAGCCTAACAACATCTCACTTTTGGGCAAAAAGAGACGCAATATAACGAGTGGAATATTGATGTTATCATTAAAACTAGTTGATAAAAATCACCATAAACTTTCATAACATAGAAAAATTCTGTATTGGGATAAAACGGAATACACTTTTGATTTCTTGTTACAACAGACGACTACAATGTTTAAAATGACTTTAAGCCTTACAGGCGAATTAGTTAAAGAAACTTAGATATGGGAACATTCTAGTGTTTATGTATTACCAAAATACTGAATCGTGAACGTATGGAAATGTTATATATTAATTTATTGCTTCAATATCCTCAATCCGCCCATCAAGCATGGGGATTATGGCAACACCCCTCTAGTTTGAGTGAGGCCAATGTCTAGCGCTTAATAATTACTGCTGTATTGTTGATCTGACATAATTTTATAGGCCTAGCCTTTTAAGTAAAAATAAGATCAATCTCATGTAATATTAAAAATGGTTTTCTATAAATATTCCAAGGCTTTGTTTGTCATTCATATAAAATTTTACAATTTAAAAATGACTAGGTATATTTATAGGGAATATCATAGTTTTATTATAACAAAATCGTCGGTGCAGTGAGATTTGTAATTACTACGATAAATTTAATAGGAATAAGGTAGTTTGAAGACAGATTTGATGTTTTCGAACTAAGTCTGTCTTAAAACAATGGAGTTAAAGTACACAATGGCCTGCGCACCTTATTGAGTTATACATCTGCTAGGTCTGCCTTAAAACAATGGGGTTAAGGTACACAATGGCCTGCGCACCTTATTGAGTTATACATCTGCTAGGTCTGTCTTAAAACAATGGAGTTAAGGTACACAATGGCCTGCGCACCTTATTGAGTTATACATCTGCTAGGTCTGTCTTAAAACAATGGAGTTAAGGTACACAATGGCCTGCGCACCTTATTGAGTTATACATCTGCTAGGTCTGCCTTAAAACAATGGGGTTAAGGTACACAATGGCCTGCGCACCTTATTGGGTTACTCATATGACGCGAAAATGTGCACCACATTTCAAACCATGCATAAAGTTAAACAGAACCATATACAATGATTTTTCAAATGCAATAAACAGCGTGGCCGGAGATATAACGAACATCTCCAATCTCAGACAATACCAATAATTTTTACCTACAAGTAAAATCACTTTTCTTGCCTTGATATCGCCAAGGCCAATTGGAGCTCGGCATCCTCCTGCCTTCTTCTCGCTTCCGCTTCGGCCTCTAGTCGTTTGGACTCCGCAGCCGCCCATGCCCACTGCTGCTCTTCCGACGGCAGGAACTCCGAGCTTTTCGCTCCCGCCGGCTTCGACTTCTTTTCTTTGTTCTGCTTAGTTCTCCCTATCCCGCCTATGGTGTGGACGAGAGACTTTGCGTATTTGACGGGCTTCGGTGACTTCTCCTTTTTGCTTGGGAGCGTGTTCGTCGGCCATGTTTCGTTTAAATTCTTATTGGCGTCCGCGCCCGTCCAATCCGTCGCCCAGTTTTCGGTTTTGTTCGCCCAATTGTCAGTTTTCCAATCGCTTGTTGAGTTGTTGTGGTTTGACGACCAAGCGTCCGGTTTCTGGGTGTTGGGTTTGCTCCAAGCGTCGTCTGAGGTCCAATTATCGTTGGGCCAGGCCGCCCACGAGTCATTGTTGTTGGTTGTAGTGTCCGCCATTTTGAATTCGGACCGCGACGCGAACGGATCGTACGCTACGGGCGGCGCCGACACACGACCGCTACGTTTCTCAGGCGACACGAAGCTTCCATTAATGGTCGAAGTTGGGGAAAAGAAATCGTCCGTTTCGAAACCGGCCACTGAGGTTGATCTGGCGACGGGATCGAACCGTCTGGAGTCGGTGACGTCTGCGAATGGGTCCTCGATGTTGAACGGGTCCTCGTATCTGTAGTCTTTGAATGGGTCGTCGGCGAAGTCCATTGTTGGTTTCGGGCGGTCGTTCTGAACGCAACAAAGTGTGTGAGTGAGAGAGCACATGTGTGTTAGCTGTGTGTGTTTGTGTGTGTGAGAGAGAGAGAATGATGTACGCACGTGTCAGCCAGCCGTCGCTGCGTCCGCTTAGCGCTGCAATGTGGGGACAAGCACACGAGCCGTGGTTAGCATGTTAGTGGACAAGTGATTCACTACGACGACATGGAATATCAATTGGCAACAACGTGGTTTTAAGAAGTTGAAAGAAGATAATACAAAATTGTAAGAATCATAATTATAAAGTATTTATCGCCTTTATTTACATATTTCTCTCTTAAAAACAATATAAAAATATCTCTATAAAAATACATTAATGTTACTAGGGGGTTTTTAATCGTCCGTGGCGGGATAAACCAAACACACAAAGGATTATGCGTCCAAGGAATGGAACGTTCTCACGATTCTAGCCGTTCAAAATATGGCTGCCTTTTGAATTTAACCCACTTACCTAACTTGGACAGATAGGCGTCCAAATTTTTACCGAGAAGTCCATTCACAGAGACTACTATGGGTACAATGACAGTTGAATCAATGTGTCACATGGCGAATTCGATGTATTTTATTTGTTTATTATTTTCCGCTTTGATGCGATTCTCGTCATACGGAACACTAATATCAACTATCACTTGCCTCGCGTGTAGTTCGATCCACTATTACAATATCAGGCTTATTACCAACAATAAAGTTTTTATTATTATTATTATATATAACACGTTACACTCTTAACTGAACAACAGGATTTTCTGTACCACGGGTGCCATTTTAACTATGCAAATGAATGTATCATTTGCATAGTGATCCTGATATAGAATTCATACTCACAACCCTTGGCTAAGAAATAAAACACTTTATTACTACTTCATTTGGATCGCCAAGTTTGAAGTCGATACTTCAGATATCTTTTCGTTTCTTATTAATTAACAATGTTCAATTGCACAATGCAATTAATTATTATTATAAACTGTGAAAACGGATTAAAAAAATACATCATTGTTGAGTGCCAAAAGATATTCCATAGTCGTCGTAAAGATATGTACATAGAAATTAGTTGTTAAGAAATATGAAAATTATCAAAATAAAATGAAAGAAACAAAATGAACTGAATAAAAATGGAGTGGGGTCAGACAAGCAACACGTTTACACAATAATTATGGTACAAAAATGATAAGTAAGTGAATTATGTTAACCTTCCTATACCCGCGCGTTTGTCTGAGAGACCGACAGAATGATTTTTCGATTTTAAATAAAGAACGAATAATGCTAGTTTAATGAACTTTCTAGTACTTGCCTAATTTGATACGACCTTGAAATTGACGTGACGTGTGACCAAGTTCATTAAACTAGCATTATTCGTTCTTTATTTAAAATCGAAAAATCATTCTGTCGGTCTCTCAGACAAACGCGCGGGTATAGAAAGGTTAAGGGCATATGAACATTTAGTTATATATAAACATAATACATAGCTTTCATTATATATAATACAAGGAAATTTATGTACATGGAAATATTTGAAACGATATGATATCAGCATTATGCATGGAAACTAAGTGGAATTAAAACACCAAAGTATGATATAATAGAGCAAAAAGATTCAATTATTCAATAATTTAATTTTTTTCTTTGATACAAGAAATAACTATTCATTTGTGAAACGTATAAATATGTTAAAATCAGAGCCTGATCTATTTGGCAGCTGCGGGAATAATATAAATAGTTCGGTCCATCCAGACATTGGAAGGTACATTAATTCCCATCCAGCTGAAAGTGAGTCAAACTGTTCAAAACATAATTAAAAACAATATTTCAAAGTTCCCCATCGTTTCAAACGGTTGCAAGCGTCATAATATGCACACGTTGAAGTGACGTGCTTATGCATACAATCACGCTTACATTTTTTTGAATCGTTTTATCTCAGAAGCGGTAGCTTTTAGGAAAAAAATAATAGGTACCTTTTTAATAGATAATTTTATGATCTACAATTTTTGTCTGAGATAACTGCAATAAAACATACTGTTTTAAAGAAAATAGCGAAAAACCAATTTGTTCACCTTTGACCTCGAGTCAATTTTTTTCCATGTACCGGAACGATGGGGAATTATGAAATGTTGTTTTTAATTATGTTTTGAACAATTTTACTCACTTTCAGCTGGATGGGAATTTATGTACCTTTGCTCCGATTTTTTGGCCTAATTTGACGGGACTAACTAACTTACAGCCCTTTACAATGACACGTTATTGTATAAAACGCCTTTGGCTTTACGTAAAATGGAACGTACTATGGTCGTTACAGGTTTAGTCTAAATATTATATATAAGTCACATGCCATACGGTTTCAATAAATATATGATAATGACGAAATGATAAATTATACAATAATGATAAGCAAACAAAAATGCGTAGTTTGGAGTCCGTAAGTATTATGTGAATATGATTATGTTTATAATATGGATGATAGTGGTTTAACTAAAGTATTATTTATGAGTCATGTGCCACACTGTTTAAGAAATTGTATGAAAATGATGATGAATTATATGATGATAAGCAAACGAAAATAATTTAAGTCCATTACCACATTGAGCGCTAAGCGAAGCGAACGAGTAAAAGGCGTGCGTGCAAATGAACGTACTAATTTGAGCCAATAAATAAAGATTTAGCAAAAAAAAAATGTCTTGTAACAATGAGGGTAGTTTTTTAAAAAAAATCTTTTCGTTAAGACGTTTATTTGTGAAGTACGAGAACAGTTAAAAAAATTAAACGTATGTACATCGTACGTTTATTGGCGTGCGTCTTTGTGTGTGACATTAATAAAGACGCAATTAAATTCTGACAACTACCCACGAAAATAATTCACAAAGGTGTTTCAAGCAATTCGATTTAAAAAAAAAAGATAGATATATTTATAATCTTAATTGATTTTAAATAAATAGACTATATAAACATTAATTCGTACTGCTACCATATTAAAATTTGAAGAGTTCGTTAAAAAATCGCGTTGCTGTAAACACTACAGTACGAAATCGATACTGTGAATCCATATGACGATTTGTAAAATCGATACGTAATTCATACATATGCATCACTGTATTAGCTATTTATTTTTACTATCTTTTATTCAAGATAATATAAATGTTCATACATACTACTGATTAAGATAATATATAGATATATTAATATGAGAATAGGGTTAAGAAAAAAAATTAATCATTATTTCTTCATATAATATGTATGAACTACGTTATTGTATGTGATGATATTGTCCAGCGCAATAGAGAAAGTATAATGTGGTGGCATTTGGAAATAAAAAAAAAATGCTCGTAACAAATACAGTGTTCCACATACAATAGGCATTTATAATAAGTAACTCAAAATTCAGCTTCGGTAGCTAATGTGAAGTATTAAAATGCAAAAATATGACATTTTAAAACACGTAAAGACAGTGAGTTTAAATAATCGAATATTATCGTTACACACACATTACTTTCTCTGCAGCGTAAAATAAAAAAAAATAGCTGAAAATCCTTGCAAATGTCAGCTGGTTGCTGCTCATGCCGCTACGGTTTCAAAAAGGATTGGGGGAGGGGGGCAAAAAGTTTTGCTGTGTATAAAATAATATTACATCTGAAAACAAACTTTGTAAAAAAAATAACTTTACACACGCTGTGAAGCCAGATAAGATTGTTAAATAAAAGGTCAATCTCTTAAAAGCTATCTAAGGGGCCGTCCATAAATTAGGTCATACATTAAGGACACGTCGCACGTCAACAAAGTGTGGTATTGACGGACAAAATAGGAGTTATCCTTTGGTGGCTCCAGAAGCATAAATTAAAATTGCTAAAACTATCAAACCCCCTCAGGCTTCAAAATTCATGTGACGTAAGTGAGTCACGTCACATGAATTACGTAAACTTTGATAGATTGATTTTTTTTCCCGACTGATTTGATATTTGTTATAACATTTATGTATTATTAGGGTAGTTTTTAAATTAGTAAGTATTTTGTATCGACGGAAAAAAAACTAGATAGGATTTTTAAAGATTTTTAATTTGGCTATGGGGGTCTGAGGTATCAGTTCATTTCGGAAAAGGGATCATTTGCCCAAAATAGTTTGGGAACCCTGCTTTCCATCCTAATATGGGTTACTAGGACTTCACTTTTTTATGGATGCGATTATAACACACATATGACGTAGACACCGAAACCCGAGAGAAATTTGTAGATCATACAAATATTTATCCTTAAGCGGAAATCAAATCCATGACCACAGGCTCCGACAAATAAAATAATAATTCAGAAATACTTCAAAAAGATAGGTTGAATTCTTTAAGGAGATATCAAGAAGATAAGTTGATTTATCAATCCTCTTAGCAACACTCTGGCCTTAACATAAAGTGTGCTCCAATTGATTTGGCTAGTTGGGATTTCAAAGTTAGTATCGACTGCCAACTAATAAAGGAAAACCAGCTTTAAGTTAGTTTATTAAATTATTTATTAAAATCGTAATTTCCATGTGATCCAAAACGTGGTAAAATACTAGCTGTTTGAGATTTTTAATTAAGATATATTCAAATGTTAATGTATCATTATCATTGAGTTTTGTTTCATAAATCCACCTGGCTTCACAATTATTAAATAATTTTAATTAAAATCAAATTTACAAAAATATATTTTTATAAAACACAATTATGATAAGCTATATCAGACTATTGTGTTTTTCTATTATGTATTCAGATACCTTATTCATAACTTTGTAGATGTCCTGTTACTTGTGGTTATTCTTAATAAATAAAACAGTCTGATGTAGTTATTAGACATACAATAAAAATTAGACCAGATCTCGGCATACTTTCACATCCCTTCCATCCACACTCGCAAGGTAAATTGCTTTTACCAGTCGTCTTTCATCCACATATTGTCTAGCCGTCTAAAATTTTTATCCGATGAAGGTAATCCATAAAAGGTTGGGAACCTATGCGATAAATAACTAGTAGAGGAAGGAATCTGGTCTAATTTTTATAAATGTCTAGTAAAGTATGTAGTATATAGGATGAAAAGAAACCTGATATGTACCTTGTGCGGTGGCATGGGGCGTGGAGGCGCAGGGCGCGGTGGTGGGGTCTTGTGTCGCTTGGCGGGGCCTGTGGTGGCGGCGGGAGGTAGAGTTGAGGGATTGGACCCCTTGGGGGGCGCGTGAAGCACGGCGAAAGGATCCGACTCCCACTGGAAAACACATACCGTCACGTCATTCGTTAATACGTAATGATTTGCACTCGAGTGTACTGCAACCAGTCGTGGCAGTACTGCAACCAGTCGTCGCAGTACTGCAACCAGTCGTGGCAGTACTGCAACCAGTCGTGGCAGTACTGCAACCAGTCGTGGCAGTACTGCAACCAGTCGTGGCAGTACTGCAACCAGTCGTGGCAGTACTGCAACCAGTCGTGGCAGTACTGCAACCAGTCGTGGCAGTACTGCAACCAGTCGTGGCAGTACTGCAACCAGTCGAGGGCAAATCACTTCGGGACGCAGCAACTGACGATAGAGTTACATATGTACGAAAACTAAGTTTGTTTATTAATAACTTTGCAATGTGATATTACATATATAGTTTATAACAAGTACATATAGACGCAAAAAAGCGAAAACGCCGTAAATACAACAGATGTCAAAAAACTTCTATTGTAAAAGAAATAGTCTCACACCTCTACGACCATTACAAATTTTGTACAACGTTGAAACTGACTGAGAATTTTTTCAGAAATCTTTTTGGCTTTGGTGGTAAATTTTCGTTTTTCAGTTTACTACGTTTTCGCTTTTGTGCGTCGATATACGCACTCACTCATACACACGCACGCATACTGCACTACACATTTTATATACATATTATGTAAATCCTTTATTGGCAGTATGATATGTAAATATTTTTTAGAATGTTAGATTAATTAGTGACATAAGATTTTGTTAAAAAAATAGATATATTTTAAAACAGCTTGGAATTTTTTCTTAAGGCATCAATAGTCTACGATATAACGTATATATTTTTATAAACAAAGCTATACATACAGCTATACAGTTTGATCAAATTTCTAGGTTTTTTTTAAATGCCCATAATTTTCAAACTGTATGGGATAGATTTTTTTTTGATTTTTCTCATGATGGTTACAATCAATCCTATCACTCCGTTTCGGCTTGACGTTGAGTCTTGGGACACCCTGTATAGACAGGATGAGTCAAACGAACGGGCCCTGCAAGACGTGTATCCTCACATACCTTAAAGGTCTGCAAAGCTTCTTATAGTGTCGCGGATATCTATGAGCGGCGTTGATTGCTTTCCATGAGGCGACACACTTGCTCGTTTGCCCACCATCCCATATAAAAAACATAGATAGCAAATTGACTATAGTAATAAAATTGTTTGTTGTTGGCGGAGGATGAATTGCCCATACAAACGTAATAACTAAATCATTTGCAATTCATGCATATTTTTTATTCGCTCTTATTTAGAATAAGACCATATTTATTCCAAAATATGTACCTAAAACGATATGCAAGCAAAAAAAGATTTCATCACAATCTTATCATCATCATCATTGCAAGTTCATCATCATAAACATATAACTCACGTCTGCGTTCGCCTTCGCGGTGGAGTCAGCGGGCGCGAACGCATCTCCGGCGAACGGGTCCGTATTGTTCGCTGCGAACGGATCGTTGCCGAAACCATCCTGCAATTTTGAATAATAAATATTACACAAACTATAACATCACAAACTATACCAATGATAATGATGATGATGATGATGCCCCGAACAAAAAATGATGACAAGTGCGAATAAATGGATGGTAGGGGTGGTAATAATGTGGGTGAACCAAAATAGCAGAAAACAAGATGGCCACCATACAAAGCTAAAATTATACCAACTATGGGTCGATTTAGTTGATATTTAGCATAACTCTGAAATGCTCGATCGACTTCGAGAGGCCGCCGCAGGCCGCCCCGAAAAGCTAGTCACTATCGATACAGCTATAATTATATTTAGGCCATATATTTATCCTGATGACGGAATCGAACCACCGGTCATTGACTCGGAAGACCACCACCATTCATTCATTCAATGAATCATTCCCCACTGAATCAAGTAGGACGTCAACTACCATTAGTTGTAAGAAGTGTGTATCAAGCGGAACTTACTTGCGTAAGTGCATTGCCGCCACTGGGGGCGAACGGGTCACTGGGTGCGAACGGGTCGGACGCGGACGCGTTCGTTGTCGTCGCGGGGAACGGCTCATCCTCCTTCAATCAACGAATATCAGGTGAATATCAATGAAATGAAATTAATAAATTTACATTTAATTTGTCAGATTAAATGTAAAATTATATAAAAATCATGACAATATTTTTTTATAAATAAATATAATTTGTAATAAAATATCTGTTATACTTAAACTTTCCCACTACTTAAAGAGATTCCTTCGAACGAAGAAACTGCAAAGGAAGACAAACAGACACGGTCTGTTGTTTCTTGTCTCTTTTTCTATTCTGTTATATCTGTACAGCTCAGTATTACAACTCAATATACTCTTAAAGAAAATAATATAGTTTTACAACTCTGAACATTTAAACACAATCAACAAGACGTATAAAATGTATGTCATGCCAACTGATACCACAAAACAAAACAACAAAATTGTCAGACAAAAATGAGGATACAATTGTCCATTTGGCTAGAAGTACCATTTTTGTGAATGGACTTTTATGGATTTGTGTGTAGCTAAACGTGTTGTATGTCTATGCCCTTGCAGGCGCCTTATCGAGTGCCACCAAAGTGCACACGGCCTAGTGCTATCGTAGATACAGATAACTAAAACATGTTTAGAGTAAGGGAGTAGTGAACAAGATCACGAGCGATGGCACGTTGCGATATGAATTGTAAACTCCACTCTACTCACTAGCGCATCGTTGGGCGTGGCCCCACGCACTAGTCGCTCCAGATGCTGCGGCTCGTGCAACGGTTGCAGCGCAGGAGGCGCTGTGCCCGAAGCCATCGCCGCTAGAGCTGCCTCGATCGACCTCTCATGCTCCTCTAGGTGGCCGATTTTGATCTTCGCCTGAAATTGATATCAAATAATCTCAAAATGTACTTCGTTCAATTAAACTTTTCACAAGAAAAATGCACTTTCCTCAATTGAAGTTATTTAAAATTTAAAAAAAGTTAACTTTGCCGAGTAAATTCAGCAAGAAGAAACAAGTTCTATCCCCACCATCTGTATGATGGAGAGATCATAATGTTGGACATAATATGTCCAACATTATGATCTCTCCATCTCGATTCAGTCGCAAGTTTACTAAGAACAGTGCCAATGTGAAACGATTGTTGTTTCCTTACAATCAAGACATGAGTAGTCAAAAGAAGTGTGTATATAATTCCACGAAAGGCTGGCAACACATTCGTAACGTCACCGTGTTACGGATGACCATGGGAGGCGATGATCACTTACCATCAGGCATCGTACGCTCGTTTGCTAGATCTGCTATAAAAAAAGAACTCAGCGTTGACACTTTCGTCTCAGAGTAGATACATTTGGTGTGAGTTGTTGACACACTATAGATAGGGTGATAGAAATTATTCACTTTTTATATAATATAATGTATACGTTGGCCACAGATGGCGTTAGGGATCGCCTAAGCATTGATACTTTATGTTATATCTCAAAACAAAGTAATAAATTATTAAGTAATAAAAACTCTTTCGTCGAAACTGTGTTTAATATAGGGAAGTGCTTATCATAAATTAAGTTAATATAATAATGAGTGCTCGAGTGGAGATCGCGTCTTGATAAACGTGGAGTTGGATGCCCTCGGCTAGATGGTGCAACGATCTAAGCAGGGCGGCTGGCAGTAACTGGATGCTATAGATCGTACTAAGTTACGCGCATTGAGTACGGCCTATGGCCATAACTGGACTGCTATAGTATAATGATGATACTGAATTGAGACAAGTCAGCATGGATCCACTGCTGGACATAGAGCTCCCCCAAGTAGATCTTCGGCTTCGCGCTTCTGCCAGCTGCCCTGCGCAGATCGTAGCAACATCTAGACGGGGAGCTTCTCAAACTACGTTTGCCAAAACGCGGTTACCACTTCAGCGATTCGGTGTCGGTTCTGGATGAGTGCAGACCATTGCCATATCGCGAGAGAAAGACAACAACCGCAGACCAACATCCAAATTGTCGCGCACGGACCTGGCTGACGGCGAGCACGGTACGCCGCAGCTGCGCGGTGAGCGACTCTGTGAGCTTGTTCGCGTCGTCGGCCTCCGCGGCGAGCGCGCGCTCGCGTTCGCGCAGCGTGCTCGCGGCCGCGCGCCGCGCCGCCACCTCCGCCGCCGTCTCCCCCGCCGCCGCCTCCTGCGCAGACACTTGCGAACGCAGTTTGTCTACCTGTAATAGTTTTTCACAAACTTTATTTATTTTACCCTTCATTGCATGATTTTTTCTATATTGGTGAAATATATCAAGGTGATATAATTCATGTTCAAAATTAAAAGAAAAATGGTTAAAAAAATCTTAGTATATATTTATATAGAGTATATATTTTTATTTTTTTTATATATTCACGCCTATCCCCCGCAGGGGTTGGCAGAGACCACAGAGCTCCATCCGCTGCCATTCACCGCAGCGAAACGGTTCGTCATTGGTCGCTTTTCGCCCTCGTGAGAATCAGGACGTGACGGGTGGCGAACCACATCGCCGTCATTTTCGACAAATTAGGTATATTAAATTCGTCTTAGTGAATCCCACGAGCCGCAAGGGAGGTTGGAGGTCAGCCCCAGCAGAGCCCTGCATGCTGAGGTAAGGCACCATAGTACTAGGGGGAGCCCGATCCCGGGACGATGGGGGTAGTATATGTGTATAAATTTAGCAAAAAACAATATGATGGGAATTCCCATCATCATTCAAAGAGAGCTTAGTACTAAATAGAAATAAAAGAGGATATCATTGGATATTTTTTATTCTTTATGATAATTAACATCACAATTATTATTTTTACTACTAGAAATTGTAAAATATAATAAAACAAAATCATACGTTTATTACAACTACAACAAACAGCGGAATGACAACTTCAAGCTCGTTTTACTGATAGTGACACTTGCTTATTTTTGATAGCTGTTTTTTATGCAATGGACATTAAAAAGGTATCCAAACCCGATCAACTTAAAGAGAACTTGTTCTTTTATATAATTTTTGGGTATTCAATGTTATGATGGAAATTTCCACCATTATGCAAAGAAGGGTTAACAAGTTCACTTGGACGGGATAAAGCAAGTCCCACTAGGCAGGCCCGTGCTGAGATATGTCTTAACACGGGCCTGCCTAGTGGGACCTATTATTACTTTACAAAAAATTTAATCATTTTTTGGAATTTTTAATAAAAATGCCAAAAATAAATTATGATAAAATGATTCTGTTTTATGAAACAAGAGACATACTAGTGTCGGGATCGTAGCGGATGGAGAACTGTGATCTCTGCCTAACCCTACAGGAAGACAGGAGTGACGATATGTATGTATGTACATACCGATATAAAGATGGCCAGCAAAACTAACTTTGCTAAGATCAATAGATAAATGCGATTTGCGTTCGCGGATCTAGACAAAGTACGTTTGAATGTTCATCTTTATATAGATATGTCTCTTTTTTCAAAAAACAGAGTCATTTGATAATAACTTATTTTTGGCAATTGTAACGCCCGACTCCATAAATTAAGACATAAAAATTGAGGAAGGAGAGGACAGGAGAATGGAGAGGCTCTCACCGCTTACTAACCAAACCGATATAGCAAAGTTATTAAAAAACCATGTTAAAAAGCAAAGGCAAGCTGGGGTAACCAGCTTGCCTTTAGAACGGGATAACCTCAGCTATAAATAATGGCTTGATTTGCTATAACTTGCCTTTTCAAAAACCAGTATTAACATTAACCTCTGTGTAATATTTAAGATAAATAATCGTTAGAAATAAAAGAATCGTACCTGTGTCTTCAAGTCATTTAACCTTTTCTGTGCTTCTCCTTTTTGGTTCTCCAACTGTTTCAAGGTGGCAGTTAACGTGTCCAGCTCGCTCTGAAACACAATGAAATCCACTGTCAGCTTAAGGTGTTGTTGTTATCATCATCAAGACATTACAGCCGCGGGTGGGCCTTAGCCTGGTTCAGTAAATTTTTCCAGTCAGATCTTCGTTTAGCTTTTTCCCTCCAGCTCCTCACACAGATTGCCTTTAAGTCGTCCTCGACTCCATCTAGCCATCTGAGCTTAGGCCTTCCGCGGCTTCTACGACTATCTGGTTTGCCGTCGAGTAGGCGTTTGGGTACTCTAGCCTCGTCCATCCGTACCACGTGCCCAGCCCAACAAAGGCGTCCAATTCGAACGTCATCAAAACCATTAAGATTGGACGCCTTTGTGTTGTTGTTATGTTTAATTAAATATTTGTTTTTATAGTTT
This sequence comes from Baronia brevicornis, assembly GCA_031353405.1. Taxonomy (NCBI): domain Eukaryota; kingdom Metazoa; phylum Arthropoda; class Insecta; order Lepidoptera; family Papilionidae; genus Baronia; species Baronia brevicornis. The sequence continues at coordinate 109,156 of JASFAT010000660.1, forward strand.
AATATTTAAAGTTGTACTATCTCACCAATGTACCAAGAGATGTCGCTACAGTAAGTCGTATATTTTTTTGTATCACGATATGGTTAAGTTGTTTTAACATGCATTATAGAAAGTACATGTTTCATTAAATCAATGTTTGAGAAAGCAAGAGTGTATTTAATTTTGAACCCCAAGGACAGATTATCCATCTGTCCTTGGGGTTCAAAATTAAATTTAAGTATCAAGTATATTTTTTCTTTGAAAAGAAGACTAGCTGTAGCTGTAAGTATGTTTTAATATTATTAAAATTTATTGATCACCTTTCAAACTAAGCTAATAATACTTCTTCTAGGAAAATATGCATCATATCAATAGTCTAATGAAAGAATCGAACGCACGACCTTAGATCGTAAGCGAAATCCTTACTGCTCTTTAGGTTAGTTTCATATATGTGCTCCACAATTAGTATCATGTATGTGCTCAATGAACATCATTTTATGATTGTCCTTTCCATATACCATTAGTGAACATCGACGCGAAAATATAGTTAACCGCACAATGAAAATTTACCACCAGAGCCAAAAAAAACTTATAAGATTTCTAAAAAAATTGTATCTGATCACTCGAAAAAATTTAGTTCTATTAGTCGTAGAGCTGTGAGACTCGGACCATTCGCCTCAGTATTTTCTTTTGATCCGAATATGCAATAATTTTTTTGACATATGTCATTTACAGCGTTTTCGCTTTTTGCGTCGATTATAATGTTAATAGTTGTACAACTATCTACAGCGCCCTTGGTATCGATGTGTCGATGGACGGCGGGTGTAAAATTAGACGATTCGCTTACACGTTGGTTTACCTCATCATAAAAATACCGCCCACCCTGCGCCTCCTAAACATGGAAGAGGCTACGTCGAGCAGTGAACTGTTTTAGGCTGTTGTTGATGCTGATAGATGATGCAATAGTTACAAAGCATATCACATTCGATCGTCGCTCATTTACATCACTCTAAAAAATATACCGCGAAAAGACTAGAAGGGAAGAATTTACGAATAAAATGACAAATGGTGTTTTTTTTTATGGGATGGAGGGCAAACGAGCAGACTTGTCAGCTGATGGAAAGCAATCAGCGCCGCCCATAAACATCGTGTGGTAATGATGTCATTTATTTAATGGAACCTAGCCTGTAGTAGATACGTGGGTATCTGTGAAAGACTGCATTCCTTGGTCCACTCCTCTCACCCTAAGATTCTTTAGCGGCATCATTAGGAAACCGCCCGAAAACCTTAAACGCAACATTCTACTAGGAAATCGATGCCACGGGCATACCAAATAATTGACTTACTACATCCAAAAAGCATTGAGAGGTGAAACGAACAAAAGAGACAACAAATAATTTACACCAATATGGCATCACCTTCCACTGCGGGATATAATCCTCATAATTGAGGAAACGACTGAAAAGTTTGCATTTTGGTTAATTTTTTAAAAATTTTAAATTACCCACCTGCAAACTATTCGCTTCTCCTTCTTTCACGTCGACTTCGCGTTGCCTTGCGGCTACATCCGCTTCCAGCGCCAGGCGTTCGCGCGCCAAAGCGTCAACTTCACGGGCTATCGCTTCCATTTCCGGCGTTGGCTGCGGACCCAAATTAAGTGCGGGCTCTGTCTTCTGCAATAAAAAATATTTTTTTTTAAACAAGCCATATATAAAAAGAAAGATTTATAAATTGTAATAGTGATAGTCATTCTGCGGCGATAATGGGCCATCACAGAATTTCGACGTTATCACAATAGGCAATCGTACATTAATCAAAAGAAAATAAATAAGTAGAAATCACGTTTTAAAATAACATGATCCTTAATAACGGTTTTTTTGTGATTTATTATCATCAAATAAAATTTAAAAACTGTTATATTTTTAAAGTTTACAAACACAGTTTTACATTTTTTTAATTAAGAAAATGTAAAATAAAATTTTTTACATTTACTAGAAATGACATGAATATGAAATGCATCAGCATCTTCTTTAGCCTTTGCAAAGAAAGGCCTGACACTAGAAACCAATTTTCGTGATTAATACGTCACCTTTATTTATACATTTTATTTATTTATTTATTTATATATTCACGCCTATCCCCCGCAGGGTTTGGCAGAGACTACAGAGCTCCATCCGCTGCCATTCATCGCAGCGAAACGGCTCGTCATTGTTCGCTTTTCGCCCTCGTGAGAATCAGGACGTGACGGGTGGCGAACCACGTCGCCGTTATTTTTCGACAAATTAGGTATATTAAATTCGTCTTAGTGAATCCCACGAGCCGCAAGGAAAGATGGAGATCAGCCCCAGCAGAGCCCTGCATGCTGAGGTAAGGAACCATAGTTCCCGGGGGAGCCCGACCCCGGGACGATCGGCACGCTTGCGACTAGGCTCGCCCCTAGCCACGCATCCATTGGCACGGCAGACCGTGGATTGGCGGAGAGGAAGGGAAAGGATAGAGAAGAAAGGAAGGAGCAGGAAAGGAAATGCGGATTGGGGGGGTTTACCAGACGCGGAATAAACATTTATAAATCCATATAAATATTTATTCCGATGCGGGAATCGAACCCGCGACCATTGACTCCGCGGGCGGAGGGCCCCGCCACTGAGCCAATCGGTCGTCTTTCAATATAATATATAATATAATACAATTCTTTCTAAATAACAAAATTATTAAAATAAAAACAAACACTATAAAAATATAATTATTTTGGTTATTAATCCTTCGTGACGAGATCAACCAAGCGAATGAAGAATTCAGGCTTTCGAGGAAAATAACCTTCTCACCATCCTAGCTGTGCAGAGTATACTTAGTATTTGAATTTAACCCACTGTCCTAAAACTAACTTGGACAGATGGGCGTCCAAATTTTTACCAATAAGTCTATTTAATATAATGGGTACAATGAGAATCAACATCCAACATGGTTTGATCTCATGCGCGAATACATACCTCACCTTATTATTATCGTCGATAAAAGAAAAACAAAATTAACAATTTCGAAATCCAAATCCATTGATATTGTGACAGAACGTCAATTTATAAACACACAAAATGTGGAATATTTTAATTTTGTTGATAACTTTCACGATTCGCGACGGATGCAGCATCACGCAAGGACCACAAAGAACTTACGGGGAAGGTAGCAAAATGCATATAGACGATTTGAGCACTTCCGAATTAGGTATGAATGGTATAATATTATGGTAATTGGTATGGGATGGTATAATAAATAGTTTGTCACGTATTAGTCATTAAATTCGGGTCTATTATAATAATAACATTCATTCACACAAAATCACAAAAGTTTTACAAATCAGTAACTTGATTAATATACAAATTGATATTGTCCGAATGGGTGTGTATCTAAGCATTGAGCTTTTCACATCTCATCCTGAGCGGCGTGTGTAATATGAACCTCTTGTCGAATGGAAGTGAAAGGGACAGACGTAACACATTAAACTCTATTAATAGTTTCACTGTGTGGTTTCCAGATGTGTGTACAGTCAACTCAATTCTTGCCGTGGGTGTCATACGCAGGAAGCAAATACGAGAAGATGAGCAGAAACGTCTACTTGACAATAAAAATCAATCGCCGATCTCCGAAACCAAGCGTGGGGGTTCTGGCAACACTTCACAACGTTGGCGAAGGTCAACGTTTAGCATTAGACCGTTAGGTCTAAAAAAATCTGATCAATTAGTGAAAACTCGCATTTTACTTACAATTAACTTAAACTGTGATAGCAGGTCTTTTGCCTGGTGTGATCATATCGGCCTACATGGGTTCCGTAGTGCAGGTGCCATGTGATCTCTGTTCCATAACACGCGAAGCCGACAGCGTCGTGTGGATATACTCTGAGGTATCGATTTCTAATTTTGAACATGTTCAACGTTAAAATAAATGTAATGGGACTTTTGGGAAATCCTCCGGAACTCAGCCGCTCACCGTACGAAACGCGGTAGGTAAGCTACCACTCAGACGGCGGTTTTCTGCAGAAGTGTGGTACTTCCCCGGGCGAGCCGGCCCATTCATGCTACAGACAAATATTATGCCATTCTTGACAAAGTATTCGTGTGCAGCGTGGCTCTACCACTAGTAGATATCTTCATATAAGTTTAAAGTTATTTGTAAGCATCTGAAAATATAACGAACAAATGAACTACTTATTACATTTAAGCGGATTTGTGCCCTTTCTTATAGCACAGCAGACAAACGAACATATGGGTCACTTGGTGTTTATTTTATGTGCGAGAGTACTTCCCCGAATAAGCCAAGGCTCAGAAGATACATTTAATTATTTCATAGTTACTATAATATCTCATATACATACCTATTGTCTTATAGTCAATGCAAAATCTAATGTACAAGCCTATGGTATAACAGGCAATGCAATATTTGATATACAATCTTATTGTGTTACGGTTAATACAAAATCTGACTTACAAACGTATGGAATTTCAGTCAATAAAAAATCTGACAACATACAACCTTTTGACCTTACAGTCAATACAAAATCTGACATACAAACATATAGAAGAGAAAGAGATGGTAATAGAAAATTATGATTTAACGATATACTACGTAAAAACGGAGGATGCAGGAGTGTATCGATGTCAAATTGGGCAAAGAATTAGTGGTCCAGCTATTTTAGAAGTTGTGGACGATGAACAATATTCTGTAGTAAGTAATAATGAACCTTTAAAAAAATATATGACACATAGTAGTTAGTGGATTCTATTTCCAACAATAGTTTCTTCTCATGATGTGGGAAACAACCCAGTTCTCGCAGTATATATTTTATAGAAATAGAAATTACAAGAAAACAACAAGGGTAGGAAAGTAGCACAATACGGTAAAATGTAGTAAAAATATAAAGTAGCTAAAAAAACGTAACTAAACCTCTAATTTCACAATACTCAATTTTGATAACATCAAATACTTTTTCAGTAATTAGCCAGATTTGCTAGTTTGGAGCAAGTAAGCAGTAAGGTATTGCCATCAGCATTCATCTTGATCCTTAGACAAAGTAGGAGGGATTGTTTTACGAATTCTTTTTTTTACAAATACACTATAAGTGTGTTCGTAAAAGTAGACGAAAAACGCAAAAAAAACAAGATTACTGGCTGGATACAAAATATTCCTTTTTTCCCTTCGCTTATTCTAGGTGAAGCCTCAATACACCCAAGGGCCCTACTCATCTCCACCACGTGAGATAGGTCCAACGTTGACAGTGTACAACTCCTGGTCACCCTGGAGTGAATGCAGTCGCTGTGGAATTGTGGGTCGGCGACGTCGCTATGGCATCTGCTATGTAGGACTACAGGTCAGCAGGGATGAAGTGAGACAATACTTATTTTTTTACGTAATATATACAGACAATCAAAATATTTTTTAAAGTTTATCACCCGGCTTCTGGACATTAAAAAGTATTTTATAATTATTTCTTTTCGCTGATTACAGAAACGCAAATGAAATAGATGACGAAAACTAAGATTTATATTTATATGAACTCACCATTTTTATACTTTTTAGATTGAAAATCAGGACTTAATTCAAACCGAAGAAGATAATAAAGACTTCTTGGATGACGATGAGACAGCAAAAATGTTTCAAGGTATAATTTCTTCTACTTTAAAAAATAATACCAATAAAATTTTGTTATTTTTACATTTTTTTAAGATCGCATCTAAGTGTAGAGAGAACTGTAAATGAAAAGCTACAATAAAATTTGTATGATGATAAGAAAATAATAGTTTATATAGAAAATGGGAAATTTGAATCAATTTTACGGTAATAATATACGGGTTTTGTTTGATTCAGAAAGGTAATGGTGTGGCCTACTTCAACACGTTTAATGTCGCCATATCAGCCATCGATGAGTGATGCTGAACTTTTCGTTTAGGCAGAGTAAAGTATGATATTATCTCACTTAATGTTTTGATTCTTTGGCATTGCCGAGGGATGTCAAATCACTCGGCATATTTTATTGTTGTTACCACACGGGGAATGTTCCGAGGAATTGTTCCGAATAATTCTTGCAGCTATATTGCACTGCCGCACAACTTTCATCCAAAATCATTAAAAGTGTGCCACGGCAAAAAAAGGTTGAGAATCACTGCACTAAATTAATTTTTACTAATTTATTCTCGCCTGCAAAACAATTTTGGGGTTTTTTCACAGCCCATATATTACCCACAGCTGAGTTAGGGCCTTCTCATTTCTAAAGGAATGGATATTAATCCACCACGTTTGCCCAAGGCGGTTTGGCGGAATATTCCTAAATTGGAATAGTAGGCAAAGCTCTGTAGGTAATATATTTATCCCGATGCGGGAATAGAACTTGTACTAAACTTGTGTTGAACTAGAAATTGTACTTATTGATGACGCATTTGTAGATATAAATTTACACCATGTGTCGTCACGCCTGTCTCCCGTAGGGGTTTAGCAGAGACCACAGATCTCCATTCGCTACGATCCCGACACACCTTCCTTGCTTCCTCCAAACTCATTCATCTTTTCATCCATCCTTCCTCTCACATTCATTTTAGCGAAACGGCTCTCCGTTAGACGCTTCTCGCCCTCGTGGGAATCAGGACGTGACGGGTGGCGCACCACGTCACCGTCATTTTTTAACAAATTAGATTTATTAAAATTGTGTAACCGCTTAATTGACGGACGTTGACAGTACGTCTGCTTCACAAGGTCAGGGTCGCTCAGAGAACTATGCTCGGACTTTCTCTGATAGATATTTTTCGGAATGGATAAATCCTTTCGACATAGCTTTTTGAATTAGCAAACTGAAGTGGCAATGGGCTGGTCACATTTGTCGGAGATCCGACAATCATTGGAGCAGACGAGTGCTGGAGTGGAGACCGCGTCTCGGTAAACGTAGTGTGGGACGCCCCCCGGCTAGATGGTGCGACGATCTGCGTAGGGCGACTAGTAGAAACTGGATGTATGAAGTCGAAGATCGGGCTAGGTGGCGCTTCATGGGCCTCCCGCTTATGTCTAGCAGTAGACTGCCAGAGGTTGTTGATTGAATCGCTAAATCTATATTTAGCGTTTGTAAACTCTTGAATTTTTTTATTAAAAGTGTGTAAATAGTTTATTATTCGCTAATCCATTTATTGAAAATTATTCTCAGCCTTCCCTAGTGGCATTCCATGCCGTTCGCAACTATTGCCGAATCCATTGAAGAACCTGCGAACGGTTCAAATGTGGAAAAACGAAATTATGATTGGGCTTTGTAAGGTATTTTACTTTCTTTAACATTTAAATTTACAAATATTAATAGAGGTTGATCTATCATAAGTTATGCTATAGGTCAGTATACTTTGTAAGCTTTCCATTCAAGTGTTATTATATTATTATAAAGAAAGCGAAGGGTCATAGGACGCTTGGTAGATGTGAAACATTAATGACGTTTTTGTGATGAAGACCGCATTATATTAAATTCCATTCCTTTCTTACAAGGTGCCATGCAGACATGAGATATTCGAAGTCCGAACCAGAAGCGGTGAAGTAATCGAGCGTGTAAACAACAGTGACGGAATCTACTCACTATGCCAAAGGGAGCCCTCACAGCTCCCACTTAACAAACGTGATACAATATTCGCAGCAGAGGGAACTAGAGTCGTTATAAAATGTCCCGGGTAAGATCAGCTTTGAAGTAACGATACATATTTCTCTTATTCCTGCTTCTAACGTCACCAAAAACCATAAAAATTGGACGTCTTCGTTGGGTTGGACACGTAATACGGACGGACGAGGCTAGAGTACCCAAACGCCTACTAGATGATTGCAGAAGCTCAGATGGCCAGGTGGAGTCGAGGACGACGAAAATGCAATCGGTGTGAGGAGCTAACAAGGAGATAAAAATCCAATCTAAGATCCGTTTGGAAAAAAATACTGAACCAGTAAGTAGTAACTGCAAGCGCCCGTCAGACGCACAATACCACGCTATCTCACGCAGAGCGAGTGCAGTCGCTCGTAAAAAAAAATGCTTAAAAAATTATAACATAATGCAATAGAAAATATTTGCTCATTTCGTCAGTTTATTATTAGGCAGCGTAAAACAAGTGCAAAATACTCGCGATGGATTACCATGGAGATAACATATATATTCTGCTCATGAAGAGTCGCGAGTGACCTAAGTCACCGTTCGTACAGAGCGAGCGTCGGGTGTTGGGTGACCATAGTCACCGCTCGTACAGAGCGAGCGTCAGGCGTTGGGTGACTATAGTCACCGCTCGGACAGAGCGAGCGTCGGGCGTTGGGTGACTATAGTCACCGCTCGGGCCGAAAGGGTTAACTATGTTTCTTTGTATTTATTCATTCATTATTTTCTTTTAGCCCTTTTTTATGTATATTAGTATTATTACATGAAGGCGAAAAATCATTTCTACCATCCTATCAATAATGTGTCACCAGCCCAAACCAAACTATCTTTTTAATAACCTGTCTATCCAATGGTTATCTGGAAAATTGCTATTAGCGATAAGATCGCTGTTTGTATATAAACAATATTATAATCCATTATTGTATAAATGTATAACGAAGCTAACGAAGAATATATCTATCTATCTACAAGCATATGATCCCAACCTTTTATAGACTACCGTCCCTTTAATATGATAAACACTTTAGACGGCTAGATAAAATGTTTTTTTTTTTCATGAAATTAAGAGATATTTTATAGTCCTCCCATTTGCCTTTGGACCCGCTACTACCCACTAGGGGGCGGGACCCCCGTTGAGAACCTAAGTGGTAGCGTATCAAGTGCAAACATACCTGTGGGTCGAGCGCGGCGAATGTGGCGGCGGGTGGTGCGCCGGCGGGGGGCGCGGACAGGAGGTCGGGGGGCAGAGTGGGAGGCGGCGGCGTGCCCCGCACGGCGCGCTGTATGAGCCACATGGCCGCCGCGAACTGATCGCGGGACAACTTGCCCACGCTCTCCGTGTCGCACAGCGCCCTGTACACCAAATGTCGAGTCATAAAGATTTTTTTAAATATTAACAAAACTAAACAAGCAGCACTTGCCTTTCTACCGCCAAATTGTTTTTTTTATTCTATTATATTCAGTTATATTGTGTGTTTAATTCCGATGGCGTACTTTACCGTACATTACTCAATAAAATTCGATTAAGGCGTTGAAATAAAATGAATTGAAACGAATGCTTGTATCGTGTGTTTTAGGTTGACTGAAAAAGTCCATACTTAAACAAAACTTGCATGGACTTTTTCAGTCAAGTTTCAGCCACCATTTTATTAATACGTATCGTGAAAAACTGAATTTTCATTACAAGCTACTTGATATTACTTTGACACTGCTGTAAGTTTTAGAAATATATATAATTGCCATGAAAAAAAGAAAGAACACCGGCCGGGAAAAAAAAGGAAAAATCGGGTACACGAAAAAATATTCATCGATTCTCAGTGAAAAATAACGGTGGTGGAAGATGAAGATATTATTCACCAGATATGCGCGAGGGTTTGCTGAGGTAGTCCGCTCTCGAGGAATGTGTTGCGGATTTCGGCTCCGGATACGAATCCGTCGCGATCGGCGTCCGCCATAGCGAACTGGGCATCGTATTGTGAACGCTCCGCTGCTGTAGGCCGGTTGCTGCTAACTGAGGCTGCCGGAGGCTGTAAAAGAATACTGGTATTTTTATGTATATGTATATGTTGAAAATCGCCAAATAATATGGAAATTCGCCATTCCTAACATTCCCCCCCCTCCCCATGAAAAAACCAAACATGAGAAGCGGAAAATCTGCAAATAATATTAAATTTTGCCAAAATTCTTACAACCTAATATTCCCCCCCACGAAAAATAAACCAAACCTAACAAGCGAAAAATCGCCAAATAATGTAGAATTCTGCCAAGTCTATTTTCGTGATTCTTGACAAGCTTTTTCGGGAGAGACTTCTCTTGTCTCACTTCCAACATATAACATCATTACATAGAACAACACAAGGCAACATATTCCATAACCGAACTGCCTGTTTGTGAAGTATTGCTCAAAGAATTTGGTATGATGATCAGGTATTTCTAATATTAAGTTTTCAGATGTTCTCAAACACCTCGAATGTGAGTCATTGAGAAATACAAAGGGAGTCTTGAGATATGAGAGGTAACATGGATTAAATAAAGTTGAGAAAAGAAGAGTATGTGAGAATTCTGGCGAAAGTTAATGGGCAGCCTGAACTTGAGCTTAGCGCAGAAATTCGAAACATGGTTTACCGTAATGCTGTGGTAAAGTAAGAATTGTAGAGAAAGAAACTTTTCCTATGATCATATGACACTCACGCTCGATAAGTCTAGTAATCCTTCGAGTAGCGAGGCATTGGACTGGTGTGTGGTGGTGTGCTGCGGCGGCGGCACGGGCCTTGGGGGCGGAGCCCGTGGCTGCGGCGACGGAGGCCGCGACGGTGGCCTCGACGGGGGCCGAGATGGAGGCCTCGACGGGGGCCTCGCCGGCCGCGCGCGCAGCTCAGCCGGCAAACTGGTGGGCACTGCATGCTTCTCCAGTGCCTTGTACACCAGGTGCATCGCCTGGCGGAAAACGTTCAATTTATAAGTGAACAATTTGCTCGAATTACAGATAATTATTTATAGAAATTAAATCTGAGATGTTTGTTGTATAAGGCTCGGTGCCCACGGTCAACATTATAATATGAATTTGAGTCTACCTAGACAAATTTTTGAAATATATATTAGGTGTACAAATAAGTTTCCGCAGTTTTTTATAAAAAATTAGGAATTTATTGTAAAGGAAAAGTACATTACGTTTTATTCAAAGTATTTTCCATCATTTGCCACTACTTTTCCCCATCTTTCTGGCAACATTCGGATACCCCGTCGAAAAAACTCTTCATCTTTTGACGCTATCCACAAATCTACCCAATTTTTGGTGTCTTCATATGATGTGAAGCGCTGCTCAGACAGACCATGTGCCATCGACCGGAACAGGTGATAATCAGAAGGGGCTAAGTCTGGTGAATACGGCGGGTGGGGTAAAACTTCCCAGTTGAGTGTTTCCAAGTATGTTTTTACCGACGCCGCAAATTCCAATAGTACTCTAATCTTATAGTACTATAATCTTCCTCCAATAGTACTTCTAATTCCATGTCTTCGTACACTTTCGGCCTTCCACTGCGTTCTTTGTGTTTAACGTCAAACTCACCGTTCTTAAACTTTTGAAACCATTCCTGACAACTTCTCTCACTTAAAGCAGCTTCACCATATGCTTCTAGAAGCAATCGATGCGCCTCAGCTGCAGATTTTTTCACATTAAAGAAGTAAATCAAAAGTTCCCGCAAATGATGCTTATTCGGAATAAAACTTGACATTTTTGCACGAAAAAAATTACGTGATGCTGATACGGAATCACTAGTACTTTAAGGTTATGGTGTTGCCAGATGACTAAACTTGGGATATTACGTTTTACATCTGACAATTTCTCCATAACCTTCTGGTGGGGCCATCTTTTGACAAACCGCGGAAACTTATTTGTACACCTAATAATACTTCAGGGTTTTTAAAATTGAATGGCTTAAAATTAAGTGGACAGTCAAAAGTTTTACTTAGCTAAAATCCGCGACAAGCAAAACAATAACAGAAAATAGAGAAGATATATATAATTAATGAGGTATAGTAGACTCTACGGAAGACAACCGAAAAGTCTTTTCGCTTGTCTTCTGTAGAGTCTACTATACCTGAAGATGCCTGCGTGTTGGGGCGAAACACGTGTCGTTTACAAGATGGAAAAGTGGTAATGTGTGTTTGGTGTTATATATATAGTGGTTGGTGGTTGGAGAATTGATGGCCGATTTTCGGCAAGTTTTTGGTTTAATTTCCAAATAAATCCACTTCATCCAGCAGAAAAACACACATTATTAATTTTTTGTTATTGTTTTGCTTGTCGCGGATCTTAGCTAAGTAAAAGTTTTGACTGTCCACATCGTGATAGATTTATTCAAAGTAACGCCTGACTCCATTAATAACGCTTAAAATTCATGTGAATCGTATCGACCGACAGATTCCGATGTTGTTACGACTGTCCTTCATTGAGCTTCATTCCTTATCTTCCAAAAGTACATACATGTAGTCACGCCTGTCTCCCGTATGGGTAGGCAAAGACTACAGATCTCCATCTGCTACGATCTCACACACAGTAGAATAATTGTGATTCTGCCGGAAAAACTCACCACAATAAATTCATGCCTATCCAACATTCCATCTTTGTCTTGATCTGCAAGATCCCAGATTTTCCCTAGTGTTTCTAAAGGCAATTTTGATTCCATTAACACTCCTTTGACCTGGAATTAAAACACATATTGTATATTTATAAATACATTCAAAGGACAATTGTACAGAATTTGCTACATTTTGCCATAATTTGCTACATTCACACTCATCACTCTCTTCATACAAGCTCGCCAGTTAAGAGTACTTTTGACCTGGCTTTTTTAAGAATTTCAACAATTTGGTCAAGGTATGTTCTCTTCTTAGTCTTCTCCTAACGTCACTTCCATCAACATAAGCAACATAAATTTCTTTTATCAGTCGTCTTTCAACCATCCTCTCTATGTGCCCAAACCATCTAAGCAGACCTTTTTCAACTTTTGTCGTGACACTTTAGTCCAAATTACTTTCTTATAACTTCATTCCTTATTCTACTATTGTCAGGTTACCCATAAAAACATATAATGATACAGTTATTTTTTATGGGATAGAAAGGCAAACAAATGAGTCGCCTAATAGAAAGCTATCAACACTACCTAAAGGTATAGAGAGATATAGTTAAAACACCATAGGCATTACAGATGCATTGCTTGGCTTTGAGATCAGAGTAGGCTTGTTTTTTGATATATCAAATTACAATTTGTCTTACCTTGTTTCCAGGTATGTAGCCATTGCTAGGCTGCAGAGAGTCGAAGAGCTGGCTGTATTTCTCCCGTTCCGCTGACTTTATACTCCAATCCCCGCTTGGAGCCAATGGTACACTTGGCGGGGGAACTTTGGGCAACTCACCCTGTTGTATATAATAAAACGGATTATTAAAATTAAATTAATAACTCAAATTATTTACACTAACATAAGAACCACATTGGAATGGTTAGTTTTATGTCTAGAAGTTTTATATCTAAAATTATATTTTTCTGTCTATGAGAGGACAACATATAATACATATGTATATAAATACATATAAGGAAAAATGATTAGAGTTTACTAGCAAAACAGCGTCTACTACAAAACGCGTATCGTAGGTATTTAAATTTCGGCTTGTATTGTGACTTCTTTTTATAGCGCGTTGATACCGACTGCTTAGACCCGACTTTTGTTCCACCCCTATTAAGATATTTCGCGATGATGCGACCCTTATTAACCCCTTCCCTTCTATCTTTAAAGTTCAGGAAAATTCGGGCGCAAGCGGTATGTATGAGTAAAACGCACGTTAAAAAGAACAGTCGCAATACTAGTCGAGGTGTACCTACGACACGCGTTAGTGTAGTGAACTCTATACAATTTTTCTTATAGGTATTTATATAACGGCCTAGCCAAACCCATATAGAATGAAGTTTAATATAAATATCAGTCCGCGGCAGTCCACTGCTGGACATAAGTCTCACTTAAGGCGCGCCACCTAGCCCGATCTTCGGCTACACGCATCCAGTCTCTGCCATCCGCCTTGCGCAGATCGTCGCTCCATCTAGCAGGGGGCGTCCCACACTACATTTGCCGAGTCGCGTTCTCCAGTCCAGCACTCGTCTACTCCAACGATTGTCGGTTCTCCGACAAACGTGTCCAATGTCAGTCTGCTAATTTGAAGAGCCATGTCTGTGACTCTGGTTCTCCGGCGAATTTCTTCATTTCGAATTCTATCCACCAGAGAAACTCCGAACATAGCTCGCTCCATGGCCCTCTGAGCGACTTTGAGCTTATCAAGGTGATATAGGGTAAAGTAACAGAAGGATAATATTGCCACGATGATCTCGCTCGATGAGTTGGTGTCTAAGGTGTTGACTTGTGGAACATACCACTTTTGGTGGGGGTGCTTCGGAATGTATATTACTCATGTTGATGTCCTTCCCCGCCTGAGCCAGCGCCACCAACTTGAGGGCGACGAATAGGCCGGCCTGAAAGTAATAATGTAAATATTATGCATTGTGAAATAATCAATCAATTTTAATTATCATTAATCATGTCATTGTCGACCAATTGGCTCAGTGGCGGGGGCCACCTAGTAAAAGGTCGCGGGTTCGATCTCCGCATCGGAATTAATATATGTATGGACTACAGATATATTATATATTCCGAGTCTGGTAATCCCGCCAATTCGCATAGGACAAGCGTGGTGGGCTAGCGTCCGTTCCTCCAGAAACGGAGATGCCCATGCTTAGCAGCGAGATATATGTGGGCTGTGAAAAAAAATCTCATTTTTTTCAAAGATTGTGTGATGTCTGAATGTCATAAGAGAAAAGACGAAATAAAGAGAGGTTAGACTGTACATCATTTAATATATGTTTATGATATATTTGACCTAGATCTGAATAATACAGCAACATTCTTAAATCAATTATTATATATCTTTATCAATAAATAAAATATCTATTTATGTTATAGTGGTGACAGGGCATATATAGTATGGAACTTCATCATTATTTCTTCCCTAACAATTGATAAGCGTTTCAGCGCTATCCCCTGGCCACCCAGGTCACTGGATATCAACCCTATGGATTTATTTCTCTATGTATCTAAATTAACCCTTTATTTGATATTGTCCGCTACACCGGACACAAACTTTAAGAAAAATGCAAGTCATTTAAATTTGTAAGTTATTCATGTCAAATGTCCGCCACAAGGGACATGTATTTTCTCACAAAGGGGAAGAACATGATTTTTTTTTTATTATATTTTACAAGGTCCTTATTATCCTAGACCACATATTCTTCACAAAGTTTAAAAAAAAGATTTTCTTCTGCCAAATTAAGGGTTATCGCACTAATGCAGCGAGAATACTGTGGCTTGATTCCAAGAGGTATTCTCGATATGGCGATCAACATTTAGACGAAATAACCCTCTAAGAGATTTTTTTTAATTTCAGAGCAGGCAAACAAGCATGCGGGTTATCTGATGGCAAAATAATCACTGGCGCCCATAGACCTTCACAACGTCAGAGGCGTCGCAGGTGTGTTACTGGCTTTACTAATAAATAAACATAAAATAATAAACACATAACTCTTTGCTTGAACGCCCCTGTATCGTATTCACGTGGGAACACCGCAGGTGGTATATTGTTCCACATCATTTGATCTTGACATATTGTTAGTTTCCTATTTTGATACGGTAAGTACAGGCAGATCATTAATTGAAAAGACAGACGAAAAGAATATATAAGCCTATAGGTATTTTATATTATTCATTTTTGCATAACATTTTTTGATTTCCAACTGGAAGTGGGCATACAATAAAACATATTGAAATAAAGACTTGCTAATTACCAGTATACATTTTTGATTAACAGTCGAAGCGATAAATACACTGAACGTGGTGATAAGTCGTGTAATTATCGAGTGGAGCGGTTTTTTAAAGTGTATGAAGTGAAAATAGACATGAACTAACTGCACGGGTTACCAATTTGCTCTCATATATGGTTGAAATGTGCTGTAAACAAAGCTACATTTAAAAATTCTAAAGACATGTCACATGATTAATACGAAAAATGTAATGACATTCATTACACATAGTTGTGAATAGTTTAAGAGGATTATAGTTATATTAAAACCATTGCTAATCTTCTTTTTTTGAAAAAGATAAAAATAAATTATTACTAATAATTATAATTTAGAAATTCCATTAAAATATTATGGTTTAAGAATCCGCCCTATTAGGTGAACCACTCAATTTTTCCCAGGCGAAATATTGTTCATATGCCAGGTCGAATGTTGTTAAATTTTTATGGGATAATAATAGTTATAATAAAATAATTACATACATATCATCACGCCTGTTTCCCGTAGTGGTGGGCACAGACCACAGATCTCCATCTGCTTCGATCTAGGCACACTTTCTTTACATCTTCACACTCATCTCTCTCTTCATCTAAGCTCGCCTGTTAAAGGTACTCTTGACTTGGCCTTACTGAAAGGCCAGATCAAGAGTACCCTTAACCAGCGTGCTTGTATGAAGAGAATGTTGAGTCTGGAGGAAGCAAGGAAAGTACGTCGTGATCGTAGTAGATGAAGATCTGTTGTCTCTGCCTACCCCTATGGGAAACAGGCGTGATGATATATATAGATCTATGTAGAATGTAATAGCATTAAACTTTTTAATAATAAAACAAACTCACTTAAAAGGGCAAACACGTCTCGCATCACTCAACACAAACGAACGACAAATAAAACGTCGGCCTGATAACATTATCTTTCATTCGTAACCAAATACTGCGTCCGCACTGCCGCACCAACTAATTCAATATTTACACTGTACTACTTTATAATGCGGTTAAAAGGTGTACCACGTTAGATTTTGGGCATAAGTTCTCAACGGCATGCGAACTGGCAAACCTCAATTGCACATAAAGCCAACAATACAACTCACTTATGTCACTGATCAACGACTAAATGGCTCAATGGCGGGACCGCTGCCTACGGACTTAATGGCCGCGGGTTCGATATCCACATCGGGATAAAAATATCGAAGCAAAAAAGCGAAAACGTAGTGGTATTCAGGTCGTAGAGCTGAGACTCAGACAATTCTACGCAGTATTTTTTTCTGATCCGAATCTATATATGTATATAAAAATGGAGAGCTATTTTGTTAGTCTCGCTAAAGCTAAAAACGGCTCGAGGGATTTAAATATTTTTTTTTATTTTCTTCGCTACAATACAGGGAAAATTTACGAATAAAAAAACTATAGGAAAACATAAAAAAAAACAGCTAGAAAAACGAAAAATTATTTTTCTTCCTTTTATTTCCAATTACTTTCAATAGATGGCGTTCGTGACGGCTTTATCGTCTGACATGTTGTTATATTAGGTGTACAAATAAGTTTCCGCGGTTTGTCAAAAGATGGCCCCACCAGAAGGTTATGGAGAAATTGTCAGATGTAAAACGTAATATCCCAAGTTTAGTCATCTGGCAACACCATAACCTTAAAGTACTAGTGATTCCGTATCAGCATCACGTAATTTTTTTCGTGCAAAAATGTCAAGTTTTATTCCGAATAAGCATCATTTGCGGGAACTTTTGATTTACTTCTTTAATGTGAAAAAATCTGCAGCTGAGGCGCATCGATTGCTTCTAGAAGCATATGGTGAAGCTGCTTTAAGTGAGAGAAGTTGTCAGGAATGGTTTCAAAAGTTTAAGAACGGTGAGTTTGACGTTAAAGACAAAGAACGCAGTGGAAGGCCGAAAGTGTACGAAGACATGGAATTAGAAGTACTATTGGAGGAAGATTCGTCCCAAACGCAAAAAGAACTTGCACTTACTCTACAAGTGACTCAACAAGCAATTTCACATCGTTTAAAATCGTTAGGAATGATTCAAAAACAAGGAAATTGGGTTCCATATGAACTAAAGCCGAGAGACGTTGAACGCCGATTATGCATGAGTGAAATGCTGCTTGCAGGGAATAAAAAAAAGAGTTTTTTGAATCGTATAGTCACTGGTGACGAAAAATGGATTCACTACGATAATCCAAAGAAGAGAAAGTCATGGGTTAAGCCCGGCGAACCATCAACATCGACAGCTAAGCCGAATATTCATGGAAAAAAACTCATGCTGTGTATTTGGTGGGATCAGCTTGGTGTCGTGTATTATGAATTGCTGAAACCAAGCGAAACCATTACTGGAGCTCTCTACCGAACACAATTGATGAGATTGAGTCGGGCACTTAAGGAAAAACGCGCCCATTACTACTCCAGACACGACAAAATTATTCTTTTACACGATAATGCTCGTCCACATGTTGCGGCGCCGGTAAAAACATACTTGGAAACACTCAACTGGGAAGTTTTACCCCACCCGCCGTATTCACCAGACTTAGCCCCTTCTGATTATCACCTGTTCCGGTCGATGGCACATGGTCTGTCTGAGCAGCGCTTCACATCATATGAAGACACCAAAAATTGGGTAGATTTGTGGATAGCGTCAAAAGATGAAGAGTTTTTTCGACGGGGTATCCGAATGTTGCCAGAAAGATGGGGAAAAGTAGTGGCAAATGATGGAAAATACTTTGAATAAAACGTAATGTACTTTTCCTTTACAATAAATTCCTAATTTTTTATAAAAAACCGCGGAAACTTATTTGTACACCTAATACAAAACTCATTTATTTTGTTTGCGATTTTGAAAAGTATTGTATATCTAAGTACTAACATAACAGGAGGAGACAAATACAAGGAAACATAACTCGTAGGTGAAAGGAAATTCACCAGGCCATTTACATACATTAATATTGTCACGTTTGTCTTACGTAGAGGTAGGCAGAGACCATAGATTATCATCTGCTACGATCTCGGCATACTTTCCTTGTTTCCTTCACACTCATCGCTCTCCTCATGCAAGCCCACCGGTTAAGGGAACTCTTGACCTGGCCTTTCTTAAAAACTTCAGCAATTTGGTCAAGGTATGTTTACCGACCCTTCCATCCACATTCGCAACGTAAATTTCTTTTATCAGTCGTTTTTCGTCTATCTATGTGCCCAAACCATCTAAGCATCCCTTTCTCAATTTTTGTGACACCTTTTTGACATCTGTGTTATTTATAGCGTTTTCGCTTTTTCACGTTACAATTATTTTTCATTTCTTAAATTATTTTTAGATCCTCACCTTATCCAGGTATCCTTTACCATTGGGATCAGAGAGGTCCCATATTTTACTGAGGACAACATCGCTGAGCCGGGACTTCTTCAAGAACCGCGCCGCATCCAACGCTTGAATAGCTCCTGTGCCGTTGGGGTCGACCTGGGGACAACCATTTACAGCTCCATTAGTTATTACATCACATTATATTAATTATAATAATAATAATAATATCTCTATTTTTAAAATGTTACAGGATACTAGTTCCCACACTAGGATTCCCTGTGGTTTGGAAAACAAGGCTCTTCCCTTCGTAAATAATACACAAGTGTTATAACATAAATATGAAAACAGTAGACAAAGAAAAAAATTTAGATTAAACACAACTAAAATAAAAAATGGATTAAGTAAAATAATAAATTATTAAAGATGTGATCTGTATGAATAAATAAATAACGATAATATTGTGTCATATATCTTCAACCTCACTGACAACTTCTATTCATCTCATATGTATGTAATTGTGTACTTGTAAAAAAGCATTTTACTCTGCCGTGATAATATTAAATACGGTATAGCCTCTAATCCGCATTTCCTTTCCTGCCCTTCCTCTCCGCCAATCCATGGTCTGGCCAATGGATGCGTGGCTAGGGGCGAGCCTAGTCGAAAGCGTGCCGACCGTCCCGGGATCGGGCTCCCCGGGTACTATGGTGCCTTACCCCAGCATGCAGGGGCTGACCTCCACCTCCATCCTCCCTTGCGGCTCGTGGGATTCACTAAGACGAATTTAATACACCTAATTCGTTGAAAAAATAACGGCGACATGGTTCGCCACCCGTCACGTCCTGATTCTCACGAGGGCGAAAAGCGACTAATGGAGAGCTGTTTCGCTGCAATGAATGGTAGCGGATGGAGCTCTGTGGTCTCTGCCAACCCCTGCGGGGGATAGGCGTGAATATATAATAATAATAATAGCCTCTAATCCTAAATTTTTAGGAGTGTTTTTTTTAATAGTAGAACAGGCAAACGAGTATGCGGGTCGCCTGGTGGTAAGCGATTACCGCCGCCCAAAGACATCAGCAACACCGGAGGCGTCGCAGACGCGTTGCCGACCTTTAACGAACACGTACGCTCTTTTCTCGGATGTCCCTACGGCATAATCACGTGGGAACACCGTAGGTGGTAAATTGTTCCACATGATCACAGTTCGTGGCGGAAAACTGCGACTAAATCGCACGGTGGTAGACGGCCAGCCAATCAGTTGATGGGGATGGAAACTGTTTTTGTGGTGGTGGTAAAAACTGCGCGGCTGGGAGGTACAGTAGGTGGAACACAGAATCTCGCACTGCGCATTATCGTCGAAGCCGGCCGTGACGTCAGAAATGATCTAATAGCAAGGCACCTCAGAATGGATTCCAGTTATTAATGGAGTCAGGCGTTACTTTGCGGAAATCCATCACTATATGGACAGTCAAAAGTTTTACTTAGCTAAGATCCGCGACAAGCAAAACAATAACAGAAAACTAATAATGTGTAAACTAGTACGTTCAACGTACGACTCACTTTTCGGTTGTCTTCCGTAGAGTCTACTATACCTGAAGATGCCTCTTGTTGGGGCGAAACACGTGTCGTGTACAAGATGGAAAAGTGATAGTGTGTGTTTGGCGTTGTGTATAGTGGTTGGTGGGTGGAGAGTTGATGGCCGATTTTCGGTAAGTTTTTGGTTTAAAGTTCCAAATAATCCACTAAACCCAACGGAAAAACACACATTATTAGTTTTCTGTTATTGTTTTGCTTGTCGCGGATCTTAGCTAAGTAAAACTTTTGACTGTCCATATATGGATTCCAGTTGGCTCGCAAACTGCGACCAAGTCGAAAACTTAAACAGGCCCCTAGGGATAACTGAGCTGTTATCCGTAGGAGCATTTTATCCCTAAGGGAAAATCGAGGATAATCAACGGACTCGATTAAGGATTGGGACATAGACACGTCTAGAGACAATTGCGTAACACACTTCTAAAGTGTCAGTCAAAGAGCCGTCGCCCCCGATTTAACGTCCATGCAGTGGGGACTAACCTCAAGGAATGAGCTTGCATCCTGATCGACAGGAAGTAGAAGCCGACGCGAGCGATAGCTCTTCAAAAAATAAAAAGCCCTTACGAAAGTCGGTCGAGTGCGTGTCGAACATTTATTACCATGAAAATCCATACCAGACATAGAATGTTAATATATATAAAACTAGAAACCCCGATGCAGCCTTGTATTTGTTCGTAGATTTGGCAGAAATTTTAAAATTTCTGATTGACGTTAAATTAAAAAAAAAAAATTAATAAAATCTTTTTAATATCACTAATCAGCCACCTCCAGTGATGTTTGCGAACCGATACGCCATCGGATCCTACAAAAAACAAGTCTACACATTTCTCAAAGACCGGTAACGCTTCCGCAAGCCTATGACACAGCGGATGTCTATGGGCAGCGTTAATTGCTTTCCATCATGTTATACGCCTTTGTCTTCCTATCCTATAAAAAAAAAATTAAAAGAAAAACAAAGCTTATTTTTAATATCGATATATATAGATATCGTATGTGGACAGTCAAAAGTTTTACTTAGCTAAGATCCGCGACAAGCAAAACAATAACAGAAAATTAATAATGTGTGTTTTGTGCTGGATGAAGTGGATTTATTTGGAACTTAAACCGAAAAATTACTCTACGGAAGACAACCGAAAAGTGTTTTCGGTTGTCTTCCGTAGAATCTACTATACCTGAAGATGCGTCGTGTTGGGGCGAAATACGTGTCGTTTACAAGATGGAAAAGTGGTAATGTGTGTTTGGTGTTGTATATAGTGGTTGGTGGGTGGAGAATTGATGGCCGATTTTCGTTAAGTTTTTGGTTTAAGTTCCAAATAAATAAAAAACACACATTATTAATTTTCTGTTATTGTTTTGCTTGTCGCAGATATTAGCTAAGTAAAACTTTTGACTGTCCACATAGTGATGGATTTCCGCAAAGTAACACCTGACGACATTAATAATATATAGACAGAGATCCACACCAAATTTATACTCGTAATTTACGTGCTAACACAACACGCAGTTAAACTAAGTATGTACTCAATTCGCTCGGTATTCTGAAATGCTTTATTTTTTTTTATTGGATAGGAAGGCAAACGAGCAAGCGTGTCACCTGATGGAAAGCAATTAACGCCGCCCATAGACATCCGCAGCGCCATAGGCAGTGTGGAAGCGTTACCGACGTTTTAGGCAAGTGACATTATGGGAGTGGTAGGGGGAACGAGAGTGGAAGGGAGAGGGTGTTGGGCCTCCGGAACTCGGGCCGCTCACCGTACGAAGAGGGTTGCTAAGCTACCACTCGGACGCGGTTTTCTACGGCAATGTGGTATTTCCCCGGGCGAGCCGGTCCATTCATGCTACAGACAAATAATATGCCATTCTTGACAAAGTATTCGTCTGCAGCGTGGCTCTACCACTATAAAATTTTAAAAAATATGACAGATTTTCTGATCAGCAGTGTATAAAGCATATACTAGTTGGTAAAATTACGTGACAGCCTAATTGGATTAGTGAAGAAATTACCGCTTACGGAGTTAATGATCGCGAGATCGATTACAGCATGTGATTAAATATGGATATTTATTATTGGAAATTAACCCATCACGCTCGCTCGCAGCTCATCCTCTTTATCCATAAAAGACATTAAAAAATCAGCTTATTGAAATGAAATAAATAAATTACTAAGAAGCTAGGGCATTTCTCACTTTCAATCGTGAATTGGTCTTTTTGGTCCTGAGACTTTCACAAATTCATCAGAAGGATTCACAAGCTCAAGGTCCTGAAGTTACGCAATGGAGGTGATGACTTAACTCATTGTTGTAAACTGCTCTTTAATCCAATCAAAAGGAATCCATTTAAACAATTGAAGGCACATAACATTAATAGGAAGATACTAATAGTGATTAAGGTGTTAATGGAGGCTGGGGCCACTAGAGAATGAGGATGGAGCATCAGAAACTGTCTGTTACATGGATTATCTCATGTAGATTGTGAAATGGTAGATTAAGCAGTTAATAAGTTTACTATAACTCCTTGCTTCAAGTTAGCGGAGTCATAACTGTGCCAGAATTCAAATTAAAAATTGGCATAATATGTATGACATGAGTAAAGTAGAAACATTATTACTATGTCATTTTGGCTTACTGCCAAATCCCTATTTATGCTTTTTTTATAGATATTACCACATTTTTATTACATCATTTTCTTGCCTGTCTATACAGTATACATTTTTCTTTAGATTTTGAATTAACTTTCTAATGAGATAGAGACTTCAAACTGAAACAGAACTGAAAGACAAAGCTATATTCAATGTTATCAACATTTTACATTTTTTTTAAATCAATAACTCTTTCATCTAACTATCTTATACTGGAAAAACTGAAATATTGAAATTTCAATAGCAGAATTTAGGAAGTTTTCAGATATTTTTGTCTTTCATACCTCAAAGCCTGAAGATAAAAGTATTTGAACCATGTGTCCTGCCTGTAATCTCTTACAGTCCCATAATGTGGACACTGAAAGTCTACTTGTTTCACAAGCTCAGAGTGGTATGGAGAGGAATATGCTAGGAGTTTCTATAGTAGATATGATTTAAAACAAAATCTGTCAGAAAACCAAAGTTACTGACATAGCTCTCAGAGGTAGCAAATTAAAGTAGCTATGCCAGCCCATAGCTGCTTTAATTTGTTACCTCTTCTTTGTTAGAGAACCAAAAACTATAGGAGTAGACCCTCCAGATAGGACCTTCCTGTAAATACACACTGGACGCTATAACTTTGATAATATAAGAGTACTCAATAAGTTAGAATTAAGTCAACCACTAGCATCTATTAATAGATAAAATTTTAGATGACTTATTACAAATACTTATAGTGGTCTACCACTATAAGTATCTGTAATAAGCCAACCTACATGGTGAATGGGCTCAACCTGGGAAATACAACAAAGTCACAGAATATTGGTGTTAAGTAGTAGCATTTTTATATATTACCAAGTTTTGTGAGTGTGTGACATCTGGAAGCCTTTTTTCATAGAATGTCCATTTTAATGTAAATAAATACTTTTGATATGCCCTTGGTATACCTTTGATTATTTACTATCAACGAACTTAATTGCTTGTTTGCCATAAAAAAAAGATACTCTTGAAATTAATTTAACTTTATACAATAAATCTTTAGTATCAGTTGTAGAATTTTTAAACATTCGAACTGTTAATAATTTTGCTAATATTTGTGATTTAAATATTTATATTTAAGAACCTACCAACTATGACATAACTCAAACTTTGCAGTATTACCTTGGACTACAAATATGAGTTGTCATTTTTTTAATATGTAATTATTATATTAAATTGTATTTTTAGTTTCTACTATTAGTATAGTATGTGCTATTAGTGTAGTATAGAAATATAAATTTTCAATTGTTTATAAAATACTTTTTATTCATCCACTCAAGTTCAAATATATTTTTATAAATGAAAAAAAAAAAGGATTTTTCAAATATTAATCCATTAAGTTTAGTTTTATATATAGGAGAGGGTGCAACAATCTGCGCAGGATGGCTGGTAGAAACTAGATGCGTGAATCCGAAAATTGGGCTAGATGCCGCTTCTTGGAAGAGGCCTATGTCCAACAGTGGACAGCCACAGGCTGTTGATAATGATGATATAGGAGAAAAAACATTCATTAATATAAGATATTTAGCAAGATATAAATGTAGAAGTTGACTTAAACATTTTTTTTTATATTACTTGTTACTGAATCCTTGAAAAGTACTTACAATCAACAGAAGTCATACATAGTGTTCATATACCAAGAATAAACTAATGAGTATATGCTGGATTAGCACAGGAAGAAATTTCCATTTAATAAGCATAATAATTCTAGATTTACTATTTACGTCATGTTTCTGGGTTCAATGTTAAACAACAAACCCCTATCAGATAATATTGAATTAGTTATTATTAACATATATACAAAACAAATATTTGTACCCTTTGTACAAGAAAAAGATTTCATTACATAAATAATTTGAAAAAACAAATACATGTAAACTACAATTTCATACTTGTATGCGATTTTTATAGTTTAACTAAATTGTTAAAACTCAATTTGTACTTACTTGATGATAGTAGGCTTCGTATATAGAACTGTGGGTCCCTGCCACCTGCAACGCGTCAAGCCACATTTTGAGAATGATAAACACTCGAAAAACTTTTTAAACCATGTATTTTACGTTACATGGGTGTGACATTAGTGGCGTTAAATAAATGTTCGCGCAAAAAAACCATAAAATTTTACATTATTTCAACATGTAACATAAAATAGTTGCAATTAACACATAAGATATTCACTTCACTATTAATAATTAATATATAAAAATGAATTAAGGTGTAAAATGATTTCAAATTGATATTTATAAAACGGTGAAATAAGTCTTTCACACTTTAATGCTTTATATTTCTGTATCACGATTCCTCATGAAGAAGTTATATTAGACTAATATTAACAATTTTAACATATACGGTTTGAAAGTATATCAGCACAGTATGAGAGTCCTACAGACGATTTATTTCTATTTTATTCTACCTGAGTAGGAGAAGGCAAGGCAGCCATTTTTTACATCTCCCCGTCGACCAATCAATAGAGTCCATAGACTACAGAGACAGACATTTTCCGACGGCGTTGTAATGACAGTTAACACAGACTAATTATTTAGATATATGTGATAGCAGATGTGATCTGCAAAGGGCAGCTGGCAAAAACTGGATGCGTGAAGCCGAAGATCGGGCTAGGTGGCGCTTCTTGAGGAAGGCCTATGTTCAGCTGTGCACTGCCGCAGGCTGTTGATAGTGTAATAGCAGAGGTAATAGTTTATTAGTAATCTATGCAAATCTGTTATTTTCAGGAGGCTCTTTGTTTAATAAAGAAACCCATCCATTGTTTGCGACTCAATAAGTAAGACGATTGATAGAAACTGAGCAGGTATTAAACTTCGGGAGAGTACTGTCTTGCGGTTATCAACTGCATGATCGGTGATATTATATAAGAATGATAAAGATGTAATTGGTCTGCTAATAAACTGTCCAATTTTATAATATAAAAAAGAGATATATACCAAATGTCAAGAAAAAGTCAAGATTTCTTTTGCATTATAAGTAGGTTGATTACATTCGCATTAATTAATTATTATTATTGATCATGTCATTTTGCTCTTTTAATTTTAATAGCATTAAGATCATTTTCTTCTTCTTTATGTGTGTTTATGTGTAGTTTAACTTTTTGTTGTTTCCTTTTTTTATCTCTCTAATACTCTCGTGAAAGTTACCACGGTGCGAGTTCTTTTCTGTTTATATATTTCATTATTTTTAAGTTTTTATTTGATTATGTGACTTCCATGATTGACTTGACACTGGCAGAATTCACTGATAGTTGCCATAAATAAAGAATTGAATTGAAGTAGGTTGATTTTTCCAAGGAATAAACAAATTTTCACAAAAAAATGAAATTTGACTCTCTCTCTTCTGATACTTTCCTCTTTCCTTTTTTTGGTATTTTGTGTTTTATTCATATATATATCTGAATATCAATGACCGTGGAACCTAAATATTAATAAAATAATTTAAAGCGCAGGCAGAATAAAATAAGTAAACTATTATAAATTTATTTCAATACTGATTACAGTACAAGTTCGAAAATATTATAAATAAAACGCATCCTTATATGCAAAAGCCATATAATTTTATTGCCTATTAGTGTAATCAAAAAATCATCATGTTATTTAACAATGAATAATTTTAATATATCATCATTATTTTATTTAATAATATGTTCGTTGCTGTACCATATTTATGTATTTGTGAAGTCGTGTTAAACCTTCTTCATTTATTTTAAAGAAAGATTTGGATTTCAGTTTCCTTAGCCATTCCTTCACGTTGATATGATGGTCTGCCAGTGGAACTAAACATATCACTGACGTAACAATAGCCGCAGCAGAAATATCACAGATAAACATCTGCAAGGAAATGAAGAATAATAACATATGATGAAATCCTGCCGAAATGTAATGGTTATCCTAAGGTCCCTGTGCTTAACTTGAAGTTAGTAATTTAAATAGCATTGCTATTCATCTTTAACAAAATCTGTCATTATAGCCTCCTTTGTTAGTCAGCAACTGTTAACTGCATGCAATAAAGATTAACAGATAAAGCGTCAAGCAGTGTTTTTTTTACACACTATAAATTATAAACAAATATTTATAAGAAAATGTTTTAAGAATTTAGGTTTACCTTATCGCCAGCAAGCCAAGGGTATTTCATTAAACGGTTTTCTAAAAAATCCATTAAATTTAGCCATTCCTTAGTTTTATTTTCATCGACTGGGCAACTAGCAAAGAAATTTGACTGAAAACGAAATTTTGTTTCTTTTAATTGTACTAATTTTAGTGGAAGAAAATATACACTTTTATTAAAACAAAAAAATCATTTACAATGCATATGCGGTAGAAGTGAAACCTTCAGAAAATTAAACACCGCACAACGAGGAGTTTGAGAAAAATTTTGTATAATAATATATTCTATCTCATTCTCTCACAGGCTAAATCCTATACGTATTTGTGTTTGTCAGTCTTCAATGTCGCTTTTTCGTTTCGAGTTTCAAATCACAACACTGCTAAAAAAGTTTATCTCTACAAAAAATAAGAGCGTATGTTCATAACATTTTTGTTACTTTCGCTATTCAACATTGATCTATCCAACATTGAACTAATTCATTTATTTATATCGAATGTGAGGAGAATAAGAATAGAACAATATTCTTACCAGAATTGCACTATCCGTTGGGAACAACATGGACGAATTAAAGAAAAGCATTTCATCTACTTTCGCCCTTAATAGAGCTTCTTTAGGATACAACATCTTTTCATGGTCTCTTATACGGCAGAAGTAAAGCGAAATTGCGTGGCTGTCGCATATAACTTCATTTTCCACAACTAATGCAGGAACTTTCCCAAGTGGATTTATCTAAAATCAAACGCGGTAGGAAAATAAGACTTGTTTTACACAGTTCTCTTCGCAGTAACCATAAAAAGAGAAAGAAGTGTTTGGTAGCTTAGGTCTCTTATGCACGATTCAGTTTGAACTACACGTCGTTTAAGAAAGATTCTAAATCTCCACATTTGTTTCTGTCGAGAATATTTTTTTATAATCACTGTTAACTTTGCTTCGATGACTGCCTTTTTTGAATGCCAATTTGTTTTACCATAAACCGTGGCCTAATATGATTAGTTCAGAGTTAAAATGCGTAGTAAATTACTTAGAAAATAAGTTATTAAGCCACTAGACTCATACTGCTGTGTTACATGGTGAGACACCAGTCTCCCATAATAATGATTATGCTGGTTTTCGATCGCGTAAGCAATGAATTGCTACCAAATTTTATTTGGCAAACGGTGATTTGGCCATCAAACTCCTACCAAGGCGGCCTCTGTGGAATACTGATTGTAAATCGTTTAACTATCACGATACGTAAAATAATTATTTTTTTAAAATTAATATATTTCATTTATTTCATGATATTTTCTATGAAGACTAACTTGATAAGTCCAACTTACTTTTTTGTAAGATTCATTTTTGTTTTCTGAAGCAAAGAGATCGATTCTGCGGAAATCCACTTTTATTTTTAGTAATGACGCCGTCATCATTGTAAATCGGACTAGTGGTGACGCTTCATCACCGTACAATGTAGGTTTTAGTGTCATAACACTCCTGAAACATTTGTTAAATACTTGATAAAAGCATTTGAAACTAAACGGGAGTTCACTGACATATTACCATAATCTGAGGGCTTTTCTCTTTTTTTTCTAAACTACTAGCAAGGATACCTGTAACAGTTTATAGGCAGATAATAGAATTATATATTTCCTTTGCAATATCACTGGAAGCACTCGCCAGCATGTATAATAAAGGCAAGTTGCAGATTGGGGATAATGATGAAATTTCGTATCTTATCATTCTCATCATTCGCATCAATCATATCAAAGAACTGAGCCTGATAAACTAGTGGGATGATGGGTAGCTCATTTATAAATGGTTTTGGA
Organism: Baronia brevicornis; assembly: GCA_031353405.1. Lineage (NCBI taxonomy): Eukaryota > Metazoa > Arthropoda > Insecta > Lepidoptera > Papilionidae > Baronia > Baronia brevicornis. The sequence goes on from JASFAT010000660.1 coordinate 138,158, forward strand.
AATTTTTTGGAGAAATCACGCGTGAGGCGTATGATTACCATTTTCTAAGTTTCGTTTTCATTCAGTGAAATTATTATACTAAATTTCATTCAATCATAAATTGAGATAACCGCAAGGAATAAGCCACAAGGAATATAAATATATACTTATATCCTTCATACAATTAATAATAAAATATGATAAAATATTAAAATCATGATAGAATTGTGGTGTAGCCCACACTAAATAACAAAGTATTGATTCATACAAAAATTGTTTGTAAATTAGAAAACTCTTGAAGAAACTTGTTGTTCAAGACAAACTGAAGAAATTATGGACTTACACCAAGGTTCCGTCCATAAATACGGCAATAACACCGTAAATAAATCTTAACCATAAAATCGTTACGCTAAGCTTACTTTTTTTCAGTGGAAATAACGGTTAAACTTATAATAAAACATATATTTATTCCAATCTGATTATAATGTTCCAGCCAGATGAGAGAAAATTTGAAATATTTAAATTTGGTAAATGAACAGGCATGTTTTGTATTTTTTTTTCTAATTTTCTCATAAAAATATATGTATATCATTAAACATTTTATGTTTTCTTAAATTCATTATCGTTAATTGTAAAATAATACTCACAGTGTCTTCCTGAAGCTACAACAAGTTGAATTTATTTTCAAATATTTCAAAGAAAAAAAATTTAAAGTTTTAAAGTGTGCCATGATTCATGTCTTCCAGTATTGCAGTCCAAACTTGTACTGGTCTGGGGAATTCAATATTCCATGACCGCCCGTCGGCATGTATCTGTTTCATATTAACATATTTTATGTAAACAACAACTCTGAATATGAATCAGTTTGCAAACTTACCTATTTTTTATATGTTGGATTTTATGTTACGTTTTCTTATGTTTATGCATATTGTAGCATAGTAATGCCGTTTTTCGGTAAGATTGGTAGGACTTTTCTACTGTCAATATTTTTATTCTAGTGAAACAACTGGTTATACCCAATTTATGTTTATGGATTAGTAATACTTATACACATATATGTAATGGTTATTTTATTTTCTATCTCCGTTTTGAAATATAGTTTTTGTTACGAAGAAACAGGACAAACTAACCATTATTTTTGTTAAAATTAAGGTATTAAAATGCAAAAATAAATTGTAATAACTCAAACTGACCACTTTAGTCCTAATGATTAACTTTCTTTTATTATTTTTTGAGAGAGAAAATATCTATTAAATTATGCAAGTTTGTAAATTCATGGCGAAGTGTTACGATTTATATTTTATAAACAATAAAATAATATATGCTATTATATATAATAATATAAACTATTACTTTCAAATAATTTTAATACACTTAATGAATGTGGACATTTAGAACTTTTACCTGGCTACCGTTAAGTGCCTTGTGTTGAGGCGAAACATATGTCGTGTGCAATGTGGAAAAGTGGTAGTGTGTGTTTCGTGTTGTTGATGATGGTTGGGAAGTGGAGTGTTGTTGACGGCCGTTTTTTCGCTAAGATTTAGTTTGAATTCCCCATAAATCCACTTCTTCCAGTAGAAGACACATTATTATTTTTTTGTTTTAGTTTATTTATCGCGGATCTTAGCTAGGTAAAAGTTCTGACTGTCCACATAGTAATAGATTTCCGCCAATAAAAATAATTCTTTTGTATTTGCAATTAAGTCTCATTTATATGTAGGTATTCTGTGTGTTTGATACAAAAATTTACATTTTATTAAATCAATTGGTTTAAGTGAACAAAATCACATAGTATATCCTTGCAGAACAGAATCACATAGTATATACTTCCGTCATACAATATAAAATAATACACGTGTCGTTAAATAAAATTTTATTACGATACGATTCGATTGAATAGAATGCGAAGCTCGAGTACAAAATATCGAGGGATTTGATACCTACAGTGATCCAAGTGTCAATGTCAAGTGTAAAGTCAACTTCATTCATAAAGTGTTTGGTTCGAAATTTTTTTCATGTTTCTTGTTTGTGGTATGGATGGTATGTTGTGTCATATTTGTTGTGGTGGGGAATTTGTACATTTTATGTGTAGTTGAGAGTGGAAGTTCATTGTATTTAATTAGTTATCTAGATTGCAAGTTCTATTGTTAATAAAGTACTTCAAATAGTAAATTCACACAATTCGAAGAGTTTCTATTTGTTGTGAAAGGTTCTATTAACCCATGAGATCCGTGCAGAACGATACGTGTTCATTACTACATAATAATTTGTTCTTTTTAAACAATACATGCAAGATTTATATATTATTATCGTGAATGGTGAGTTGAAACCAGTGATTGTTTAAGCATGGCAGGTTTTCATGCAAGTGATACAATGCCCAAATTCGGGCTTGTAACGGATCTGCGGGAGCAGTGGCTTGTGCGTACTGATGGAGCCCTAGCTCATCGTTTACAAGACCGTGAGATATCTTCCCATCTTTGTGAAAATCGGTATCGTAACCAGCAAATAAGAGAAGATTTTCCAGTTGCTCTTAGTGAACAAAGGGGTATAGAGCAAGAGGTTATCACAAAAGAACTTGCACGTCGCCGTCAAGCTGAAATTGATGCAGAAATTGCTAGAGAAATGGCGGAAATTAATATTCGTAGGCAAAGAAGACACCATAATGATGTCTTACAGCAACCAAGTTCATCTCGTGCGCCACTTCTAACACTACCAACAGATATAGATCCTGAGGAATTAGGTCTCTCTACCTCAGAACTAGAGGAGATGCGTAGAAGGCTTGAACAGGAAGAAAAGGATGCTAGACTAGCTAGAGAGTTAAGCCACAAAGTGCATGATGAAGATGTATTGCTAGCTGATATGAGATGCGCTGTAGAAGCTCAAGATGGAGAACTTGCCCGCTTGCTCCAGGAGAGAGAGTACAAGAAACTTCAAAGAGCCAAAGAGAAAGCAAAGCAAAAAGCTTTATTAAAAAAGCGACAACGTCAAGCACAACAACAAGAGCTGCCTGCAGAAGCTACTCAGGCAACTCTTTGTGAGGCATATAGCAACCCCCGGGATATAATTCAAGAGAATAGACTTCGTCTTTGTAAATCTGTTGACTCAGATCTGAATTATGTAGAGCCTTTTGAAAAAGAACATATCCAGTCAAAAGCCAGTGCTTTATTATCCAAAGAAATGTCAAAGCAGTATTATGCGCAGGAAGCTGGTTCATCAAATTTTAATGCAAATATACCTCAAATAAATCCACAATCAGCACTAAGTTCAGATAAGCTATTTCCAAATCAAAATGCATCTCTTCTACATAGGCATCCACCACCACCACCAACAACTGGCAAAAAACCAAGATTTCCTGATCCAGTGAGTATTCGACCTGCTTCTCATTATCCTACTGATAATGTACTCTCAGGTGCTGATAATGAATATGTACCTATTGAAGAGAGTTTAAGTGAGAACAATAATTTGTACAGTTCTCCATTCTCTGATCTGAACCATGAAAGCAAACAACATTTGGAATGTGATAGACCAGAATCTGCAAAAAGACTCTCAGTCATTTCTGACATAACAGTGGAGGCCTTAGCAAAAAAGAAAAGGAAGCAGGCAAAAAAAGGTAAAGGATGTAGAATACAGTAAAAATGAATCTCAAATAACACTCTCTACAAAGATAATCTACATATATTATATTACTATTTTTTTATACAACTTTTTTATTTAACTATTTTGTCATTATTTGTATAAACAAAGTTAAAAAAAGTATGAATGAAAATCACATCAAGTGATTTTCATATTATTAAAATATTCCATTTAGGATTGAAAAATAATTTTAAAAAATTATTTCATGATAACAGAAATAGGGACTAAAAGCAATAACTTCCAATTTTCAATAAATTGGACAGGGGTGAATCCAGATAGCAGAAGGGAAAAAATAAACGAGAAAAAACTAGGAGGATAGCAATAAAAGTAGGTTGATTTAAATTATGTTAAAAACAGTTCTGGTATGTTGTCTACTATTAAGAAAACAGGTTTTAAATATGTGAATTTCATCTTACGTTTGTACTTTTGGAGGCAAAAAAAAATTTAAGTTATAAAAAAGAAGTTCAATATTTTTTTTACTTTGTTGTTTAAGTATATATTTTTTATTCTAGATTAGTTGTATGTGGCTGAATTTTAATTATACAAGATACAGTATTTAAGAGCATTCCATTTTAGTTCTATATGGGGGTGTGTAAACTAATTATTTTCTGTAAAAGGTTACTTAGGCCAAATTAATTGGGAATCATTAATCTTATATTGGGGTTTTCTTTATACAACATACTTTGTTAAAAAGCATGGATTGTTTCTATTATAATTTGAAGACTGTGGAGTAATATTATTATACTTTATATATATTTAAGAGTAGTCTAAAAATATTTATTTTGTTTTTAATCTGTGGAAGTATTTGCAAAAACACAACCATAGAGTCATTATTTTTTAAATTAAGAATTAGGACCGAAATGTGCCTTAATTAGATCTAAGTTAATACTATAACATTCCTTATTGTGATTTTTTCATTCAAAATCATTTGTTAAACTTGGGTATTCATTTCTGCTGGGAGATATTAAAACATCTAAAATATTTTAAGGAAACAGTCCTCATTCTTAAGAAATATATCTTAACATATTGTAAAATTAAGCTTTAACAGCCTAGAACAAAACTTATATATTTTTAGTACTTACCAGGTGCATTAAGCGAATGTTTCATTGTAATATTTTAAGTTATTGCTTATTTTAGATATTTACAATGATTGTTTTAAAAGATGATAATTTCAATAATTGTATGTGTTACTATACATTTGCACCTCTTTGATATATTATTTGTATTTTAATAAGTCTATAGCTATTGGTTGGGTTAAGCAATTTAAATATTTTTTATTAAGTGAATTGAATCAGATCATTTTTAAGACCTCTTTTCTAGGTAATGCTCCTATTGAATTTTCATAGAAAGTTTGTTCTTTCCGATTGATATATTATATCTTTGATTATTGATCCATCATTGAATCACTTATTATAAAATGTTGTTTATATAATATATAGTATTTACACGAATTTCAGAAATCTTTACTTCAAGCATATATTGGAAGGGAAAAAACTCTTTATTCTTCTTAAAATACAAAAATTGGACTTTTATATTAATTTTTAAATTGAGTGACCATTTATGGCAAATTAAAAAACATTTTCAATGCAGCAGAAGGTACATTAAAATTGTCAATGATGGCTACTGTTGTGACAGTGGCTTTAAAACCATCTCATAGAGCACTTTCATCATTTTAATACTGACAAAAATTTAAGACAACAAATTGTGTTGTGAAATTGTGAACATCTAAGTTATATTTTGTTTATTCATGTTATCTAAACTTTTTTGTTTTTTCTTTCTAAGAAATTTGTATTTATACATGTCCATCTAAGTATATCCCTTTAATATTGTATTTGAGTGTACTTAATCTGAATCTTTACTATGAGACTGAGTAAATTATTGTCAAAATTAACAAATGAACATTTTTGATATGATTTTTACTTTTATTCCTATTGCAGAGATTTTCAAATATTAATATGAAAATCGTCAGTTATAAGTGTGATAAAATTTAATATTGCATTTAGGTTTTAAAAGATTTGTGTTTTTTGATACATTTACATTGTTTAGCACAACTAAATGTTATATAAGTAACTAAATGTAATAAGTAATTTTTAACCTAAAGAAGCCCTGAGAGAAAATAATTTTAGTATTTAAAGGCAAGAGTTAGCTTCCGGCTTCAAATCGTTAATATTTAAAAATACAGTGGGGTATACAATACACTTACTCAGGAAATATCTTACATCTTAATAAAATATTATCCTGCACACCTAAATCTGTGCTTAACCTTTGTCTGCTTGGGTGATAGAATCTGTTTATGTGTTGAGTTCCAGTTTCTTTGACACAGGAATGTTCGTTGAAAAAGTGAGCATGGGGCTCAAAGTTTCTATATGGGATAGTAAGACAAGACAAGCATATTGTCTGATGGGATGCATTAATCCCATCCACAGACATCAGCAACACCGGAAGAATTGCAGAGGCATTACTTGTCTTGGGGAAATGTGATAGTTTGTTTTTTAAAGGTTCCATCGTTTTAATGCTTTGGAAATACCGCTGAAGATGACTCGTTAAATGGTGTTCTGATGCGCGAAAAGAATTTTCGGAAAACGCACCGTACTAGATCATCACTCTAGATGGTAGGGATAAACCTTAGTACTGTAGTTGACTTAAGCAGTAGGAATTATTCTGAATAATTCCTCGGAGCACTCCCCATGGTAAAAGCAATAAGAGATGCTGATAGATGGATATTCTTCGCAATGATGTATTCTTCCTATATTCCTTCCAAATAAATCTAGCCATTCTATGAATGCTTTGGTCATCGACGATTTGAACCGTCTCAGGTGTTAAATTGTATTGAATTGAACTTTAATGATATAATTCATATAATATTCCACTAGATCACATTCTTAATACATAACTTTAACCTCTGGCGATCGCAGGAATTCCTATTGCTCGTATTACTTTCAGTATGATGAAATATGTCATATATGTCTTATTTCTTCTGAGGTATCTGCCTTTTTCCACCATTGGAATAGCCGCCGTAAAAACCAAGTTTTCACCTTGACGGCAATTTCCTGCCACTAATGGGGTAAAGTCTGGAATGACCTGTTGTGTTCTCGAAAAATTAGGACATTGAGGTATTTAAAAAACGGGTTAACATGTCCATTAAAGGCCGGTATGGCTTTTGTGTCTCGTGTGCTGCGGATGCCTGAAGACGGCAATAATCGCCTACCCTCGAATGACTGCATGCTCGTTTGCCTGCTGTTCTGTAACAAATCGTATTTTAAACTGTATTTTACAGGTTTCGTCTAAAACCGTCCTTTGAAATTCCAATAAATTCTATTTTTAATCCCAAACTTATATTTATAGCAATCTTATAGGATAATCAAAGAATAGATCAATTTGTATTAATGTCGTCATCAATGGATAATAATCACGAATGCAGTCACGATTGGATGGAAGCCAAATAGTACTTAATGCAGAATACTCGAATCAATGCATATATTTTATTCATTAGCCTCCTCGCCCGTTTGTTACTTATCTTTTACGGTCATCAGCTTTAATAGCCTGATTTGATACAACCTTTGCAAAACAATGCAAAGGGGCCATCCATAGATTACGTCACATAGTTAAGGAGGTGAGAGAGGGTCAGTAATGTGTAATATCAATTGACAATAAGGGGATAAGTGTTATTTATCATTGTGGCACGATATGCATATATTTAATGTGATAAAACTATACGTGTCTCAGGGAGGGGGGCTCCAAAATCATGAAATGTGACGTAATATATGGATATCCTCAATATTTTTAATTACGGTGAGCAAGTGTGTTTTTACAATTGTCACGTATCATCATATTTGTCTTAAGACTGAACTATCAGGTACATACGAACAAATCGACATTTTTGTAGGATCTATTCACTTTATATACAAGTAAACCCACATTACATATTTAGCAATATATATTATTGTTTAATTTAGTAGTGCCTGTATACGTATTTTATGTTACCAACATTCACCACCGTAACAAATGCACATCTTATTAAAATAAAACTTTGTTAATAGTGTATGTTGATATAACTTTTGTGGTCAATGGTCATTATTCAATTGTTTTTTCTTAACAAGTGACAGGCACATTTTATTTATGCTTACTTTTTATTCATATTTCAAAACGATGTAAAGATTGATTGATTTTGATTACCTTTTTTTTATGTTTTACCCACGTGTTGAATCACTGAATGGCAGCCATTTTTAAAAGAAATTCTTAATACCTTTCATTGTATTTTGCATTTTTTGTAATATGATTATTTCATGTCGTTTCGAATACTAAATGGTGCAAATTGTAGTTTAGATGTAAGTAAATGTAATGTGAAACTGAACCAAACTTGTATGTATAATTATGATATACATATAAAAATATAAGTCGATCTAAGAACACATTGACCTGTGTAACGGCAAATAAGAATCGGTGTTTATATTCACGTGAAGTTCTTTTTGTTATAATAGAATCTTTTGATTTTGAAACGTTTGTTTTATTTACTTCATCAATATGATCTGATCAATCTTATAAATAAATACAATTGTACAGTTGACGACCGATTGGCTCAGTGGCGGGGCCTTCCGCCCGCGGAGGCAATGGTCGTGGGTTCGATCGCCGTATTGGAATAAATATTTAGGATTTATAAATATTTATTCCGAGTCTGGTAACCCCCTCAATCCGCATTTCCTTTCCTGCCCTTTCCTTTCTTCTCTATCCTTTCCTTCCTCTCCACCAATCCACGGTCTGCCGTGCCAATCGATGCGTGGTCCGACTGTCCCTGGATCGGGCTCCCCCGGGTGCTATGGTGCCTTACCTCAGCATGCAGGGCTCTGCTGGGGCTGACCTCCATCCTCCCTTGCGGCTCGTGGGATTCACTAAAGACGAATTTAATATACCTAATTTGTTGAAAATGACGGCGACGTGGTTCGCCATCCGTCACGTCCTGAATCTCACGAGGGCGAAAAGCGACAAATAAAGAGCCGTTCGCTGCGATGATTGGTAGGGGACCGAGCTCTGTGGTCTCTGCTAACCCCCTGCGGGGGATAGGCGTGAATATATAAATATAAAAAAATCTTACAAATTGCTAAAACTTCCAGCGAGTATGACTTCATCATAAAAAATAGCATTGATAAACAAAAAAACGCCGTTAATAATCGGAAACAACTGTTTGCTCTTTGTGACACGTGTTTCGGATAAACGATAATCGCTGAAGTACACTAGTGCTAGAGTGGAAGCCCTGCCACATGGAGTGGTTTACTCAAGGCGGCTGGCAAAAGTGAAACGGGTCTTCCCCGCGCAAAGCGTTTTTGTGATGAACCCCATTACTCTGGCTTAAATTCTTTGCTGCTGTTTCCGGCGGCTTTGTTTGGCTTCATGACTAGCTTCACGCTGTCTAGATTTGGCCTACCTATTCCTATAGTAGGTCTGTCGCAAGTCCTCCTCCCTCGAGGGGACCCGGCAACGACAGTTCTCGTGGGAGGCGGAGTCCCTCGGAGAGATGTGTATCCTGGGGTGCAAATCTAATTAAATATGTGGCCCATTGTCGACCCGGTCGAAAATCTTCCGAGACAATCGGACCACAGAAACGATGCTTGTAAAAATATTTGACTACTTAGTAAAATACATTTTGTAAAAGTTTGAATGAATGAAACTATAATCATTTTAACTATATTTTTAATGACGGTGAGGCTTCGGCAACCTAGTTACTTATTCTCCCAATGGTGTATTGGTTACCTTCCGCCATTCGTCTTGCAGTTTTCTCCACAAGTCTTCCTGAGATGTAGGACAGTATTTTCGCACTTGTCTATCCAGCTGATCCTACAATATTTCTATCGGGTTTAAGTCTGGAGACTGTGGAGGCCATATCATGAGTTTAAATATAATTTTGTTGTTTTTTTTTTAAAAAGTCCTTGCATAGTCGACGTGTAATTAGGATTATTGTCCTTTTAAAATATAAACTCCGGACCAATTAAACGAATTCCTAAAGGCACTGCATTATTTTGTAATATGTTTTTATAACTTTCTGTTTTTAAGATTCCTTTAATTCGCACGAGATCTCCAACTGCAAATTTTGCGGTGAGATACAAACAATGAAACCTAATAAAATTATTTTTAAAGCTGCGTTTTGTTAATCTCTCTCTAATTAATTTGGGATACTGTACCAAATAACACTATTGTCACTTGAATATTGATTTAGGAAGGAGTTCATGTATGAAATAATTCAAGTAAATGAGATCCATAATAAAATTTTAAATTGACTATATTCATTCATCACAATAAACAAAAATAAATACAAAAATATGACACAAAATTTAGAGATAGTGTCGTATGAACGGATATTTTACATGTGCACAATTATGAACTGTCCGATTGAAGAATTCCTAAATGTTATATATTATACAATACAACTTGATGAACTATTATTAATATATAAATAAAATAATATAAAACATATATAAATATAAGTAATATTTTCAAACACAATGGATTTTTTAATGAGTCAATTCATTTAATAGATAATAAACTTTTCATCGCGGTCACTAAATATTTCCTTTTTAAACTTTTGCTTTCTTGATGTTGAAAAAAAAAAAAATTTTCATGTGTGTGATGTGTTGACAATACTAAGTACCAATACATTATTGTGACAGATTGGTTTTTCTATATTCCAGTACATTTTGTTTGTTTAACATGATAATTGTCAGGGGCTTCAGCTAATCATGCTTGGCTAAAAAATATAATTTTTCATAAATGGACCACTAACCAATGTTAGCTGCTTGTTTCTTTGCTTTCACTAATTCAACTAATTCCTTATACCTTTTCATGCAGTCTTTCTTGGTACGATTAGGGATGCATTCGGCAATTTTGTCCCATCTTTCAGGAGTACTTACTGGGAATGTCTTTATCGCTTGCTCCAGCAGTTCCTGTTCTGTTTTAGTCCAAGGTCTTTCTTCTTTAACATCTTTATTGATTTCTCCATTCACCTTGAGCTTGGCTATACCATTTACTAATTTTGGCATATCACTTTTTGATATACTATTGTCATCAATAATACTAGCAGCTTTCTTTTTATCCTTTTCAAACTGATCAAAGGCTTCTTCATTTGCCGCTTTTTTGAGACTGCTTTTAGAAAAGTCAGAGCTCTGTAAATCCTTTGCCTTGTTGAGTACTTCTTTAGCATTGAAGCGTCTCTCGTCAACAAATGTTCCATGCAGATTCAAAAAGTTGGCAACTACGTCCCATCTCTGGTTTGTTCCAGCAGGAAAAAGATTAACTGCTTTGATGAGCAACTGTTGCAATTCTGGTGTCCAATCTATTGATGATTTAAGAATTGTGTTTTTCTTAACTTTCTGATCTTCTACTTTTTTATTTTCAAAGAGTGCCCTGCGCTCTGCTTCCAATTTTTCTTCTGTCTCTTTAACCATTTTCAAAAATGCTTCCTTACCATTTACTTCCAAATCCTTCATAAAATCCTGAAGTTCCACAAGTTTTAACATTTCGCAAATTTTTTCAACCGCAGCCAAATGAGCAACAGTTTCGTCTTCTTTTTGTGCATAGTAATTATTGGCTTTACATAAGTCTCTCAGTGATTTACGTTCTTTACGCAAATTCTTTTTCAATTGTTCCCTTTCTGCTCTTGCTGCTTCTAATCTAGCTTTTTCTGCTTCTTCTGCTTTTTGTTTTACAAGTTGAGCTTCCTTCATCAAGCGCTCTTCTTCCGCTTTTTTGGCTTGAACAGCATCCTGAAAATTAAAAAAATTATTACACATAATTTTGGGATGACAAATTTTTATACTGTTACGTTATTTCAATATTTTTGCATATTTATTGAATATATTTCAATAATTGGTTGGATATTTTTCCACTGAGCCAATAAGCTAGCTATATTTCTTATTGAAAAAGCTAACCAAATTTATAAAAGGTAAACAGTATTCCTTAAGTCTAAAGTTATAGAAGTATATAAAGTTCACCTGTCTAGCTCGTTTCGCAGCCAACTTTTTATCTTTGTCCTCTTGCTTGAATCGCTGTATTCTTGGATCATTGGCATATGCTAAATCAATTAAGCTACGTATCCTGGCCATCTCTTCTTTTTTTAACTTAGCTCGAGCTGCTTTATTTTGTTTTTCTATCCATCTTCTTTCTTCTCTATCAGCTCCTCTTTCTTTCTCTTCCTCATCTAAATAAGAGAATTCACGCCAAGATTCAAATTCATACCAGAAAGCGTAAAATCTCTCAACATATTCTCTAGGACTATTTTCATCACCAAGTAAAGGAACTTTCTTTTTCTCTGACCAGCGAGCATTTGTTTCAAAATAGTTCGCAAAAGCTTTAAAGAAACCCTCCTTTTTTATTTCTGTAGCGGTTGGCACTGAGTCATCAAACATTGGATCAATGGAATCATAGGATTTTCGTTTATTTGGTGTTCCGAGAGTCTCATAAGCCTTGGTAATGCATGTAAAATAGTCATCATCACTTCTGATCTCTTCTCCCTGGGCCTTACGCTTGTCTGGGTGATGTTTAAGCACTTTCTGACGATAAGCTCGTTTTATATCATCTTCAGTAGCTTTGTAACGTAAATCTTTCATACCAAGGATAGCATAGTGATCTTGCCGCTTCCATTCTTTAGGGTCTAAGCTTCGCAGATATTCAACATCATCATCAAATATTACTTCTTCGGTATTGTCTTTAGATTTTGATGTGAACAGCTGCGTATCTTCGCCGTGACATTTTATATTGTAATACCTGAGAAACGCGGCTCCAGCACATTCTACTTTTCTTTTTAAGAATGGCCATGGGATTGCTACCATGCGACTATTACTCTTAGAGTCACTGTCCGTCATTCTATGTTTGGATTATTCAATAAATATAGTATCGATATTAACATAACCTCTAAAGTGAACACCGTGTGTGTGAGTTTTGATATATTATATATACGCACATTAATGAATTCTGTAAATTAAGGAATAAATTTATAACTCTGTTAACTGTGTAATAGACACATTTTAATAATTAGAATGCGGGATGAAGACAAAAACGTCATTAACGCTAAAAGTTTGCGCTAATATGCACACACTACAGTGTTGCTAAGTGTTATATTATAAACCATAGATTATTTTTTTTTGCCTCTATTTTAATATTAGTGAATAGATATGCAACGATAAACATAGTTATGTTTTCTTGTTTATGTATGTCTTAAATCATACTTAAATAAGGAGTTAAAAAGAAATTGTCAAAGTGATAAATGTCAGCAGCGCAGCGTTGTGGATTTCAGGGCGGAAATCATGTTATGGTTACGTTTGGGTCGTTAGAATATTGGACATTTAAGATTTATACGGTGTACTTGTTTGTAGTACACATAATTCCATATTAATTATCAAACTACATTCAAATTCAAATACCTTAAAGTTACAAAAAATTCACAGTAGCATACTTATTCAAGTAGAAATATATAATTCATCTGTTAGGATTGTTATCAGAGTGTTTATATTATTATGTATTTAGATAGTTAGAAATATATTATGTAATCACATTAAACTATTTTGGTTAATGTTATACTATTAAGAGAAAAAAAGATTACAAATAAACTTTGAATGTTGCTTCCTATTTAGATGAAGATATAATGTTAATTGATTTAAAAATAAAATATAAAATTGTTATGAAAATTGGGTGAAATGATATAACTAATTTTTTTGTAAGACTCTTTTTCGAATGAAAGCGATAATTTAAATTGTTATTCCGTTTATTGTCTATTTCGTCCGTTCCGTGTCATTTTATACATTTATTGTCTAATACATAATTTAAATAAATTTTTGGCCTCGACTCTAATGGTGAGATATGATGATTTGAGGAAATGAATAATTATAGGTCTCAAATGAAATTGAATAGTAATAAATACTTATTATAATTATCACTATCAACAGCCTGCGACGGTCAATTGCTGGTCTCCCGGCCTCTACCCAAATTGCTTTGAGGGTCAAATTCATAAGGCTTTAATATTAGTTGCCACACTGGGTAGGGTTGGCGACCGTTGAGCCAGATAACTTGCAATTCGGCAATTCTACTGCACGTCACCAACCTGTGATATTTTTTTTTCACAGCCCATATATCTCCCACTGCTGAGCACGGGCCTCCCATTTTCGCGGGCATTTCTGTAAGAAAGGAGGTTAACTCTTCGCGCTTCTCCAATAGGGATTGGCGAGGTTACCAGACTTGGAATAAATATTTTTGTAGGCTGTACATATATTTATTTCGATGCGGGGATCGAATCCGTGACCATTGACTCCGTGGGCGGGTGACCCCGTCACTAGCCCATATTAGGCCTACCTTTTTTCTGTGACGGTTATACAGCCATCGCATCGTTCAGTTGTCAGTAACTCATTTGCCTTTCTACAGAGCACTGCAGCTGCTGCATTTAGGCGAGGTTGATGGTTGGGGCGATACGTTATGATTATGCCACCGCTGGGCACTAGTGGGCTAATCATTTCTATAATTGATTTTTTATGGTTAAATCATGTCCTGATTTTAAGATTTCATTTAATTAATATTTTAAGCTTTGAATTCCAGAATCGTGTATTCTAGAATTCAAAACAATTTTATAAAAAATTAAAGTTTTAAGCATTACTCGTAATATAATTCTCTTATATCTTATTATTAGGTGTACAAATAAGTTTCCGCGGTTTGTCAAAAGATGGCCCCACCAGAAGGTTATGGAGAAATTGTCAGATGTAAAACGTAATATCCCAAGTTTAGTCATCTGGCAACACCATAACTTTAAAGTACTAGTGATTCCGTATCAGCATCACGTAATTTTTTTCGTGCAAAAATGTCAAGTTTTATTCCGAATAAGCATCATTTGCGGGAACTTTTGATTTACTTCTTTAATGTGAAAAAATCTGCAGCTGAGGCGCATCGATTGCTTCTAGAAGCATATGGTGAAGCTGCTTTAAGTGAGAGAAGTTGTCAGGAATGGTTTCAAAAGTTTAAGAACGGTGAGTTTGACGTTAAAGACAAAGAACGCAGTGGAAGGCCGAAAGTGTACGAAGACATGGAATTAGAAGTACTATTGGAGGAAGATTCGTCCCAAACGCAAAAAGAACTTGCACTTACTCTACAAGTGATTCAACAAGCAATTTCACATCGTTTAAAATCGTTAGGAATGATTCAAAAACAAGGAAATTGGGTTCCATATGAACTAAAGCCGAGAGACGTTGAACGCCGATTATGCATGAGTGAAATGCTGCTTGCCAGGAATAAAAAAAAGAGTTTTTTGCATCGTATAGTCACTGGTGACGAAAAATGGATTCACTACGATAATCCAAAGAAGAGAAAGTCATGGGTTAAGCCCGGCGAACCATCAACATCGACAGCTAAGCCGAATATTCATGGAAAAAACTCATGCTGTGTATTTGGTGGGATCAGCTTGGTGTCGTGTATTATGAATTGCTGAAACCAAGCGAAACCATTACTGGAGCTCTCTACCGAACACAATTGATGAGATTGAGTCGGGCACTTAAGGAAAAACGCGCCCATTACTACTCCAGACACGACAAAATTATTCTTTTACACGATAATGCTCGTCCACATGTTGCGGCGCCGGTAAAAACATACTTGGAAACACTCAACTGGGAAGTTTTACCCCACCCGCCGTATTCACCAGACTTAGCCCCTTCTGATTATCACCTGTTCCGGTCGATGGCACATGGTCTGTCTGAGCAGCGCTTCACATCATATGAAGACACCAAAAATTGGGTAGATTTGTGGATAGCGTCAAAAGATGAAGAGTTTTTTCGACGGGGTATCCGAATGTTGCCAGAAAGATGGGGAAAAGTAGTGGCAAATGATGGAAAATACTTTGAATAAAACGTAATGTACTTTTCCTTTACAATAAATTCCTAATTTTTTATAAAAAACTGCGGAAACTTATTTGTACACCTAATATATAATAATCACAAATCAATACATTTGAGTATAGACTAACGTATTACTTATGTAATCCCTAATATATTTTTTTATGTTGTAATATAAAAAAAAACTAATTCATATCTACGTTTTTTAAATGTGGAGTACGTAAGTTTTCTGTACGATCAATTTTACAGTTTAAGTAAATCTCACTTTTGTCGATGAAAAGGAATTCTAATGCGAAAAAAGATTATCTTAAATATCAATAAAGTCATGGTCCATATTTGTAATGTAATAGTTATCTCAAAAGTACTGTGACGTGCCAACCGTTCTTCTTACGGCGACACCCGGGATCTTTAGGGGTTTTTATCTTCTTATAAATATAAAATTCTTGAAACGAATATTAATTTATTTTTCTTGTTTTATTGTACATATGTATTATGTACACATACTTTATAAAAAATATTTTATTGTGCTACGAAAGTCGATATGTTATATTTGAGACGTCAGTCGATTTAATGCATTTTGTTTTATTCACAATTTATATCTTTTTTATTTTAAAAATTAGGAATGTAAAAAAGAAAATAATAAAGTATAAAGGTTTTATGCATAAGTGACACATTTATTAATGTATCACTACATGCCGCCCCTTCATAAAAAAATTTTTCATATCGAAAAATTTTCTTACGGCACATACAAGTTTAAAATTAACCTACCTATGCTAGGCATAGAAATGTTAACAAACAATGACACTTGTAACGACCTTTACTAAAAGCCAACCATCCATTCATATCAAATTTAAAATATTCACTATTTAGTTTAAAATTGTAATTAACGGCCTTAACTTGTCAAAACCTAGCAAAAAAACAAGGTACTAGTGTGCATTGACTAAGATTAAATGAAGTGAAACTAAACAATAATTAATCATTACATTTAAAAAAAAAATACATATATTTTCGAATTTTTTAAGAAAAATGCCCTTCTGAAAATGGATTGTCGTGCAATTCCCCCATCTTTAAATAAAATCTTTGGTAAAATTAACTTATTGTGAAAAATATTGCGATTATCCTTAACTTTTCGATATAATAAATCATTATATATGTATTAACCTTTATAACTACTTTTACCATGTCGTCTCAAAGTTCCAAATAATTCTTGACAAAATTCATCTCTCATTTGTTCATCTTTAACACGTTTCACTTTCATTTCATAAAGTCCTAAACCATCCTCTATCTCTCCTTTAATATTCTTATCTGGACAAGCCTTATTTTCTTCAATTCATGGATTCCTACTCAAAAAATCTGCAATAACATTCTGCCTACCACTACAATGAACAATATCGAATTCCCAATCTTGGATTGCTAAAGCCCATCTTGCTAATCTGCCATTCATATCTCTCCCGTTCCTTAAACAACATAAAGCTTTATGATCTGTCACAAACTGAAACTTCAATCTCCATAAATAATGTCTAAAATAATTTAATGCCCACACTAAAGCTAAACATTCCTTCTCTGTTATCGTATACTTCTATTCTGTATCACTTAACTTCCGCGATGCAAATGTTACTGGAAACAACTCATTCTCACCTTGCATAAGACAAGCATCTAAAGCAACATCACTCGCATCTACAAATAATCTCGTGAAAATATTACTTTTATTATTAAAATGTCGTAACAATGGAGGATTCTGTAATAAATGTGTTATCTTATCAAATGCTTTTTGTTGACATTCTGTCCACTCAAATTTGACATTTTTCTTCATTAACCCTTTCGGTACGGACGCATTCTACGTCGCGCCGTTCCCGCTGACCGAGCGGTCACGGCAAGAGTCCGTACTTGCGGAACAACTGCAAGCGCCCGTCAGACGCACAATACCACGCTATCTTACGCAGAGTGAGTGCAGTCACTCGTAAAAAAAAATGCTTAAAAAATTATAACATAATGCAATAAAAAATATAATTTAATAATATAAATGAAACACATAAACCAGATTTTATAATTTAATTAAGCATTCTTCGTAGTCCATTGGATATTATGGAATGAAGTTGATGGAAAAGCATCTTCAATATTATATATATCTTTTGATTCTGACGTGCTAAGTACTTTTGTCCGACGAATTGGCTTCTTTCTAATATAAATATTATTGACTGCACTATCGCTATCGGACTCCGAAGATTTGTCGTATATCTCATTGCTCTCATTTTCGATGGAGTAACAGTTTCCTTTCCTTCTTTTGCAATTCATATTCATTATCTTTGAGGGGTACAAAATAAACAAAAAATATAATAAAATGAAATGATGAGATAATGCAGAAAAATTAACACATACCGTGAAAATATTCCGAACGTCTGAGCGAGCCGAGACAAGCGTACTGATCAAATATGTTTCTTATAGTGTTGCTCATTTCGTCAGTTTATTATTAGGCAGCGTAAAACAAGTGCAAAATACTTGCGATGGATTACCATGGAGATAACATATATATTCTGCTCATGAAGAGTCGCGAATGACTTAAGTCACCGTTCGTACATAACGAGCATCAAATGTTGGGTGACCATAGTCACCGCTCGTACAGAGCGAGCGTCAGGCGTTGGGTGACTATAGTCACCGCTCGGACAGAGCGAGCGTTGGGCGTTGGGTGACTATACTCACCGCTCGGGCCGAAAGGGTTAATTTCGTTAAAGGTGCAGCCACATTAGCATAATTGTCAATGAATTTTCTATAATAAGAAAACAAACCTAGTAATGACTTCAATTCCTTAGTTTTAGTAGGTATTTTAATTTACTTTATATCATTTATTTTTTTATTATCAGGCAAAATACCTTTCCCAGATATTTCATAACCCAGTACTGTAATTGTTTGGTATCCAAAATTAAATTTACTCGGTTTTAATGTTAAATTGGCATTCTTAAATCGACATAATACTTCCTTTAGAGCAAAAAAAAAATTATCAAATGTTTTGCCGTATACAATTATATTATCGACATAAACAATGACATTTTTATATTTGAGGTCATTCAAGACTTTATCGATTTTTCGTTGAAAAATTGCTCCACTTGTGGTTAATCCAAATGGTAGCACATTAAATTCATAAAGACCCGAAGAAGTAACAAATGCGCTTTTATGCTCATCAGACTCTTTTATCTCCAATTGCCAATATCCTGAATTTAAATCTAATACTAGTATAATATTGAGCTCCTGACAATTGTGATATAAGATCATCGATATGGATATGGACGATATGGATCAGTTTTCACTTTTTTATTCAAATTCCTATAATCTACACAAAATCTCCATGTATTGTCAGGTTTCTTTACTAAAACAACAGGTGACGCGTATGCACTCCTAGACTCTCTAATAATGCCGTTTAACATTTCATCAACCTGAGATCAGCGACAAGCAAACATAAATAGAAAAATAATATTATAATAGTAGATTCACACAGGTATAGTAGACTCTACGGAAGACAACCTCTGCAGGTGAGTATTTGCGCGTGGCAATTGCCAGCCTTTAAGACGATTTTTTGTCTTAGCTATTAAAATTCAAAGTCTCGGAAAAGTTTAACGACTAAAATCAAAGCTAAACATACACTGAGCGGGAAATCTGGCTTTGACCTAATACGTTTGAATCAAAACATCTAAAAAGGCACAAACTCAAACAGGGATTATTTTTTTAAAAAACAAAAGATTCTTTATTAAGACAAGAGAATCTTTTATTCAAAAAAAGCTCATTATTTTTCTAGACAAAAGCTAGCTTGATCTTTTTTTTATACAAATATTTTAGTTGCAAATTTATGATAAATTATGCTTAGAAATTAATATTAATGCCTTGTGATCTGTGTATAAAACAAGATTAACATTTAGTTTTCGTATCAGTGGTTTGTTGAGGCGTGTGTCGCGAACTGATTGGAATTTTAATTTATCCAAATGATATTCTTAGTGATTATTCTTCCTTTGTTATTCTTTCCGACACCAAACAGTTCCAGTGTAATTTATCAATTAAATGGTAAGTCATAAGATTTACTTATTTTTTATTTATTTTAACAATACAATACATTATATTAACAATACAAAATTAGAACATAATGTATAAATTACACTTTTTTTATTCATCCACTCAAGTTCAAATAAATTTTTTTAAACTTGTAGTGAGTGAATGACGCTTAGTAAATATAGATTTTTCAAATATTAATTCGTTAATTAGATTTAATTAATTAATTTTAGTTTTATATGGAAGAAAAATTTCTCTTATATTAAGTTATGTTATTATTTCTCTTATATTAAGTTATATTATTATTTTTCTTAAATAAAATATAAATTTAGCAGTATATAAAAGTAGGAGGAGACTTTAAAATGTTTTTTATATTACATGATTTTTAATAAAACTTAAATTTGAAGATAAGGCTTGAACATCGACCGGGATTATAATATAAAAGTGTGTAAAATTAGGACTCGATAGTTATAAATGAACTGTGTATTCAGACAGACAGATAC
This sequence comes from Baronia brevicornis, assembly GCA_031353405.1. Lineage (NCBI taxonomy): Eukaryota > Metazoa > Arthropoda > Insecta > Lepidoptera > Papilionidae > Baronia > Baronia brevicornis. The sequence continues at coordinate 158,169 of JASFAT010000660.1, forward strand.
CTTTATTTCATTCTGCAGTAACACATTACATAATAAATACAAAGTACATATTAAATTATAATATACACATACACACAATAGACATATACCACAGAGTGAAAATGGGCGATGGCTCAGTCAAAACTTTCACCGCTGGTTCAGTCAAAACTTTCACCGTGGGGGTTGCACGGATATGCACCGCAACGCGACTTGAGAAATTCGAGTGGAATATACAAAAATAAAAACAATACATTTGCTGCATTATGCAACTGCATCCTGATGGTTATGACATGTTATATGTTTCGTATTTAAGTAAAATAGCCTTATACTTTTTTTAAACGTAAAACCACATTCAAGTCTCCTTAATGTATTCATTTAAAATTATATTATCTATGATAAATTAAATCAGCAATAGCTCGGTTCGCGCATGTTTCCCTTTGGATTTAGGGTCGTTGGTTCGATCCTAACTTTGGACCATTGATGTGAACCACATTTTCGTAGCACACGCGTTTTAGCTTAGTTGCAATGGATAATAAAAAATGCGTTGCGTTTGCAGATGCAATGTCTATGGCACTGCCGATGTACATAGGTGGCGTTGATTGCTTTCTATGAGGTAACACGCTTGCTCGTTTGCCTTCCTATCCCGTAAAAACAAAAATACCGATGTATTTGTTTTAACAATATTGAAGATTATATTTTAGACTTTAATTATGTGCAACTTATGTATTGATTATAATATCATAATAATGGAAAAAAACATTTTTATTTAATAGATAGATAGATATATTCTTTATTGTACACCAAAAACAAAGTTATATATTGACTTTTCCCGCCAACTTACATCAGTGACGTTGTGCTTTTATTTCATTTTCATAATCATATATTATTATCAGTTATATTGTTTAATTGTGGTGGCGTATTATACAATATAGTTCGATCAAGGTGTATAAGTGAAGTGATATGAAATAAATGCGTATATCGTAGCTTTTTAAATTGACTGAAAAAGTCCATAGAAGGTTTTTGTTATAAAATTGCCACCATTTTATCAAGACGTAACGTGATAAGCTGACTTGTTACATTTCAAGAGATTGAATATTATTTTATATTACTTGACACTGGTATAATAGTTGTAACTAATTGCCAACAAGAAAAGAAAAAAAAGTTATATATTATAGTTATTTCAAGTTATAAAGATGATTATTTAAGTGACTTTTGTTTACATTTGTATTATTTAAAAAAGCTATTTAGGGTAAAAATTACGTATAGCTAGATAATCACTTACCTAAACTAAGATTAAATAAGACGCTTAATCAGTATAAAATGTATAAAAAGATACCCAGACATTACTTAAAAAAAACGATAGAGTTTGTTCGAGTAATATTTATTAATCAAATGATATTCTCGTATTATTAATAAGACGGCCGCTTGTCTGATCGGGTAGTGAACCTAACTTCTTATTTAATACTTTATTGTACACATAAAACACGACATACAAGAATTAAAAGGAAAGAAGATGTACAAAGGCGAGCTTAACTCAAAATTGAGTTTTCTTCCAGCAAACCTAGGAGTGAAAGAGAAATAAGATAAGCTGTGAGGATAGAAATAAGTGTACAACAACAAAATATAATAATAATATACATAACAATACATACTATATAAATAATACATGGATAAACATATATATATAATATACACATAAATATATACATATATACATATTTTATACTGAAAGGAAATGTTCTTTAATTCTTCTCTTAAACACATCCAGGCTATCACGTATAGTATGTGGGAGAGAGTTCCATAAACGCATTGCGTGTACAGTGAATGAGCCACCGTAACGGCTGGAAGAATGCGGAGGAATACGAAGGAGAAGAGAGGAGGATGTACGACAGGGCTTGATCCTTGGGGACAAGAAACTGGAAACGTTCCTGAAAATATGCTTCTTGGTTCAAATCTCACTCAATATTGAAATTCTCCACCAATGGCATATAACATAGAAAATATAACCTTTCCGTTGGTTAAAGGACACTAAACATGACAATTAATCTCTTTAAAAACATCACAGTTCGGTTTTATTACGTATCAATAAAGAATCGCATATGAGTATACGGTTCATTAGGTTTTTTTTCAGTGAGCTCGTGTGGCACACAAATATCGAATTTTTTCGTATACTCAGTTTTTTTTCAAATGGGTCTAAACTGTTTTTTGGTCCATTTCTAGCTCAACAATATTTTACTAATTTGTTTCTTTTTTTAAAAAGTAACCTTTTTAATGAGACCAAAAGTAGCCAGTTCCATTGAGTACAGCCAAGGAAATTTTATTAAAATTTTTACATACTATATGCAAAAAGACTTACACTCCGTCGTCCATAATTAATTTTATCTTGATCATAAATCATTTCATATATTTACACTCCTTTGCAAAAAAAACGGGCGGTTTTAATTTTTCTACATTATTGGTAATAATTTACTTCTAAAGCGGTTTTTATAGCCAAATATATTACGGGCACTTAGAGGAGGCTTTTAGGGGCTGATACACGCAGTCGACGAACAGCCCGGCCCTCAAGTTACTCCGTGAGCACCGGAATGCTCGATTGAGGTTCGCTAGAAAATGCCTATCTAGGACACTAGGTACTCTTGTCTGATAAGACTCGAATTTATTTGCATGGTGAGGATCGACGTCGGCAAGTGATGTTGTTACGAAGACCAAGGGAACGCTATGTTGACGTGTGTTTTGAAGAAATCACTCTTTATGGTGGAGGATCTGTTATGTTTTGGGCGGGCGTACCTTCCAGCATCGTACCGAGATAGTATTCATTGGAGATGGCTCACTAAATGCGCAAAGGTACATTACAGAAATTCTTTATCAACATGCACAGCCCGTACTGACTGTAATTACGATCTTTCCAACCACCTCCACAAAATATCAGGGAGCTTTAATGTGTGATCTAGGCTGAGTGGCATCAAAAGCCTGGTGAAAAGCATGCCTAGACGATTACATGATAATTGCTGCAAGGGGAGGTCATACTCGTTATTAATTTCTATTTTTTTAATGACTTTTTTTGTTAAAGTACGATAAAATACTCGTAGGCTTAATTTTCACACAGATTTCTGTTTACATTGACTAAAACACCAATTCTAGGATTTAAGTGTTAAAAAAGAAATTTCTAGTCATCTATGCTGAGGGTATTAATATTATCCATAGAAAAACCGATGACTGTAAGGTGTCCGTTTTTTTGCAAAGGAGTTTATATATAATATAAAGTGATTTATGTTCAAGATAAGATTAATTGTATTCTGAATTTGACGTAGTGTATGCATAATAAATTATGCATGGTTTTATTATTGGTAAATTATAATATATAGTTTGGATACAAAATTTTGACTGGTATTAAAAAGCTCTATCAAGGAATACATTTGACATTAAGTCCATCTTATGTACTAATGTAATATATGTAATATAAATAAATTTTGTAAACACATTTATATGGTACTGTGTTCTATTTGGAAAAGTATCTATTACACACATATAAACGTCAATGTATTTTTGAAAATAAAAAATGTCAAGAAGGAAAATTAGAAACATATATATAATAACCAATAACATAATATTTTTTATGGGTTAGAGAGGCAGACGAGCAGGCGTATCGCTTGATGGAAAGCAATTAACACCACCCATAGACAGTTACAGTAGAATTTTCGGCCGAAATACGTACGTACACTTGCTCTATTATTAGGAATTTATTGAAAAATAACAAAATAACAAAATTTGACTGTAAGGAATGTAATAAAAAAAAACCATTTATCAGAGAAAAAATATTGCACTTCCTTATCGGTTAAACTCATAATTGAGTCATTTCCTGCTCTGGCTCCATGATCGTCGTTATTCGAATATTCATTATAGTATATATATATATATATATATATATATATATATATATATATATATATATATATATATATATATATATATATATTTATATAAATATATATGTATGTATATATATATATATATATATATATATATATATATATATATGTAGCGGTTAAAAACTTGACCTTTTCCTCCTACACAGATAAATAACGTACGCGTCTCTTCCATTGTATCATACATCGCAGGAATTTGGCATAGTATTAAAAATGTTAAGTCATTTCATACTTATTTTTTTTACAGTTATTTCTTTTTCGGCATTAATTTACAAATTTAGTGAGCAATATAAAACACAAATTAATTTTATTGCGAATCCAAACTATACATTAAAAAACTATAAAAAAAACATTCATAACAAAATGAGAGGTAATTGGCAGAAGACAATTTGTGCAGAACTGGTTATATTTCCACAAGGCATAATAAATTATCGTACATTATGATTATGTATACGTCATTTTATTCAAATATTTTTATAATATTTGAATAAAATAGATATTTTTTGTATGAAATGACGTTATCGGCTCTGACATTTTACAAGTTAGTTTGAAGCACTCCCGTACGGCTTGTCGGCTAGTTGCGTACAGGGCTGTAACTTATGGACTGAGAGTAACGACAACAACAAGTCGGTGAAAGACTGCTCCTCACTACTGGGGCCTTGATGGAATACTGATGATGACAGCTTAGGACCAGTATCAATATATATATATATATATATATATATATATATATATATATATATATATATATATATATATATATATATATATATATATATATATATATATATATATATCCCAATATATCCCATTATAATCCCATGGTACGCATTTGTCGCCTATACAATAATATACATATTTATTGACCACGGTACAGAAACGTTCGATATTTTCAATATCAAAATACATCAATTAAAGCGATCGCTCCGTGATATCTTTGGCAGCCGATAGATCACAAAATTATTGTTATTCTTCTTTTTTATATTTCTTATGTATTTTTTTTTAATTTAATTTTATGTATCTATCAATTTTACATAAATAACCCTATTGTCAAAATGTAGCCATGCTGTGCGCAAATTTAAAGAGTTATAGTCCGGGCGTTGTTAAATTTATATAATATCGTATTCTTTAAGACTGTTACTTGTTTTTGTGCTTAATAAATAAAATAAAAATATCGATTCGATGATGATTCATCGAATCGATATTTTTATTTTATTTATTGTTGTGGTTATGAAGAAAATTAAATTTATTTCAATTAATTTCACTTCGCTATAAGTATCAAACAATGTAACTGATAAATAAAAAAAGGTTTTTTGCCGCAAATTTACATGTGTGACGTTCGTTTTTATTTAGTTAATTATACATAATGTTGATTGTTAGTTATATTGTTTAATTGCGGTTGCGCATTATGCAATATAACTAGATTAAGAACTATAAGTGAAGTGATATGAAATAAATACGTGTATCGTGAACTTTTTATATAAATACGTAACGTGATAAGCTGACTAGTTATAATTCAAAAGATTTTATGTTATCGTATTTTACTTGACACTGGCATAATAGTTATAACTAATTGCCATCAAAGAAAAGAAGAATAAATAAAAACTAAATGTCCTTGTTATATGGCGGGAAAATTATAATTAACGAACTTTAAAAAGCTAACAAATTAATTAAAAGAGGTTTTATGAATTTTAAAATATAATTTTAAAATACTTTAGGTATATAACAAAAATTACTGCAGTAACAGCGTGATAATGTGTTCTTTAGATACGCAATACAATCGCATGCCAGCACTGTACGCTTTGGATGATTACAAGACTTGTACGAGCGAAGACGATGTATATTGTTTGGTGCGATTAGATTTGTATGCGGATTCTCCGAATGATGTGATGGACCTTATTAAAGTGAGTATAATAATATGTATAATATATGGCAACACATACAAGACTGACTTAATAAGGACTTTTCTCACCAACTTACATTAGTGACGTTGTGTTTTTATTTCATAATTTTATATTATTATCATATCAGTTATATTGTTTAATTGTATAGCTACCGCGTTTCGTACGGTGAGAGGCTGACCTCGTTGGCCCAACACCTAGTACCATAGGAAGTGCAGACGCATTGCCGGCCTTTAAGGAAAGTGTCATTATGGAAGAGGGGAAGGGGAAGCGGGTTAGGCCTCCGAAACTCAAACGCTCACCAGACGAAGCGCGGTAGCTAAGCTACAACGCCTACTACGACGTTCAGACGCCGGTTTTCTGCGGGAGTGTGGTACTTCCCCGTGCGAGCCGGCCCATTCATGATACAAACAAATAATATGTTATTCTTGACAAAGTGTTCGTCTGCAGCGTGTCTCTACCATATCTAAATTTTATAAGTATGTATCTGTAGATTTGCACGTGTGTTGTCAGAATGATTGTTAATTATATTTGGAAGTTAATCTAAAATAGCAAAAATATTTGTCTAACCTAAATATACGGATGCCAAGTTCAAAGAAACAAAATTTTATTTAGGTATAAGATTTTATTTCATATTTTTGTAATAAAACTATATTAATAATATAAAATTATTGAATAACTGTTATTGAATATTTACTATGTAATGTGTAATATTATGGTTAATTTGCAGCGACTGGCAGACTCTATGCGTGTAGCCGAAGATCGGGCTAGATGGGGCGAGGGGCCTGGGTGAGGTCTATGTTTAGACGAAGGGGAGCGGGAGGAGGAGGGCCCAACACCTAGTACAATAGGCAGTGCAGAATCGTTGCCGGCTTTAAGGGAACTGTCATAATGGGAGGGGGAGGGGAAAGGGAGGGTTGGGCCTCCGGAACTCAGCCGCTCACTGGATGAAGCGTGGTAGCTAAGCTACCACTCAGACACCGGTTTTTTGTGGGAGTGTGGTACTTCCCCGGGCGAGCCGGCCCATTCATGCTACAGACAAATAATATGCCATTTTTTTTTCATCAAGAAGGATATTATTTTCATTGATACGTGTCAGAATATCCTAATTAGCAATCGGGCTCAATAACAATATAACTGTGAGGTTTGGAGCCTTTTTCGCTAGATGGCCCTACTTGCACACAAATTTTCGAAGCAACTCTTAATTTCACCTTCATTTCTCGAGTGGGACAGATGTAGCTAGAATATTTCAATGACAAACATTTTATTTAATAACCAAATAAAAAATATTATGTAAATATATACTCCTAAATATTTTCCCATTTTCATCTATTCCTCGTCTTTCGTCGAATTCTTGAATTGTATTGTTTTTAATTTGATGTTGAATTTGAACATAATTCTTTTTTTTTGTAGTATATAAAAAGAAGCAAGAACTATGCTCAAACTTCAACAATTTAAAAAATATTGTTCTCACAATGAATAATAAAAAAAAATTATAAAATATCTTTTACTGAATTTTCTTTCATAATTTTACAAGTTTTCAACAAATTTTTAATCAAATTTTTTTAACATTTGTAAACAAAAATATTCAAGGGCTACTCCAGCTATTATCAAAAACATTATAACTACACTGAAATTGAAAGAGGCGTGTGCGTTTCAAAAAGTTGTCATAAAGAAATAACTGACCGAAATATACAAAGATATGAGGACACAAATGAAGTCCTAGAGGAATGCCTAAATAGATCTATCTGGATGGAGTACAAAATTAAAGCGAAATTGTCACAAGTATACTATTGTGAAAGAGAAAATGAACGGTTGCAAATGGACAGAGATGATTGGACTTTTATCGTATTCATAATTACAATAGCATTGTTGAACATATTCGGAAGCTTATATGACGTCTATTTATCACGAATTCAAAAGACAGAAAAACAAATCCAAGGTAAAAAATAATAATATATACATAGCTAATGTAAATAATGCACATTTTTTTATTCACTAATAGTTTTTTAATTTTCAGGAAATAAATGTTTAATGAGTTTTTCAATTTTTCAAAATGCCAAATTTCTATTTTCAACACAAAATGCGAATCAAAGAATTTCTCATTTGAAAGGAATCGATGGTATCAAGTAAGATTTTAGCTTATATAGAATGCCCTTGTTTTAGTGTAAAAACATAACTCACTTGTAAATTATACTGAAAGCGATAACTCTTGTTTTACAAAATATGGTTTTCAACATACCACTTTCTTATACAAAATTCAAAATATTATGCAACATATTATTCATTATATTCAACATAGTATTCATTATATTCAACATATTATTCATTATTATTATTCAACATACAAACGTGTGAAAAATCTGCCGAACTCAACGAGGACCCGTATCACGTACCCGTCATCACATCGATTGTTCGTTGCGCTTAAAGTGAAACACTTTTATTATTATGGTCACTCACTTTTCACTTTAATATTTAATTTAAAAACAAATAATGAAACAATTTTTTTAAATAAAAATACGTACTCTATTGCTATAATATTAAATTTTATTTATGTGTTTTTTATACGAGAAAGTTAACTTGTGGTGTACAAATAAAATATTTCAATGCCATAGTAAATAAATTGAATACGATTTTATACACAACTATTTATAACAAATATATTTCGTTGTTCCAACATCATTAACTGAGTATATTTTTACAATACTACTATTATTATATCTTGTTCAAATTTTCAATCGTTAATAAAATACTTTTTATACATCCACTCAAGTTCAAATACATTTTTTTAGACTTGTAGTGGATGAAACTTTAAGTTAATACAGTTCTTGTTTATACAGGCAGTTAATACAGTTCTTGTTATTAATACAGACTCTTAAACTTATAGTAGATGAAAGAATCTGTATTAACATCAAGTATCTTGATACTTGATGTTACTATAGATTACAGATTCTTTTAAATATTAACTAAACAATTACATATGGACAGCCAAAAGTTTTACTTAGCTAAGATCCGCGACAAGCAAAACAATCCATATAGTGATGGATTTCCGCAAAGTAACGCCTGACTCCATTAATAATCCTAAACAATTACATTTAATTAATATTTGGAATTGACTTTAATAATAAATATATCCTATCCTATCCTACTAATATTATAACTGCGAAAGTTTGTGAGTATGGATGTATGTTTGTTACTCTTTCACGAAAAAACTACTGGACGAATTTGGATGAAACTTTACAGTAATATAGGTTATACATCGGAATAACATAAAGGCTATAATTTGTAATTATTTTATGTAATTTTGGTCGTAATATAACGATACCTGTCCATTAAGTCGGAAAAAAATACACCTAGGGGTATAGGTGCGTATATATAGCGACGAGCGTGTTTAGACAAAAGGTACGACGACGCATGTAAGATACCTCCGCCGTTGCGGTTGTCGATGGACAGCGGTGATCACTTACCCTTAGGTGACTGGCATGCTCTTTTGCCTGCTTTGATATAAAAAAACCTAGTACGATGTCTACTACAGATTAAACATTGAGTAGACTACGTAACTAATGAATAGTTTACCATTAAACATAATAACTGTAATAATCTTATTTTTTATTATTCAGATGTTTGCTGCAAATGGCGGTCGTATATATTCATACTTATCAGCTAATTGGTGCTGGATTCACAGAAAATCCGCACGCATTTGAACAGGTAAATGGTTCATTATTCTTATAAGGTCAACCGTGGTTGAGCAATAGCTTTTTATGTAAAAAATCCATAAAAAGCAATTTTTTCTTTTATTTGATGGTGCTTATGTAAATGCGCGGTAGATGTTAGATGCGAACGTACTCTAACCGTGAAGTCGGTAAAACGAGAGAAATCGAGATTTTCATACGTATTAAACTCTTTCTTTGATGCACCGTCGCTGCTTTATATAGGTAAAACAATCAAAAGTTCATTCCAAAATTCTAAAAGGTCCCAGTAATGTGTAGTATTTTTTATGACATTGTCCTGTCTCTTTCCCGCATGCAGCTATTTTCTATTAACTGATCTTGTCACGCATTGACGGACGTCTTGTCAATTTATCTTTAAAAAGTTGCTTGACCAGGATTTTGAGATATCAAAATGAGGTTTTAATCGTTTCTTAAAAAAAATGATTTTTTATATGTGTTACGCAACAATATGTATTTAAAAGAATATAAATAATACAAAAATAAATATACAAATAATTTAGTACGTTATTTTCTCCCAAAAAAGTTGGCATCCCTAGATACATTGCAGAACAACATAGTACATTTTTTTATAGATCTGCAGGGTGCAATTAAAGCACATTTAAATCTTTTTATAAATATAAATCAATTTACCACTTACAGTTGTATGAATATTCATTATTCAAAATGAGTGCAAATGGTTTAATCTTGGTACAAGCATTTTTGGTTATATCTGGATTCATCATGGTGTACCAGTTACGTTTAAATTTGAAAGCAGCTCATATAAGCTGGAAAAGTTTATTTAAGATTATTTTTCTCCGGTGGTGCAGGTAAGTTACTTTTTAAATACTAATTTCAAAATTTCATATATCAACACACCGTAAAATTACACATGAAAAAAAATCGCGGTTTGTTTTATAAGTTGTTAATCATCATCAACAGCCTGTGGCAGTCCACTGTTGGACATAGGCCTCCCCCATGAAGCGCCACCTAACCCAATCTTCGGCTACACGCATGGACTTTTTTGCCAGCCGCCCTGCGCAGATCGTCGCACCATCTAGTCGGGATGCATCTCACACTATGTTTACCGAGACGCGGTCTCCACTCCAGCACTCGTTTGCTCCAACGATTGTCGGATCTCCGACAAACGTGATCGGCCCATTGCCACTTTAGTTTGCTAATTCGAAAGGCTATGTCGGTGACTTTAGTTAATAAGTTGTTAGAAAATTTGTAATTAATTAGTGTTTTTTTACATATTTTATTTTTATTTAAACTTTAATAAAGAAAATAAATTAACAAGGCGAACTTAATGCCATTAGGTATTCTCTACCTGTTAACTTTCAGATGAAACTGAAAAAAATGTTTGGAAGGTGTTTCATCTGGTTAAAACGGAAAACAAAAAACAAACAATATATTCATAATAAGAAACATGTGGACGCAAAAAGCGTAAATGGTGTAAATGACACAATGTCAAAAAATTATATCACATATTCGGATTAGAAAAAATACTGCGTCGAAGTCCCATACGGTCTTACAGCTCTACAACTAATAAAAAACTTTCTACAACGTTGAAACTGACTATTTTTGAGTGATCAGATATAATTTTTTTGGCTCTGGTAGTTTTCAGTTTGTAAACCGTTAATTACAAAAAGTGTTATATTCATTAGGCAGCGTATAATCTCAGCCTTGTAAAGACGATTTAATAATCAACAACAAACTTCTTTGAGGATTTTCTATTATAATAAGAAATGTCGTCATTCAATAGCCATTACGGCGAAGGACTGAGCTGGTAAAAAGTTGATCGACGGCCCGCATGACCTACCTATCGGGGTCAGACGGGCCTCTACCTCTACCTCGAGCGCTATCCGAACATTTCCCCAGAACAATCTTACCCTCCATCTCTTACAGTTTCCCAAATAATAACTGGGTCAGTTGTAATGCAGTTTTATATTATATTATATTGATTGATAGATTAATTTGGTATATTTCTTCTTTGCAGACTGACGCCAGCTAGCGCCACCGTGGTCTTATTTGCAGCCACTTTGCTCCGATACGTAGGTTCCGGTCCACTTTGGAAGTACGTCATAACTAATGGGACCTCAGCAGACTGTCGCAAATACTGGTGGTTTCATATGATCTACCTCAACAACTTTGTATCCGATGATAAGTTTTGTATATATCAAACATGGTAAGTATCGTTAAATGTATATTGACACATTGTGACGAATAAAATAATACTTATGTAAAAAAAACTAAAAATAGGTAAAAAAAAAACTTGTAAGATACCGGTTTAATTTTGAATCATCAGCTGCACCAAAAACTAGAGAACAATAACAAGACATGACGTCATCCATAACCGGATCTCACTCAACAGCTTGATTCTTTGGTACCGCGGAGGGATGTCTTATATCTCAGCATACAATTTGCTGAAAGGAATAGTTGTGGGAATTATTAAAATATAATGAAGAAAGTAGACAAAGTAATGATGGTAATATGTGTCATATAAAGCAATTAATTATGTGTGTCCTACCCGTACTCTCCTACGGCGCCGAAACGTGGACGCTGACACTCCGTCTGCTTCATAAGCTCAGAGTCCCTCAGAGAGCTATGGAGAGAGCTATGCACGGAGTTTCTCTGGTAGATATGATTCGAAATGAACAAATCCGCCAGAGAACTAAAGTCACCGACATAGCCTTTCGAATTAGCAAACTAAAGTGGCAATGGGCTGGTCACGTCTGTCGGAGATCCGACAATCGTTGAAGCAAACGAGTGCTGGAGTGGAGACCGCGTCTCGGTAAACGTAGTGTGGGATGCACTCCGGCTAGATGGTACAACGATCTGCACAAGGCGGCTGGCAGAAACTGGATGGGTGTAACCGAAGATCGGGCTAGGTGGCGCTCCTTGGGGGAGGCCTATGTCCAGCAGTGGATTGCCGCAGGCTGTTGATGAAAGCAATTATAATGACAGCACTGATACATACATAGGACAGAAATAGGTGGATAGATTCTTTCATGTAGCTGACCATTGCATACTCGATTTCGATCGACAGGTCCTTATTGGGAAAACTTTTGAAATGTTACTTCGTATATATTTTTATTTATTTTTGGAACGAAACCAATTGTTTTGTAATATTTTCATGCCCATAGGTATACAGCCGCAGAGACCCAGTTGTTAATAATTGGATTAATATTGTACAAGATGATTAGATCGCAGAACTTTATCAAGGTCTCTTTAATAATGATGGTGTTTGGAACGTTAGCTACAGCATTTCAAATTTGGATAGATGACCTCGATGGTGTGGTGGTGGTGACTCCTGAGTAAGTAAATATATATATATATATATATATATATATATATATATATATATATAATGCTTTATTGTACACAAAACACGACATACAAGAATTAAAAGGAAAGAAGATCTACAAGGGCGAGCTTAACTCAAAATTGAGTTTTCTTCCAGCAAACCTAGGAGTGAAAGAGAGATAAGATAAGCTGTGAGGATAGAAATAAGTGTACAACAACAAAATATAATAATAATATACATAACAATACATACTATATAAAACCATACATATATAATACTACGTAATATAATACTATAAAAATAAGAGGATACATATACATAATATACACATAAATATATACATATATAAATATTTAATACTGAAAGGAAATATGCTTTAATTCTTCTCTTGACAAAGTATTCGTCTGCAGTGTGGCTCCACCACTTCTAAATTTTATAAGTATGTAAGATATGCACATCTTTTATCAGAATGCTAACTATTTGGAAGTTAATCTAAAATAGCGAAAATGTTTGTTTAACTTGAATATAGGGATGTCAAGTTCAAAGAAACACGATTTTATTTCATATTTTTGTAACAAAACAATATTAATAATATTAAATTATTGTTATTGAATATTTACTATTCGATTCGGTGTAAGACGTCGAAAAGTACGAAAGACCTAGTACGCGAACTCCAGGTATTCGTCAACCGCTGCCTACGCCGAATCTTAAAAGTATATTGGCCGGATAACATGGTCTCCAACAAAGAGCTGTGGAGAATCAGCAAAGAGGACCCAATAGATGTCCAGATACATCCACAAAAATGGAGATGGATAGGGCACACTCTCCGGCGCCACGCTAGTCGTATTCCCAAACAAGCCCTCGAATAGAATCCCCAGGGGAAAAGAAAATGTGATCGCCTAAAACAAACTTGGCGGCGTACTGTGACGGCCGAAGTGCAGAAGATGGGCCTATCCTGATTTGGGGAAGCGTAGGGCCTCCGACAGGTCGATATGGAGAAACGTCGTGTCTGCCCTATGCCCCAACTGACTTAGGACTCAGAGAGACACTAAGTAATGTTATAATTAATTTGCGGCGGCTGGCAGACTGGATATGTGTAGTATAAGATCGGGCAAGGTGGGGCGCCTTGGGTGAGGCCTATGTCCAGCAGTGGATTGCCGTGGGCTGATATTGATATCGAGGTGAGAGACCTGTTCGGTTGCCTTTGTAACCCGTAAAAAAAAGTTAAAAACATTATTCGTTCCTTAGATTCATCCGCAGGAAGTGCGATCTCACGTTTGATAAACTTCACATCCTGCCGCACTGTAACCTGTCGTCTTTCGCCATCGGTATGATAAGTGCTCATCTTGTGTACTCTTATCAGAAGAAGTGTACAAATTTCCCAAAAAATAAGGTATGATTCGTAAAAATGCATTATTCTGTTTATTATTGTACAGGGAGCATCTTTGCCTAGCCGCTTCTCCGGTATTTATGGTATTGGTACACCGGTACGCGACCCCGGCCTCCTGAGCTACTACCGTATCACTCCACGTCTTCTGTTGCGGTAGTATCGTATTCCTATCATCCTGTCTAAATCCGTCAATCCACGGTGTACCGGTGCCAAAGGATGCGTGGCTAGGGACGAGCTTAGTCGCAAGCGTGCCGACCGTCCCGGTATCGGGCTCCCCCGGGTACTATAGTGCCTTACCTCAGCATGCCGTGCTCTGCAGGGGCTGAACTCCATCCTCCCTTGCGGCTCGTTAGATTCACTATGACGAACTTTATTAAAACTACTTTGTTAAAAATGACGGCGACGTGGTTCGCCACCCGTCACGTCCTGAATCCCACGAGGGCGAGAAGCGACTTACGGTAAAGCATTTCGCTACTATGAATGTGAGAGGAAGGATGGATGACTGTGGAGTAAGCGAGGAAGGTGTGCCGAGATCGTAGCGGATGGAGATCTGTGGTTTCTGCCTACCCCTACGGGAGACAGGCGGGACTATATGTATGTATGTAATTTACATTATATATTTATATACAGTATTATTACTTCACAAGTTAACTGTTTTCTTCATAAATTATAATTATAATCATCACCACATCACCACTCACCACATAATTAAAAATCTGCTTCCATTACTTCTCTATTATACGTGAATAATTTTTCTCTTCCGCTTTATTATTTACACTTGTCTAAGGTAGGTGAGAGGTATTTATAGTTCCTCTATATTGCAAGATAGCTCGATTGGTTATGGCCTATTGTTCCTATAAAAAATTTTAACTTCTTCGTTCATGACAAGGTGTTCATCAAAACACAACGTCACAACGTAAGTTGGCGGGAAAAGTCAATTTTCCGCCAACTTACATCAGTGACGTTGTGTTTTTATTAATTTTTAATAATCTAATGTTATTTTCACTTATATTGTTTAATTGTGGTGGCTTATTATATAATATAATTCGATTAATGCGTATAAGTGAAGTGATATGAAATGAATGCGTGTATCGTGGCTTTTTAAGTTGACTTAAAAAGTCCATAGAAGGTTTTGATATAATTGCCACCATTTTATCAAGACGTAACGTGATAAGCTGACTAGTTACATTTCAAGAGATTGGATATTATTGTATTATATTTGACACTGGCATAATAGTTGTAACTAATTGCCATCAAAGAAAAGAAGAGAAAAATGTGTTGTATTCTATTATATATATATATATATATATATATATATATATATATATATATATATATATATATATATATATATATATATATATATATATATATATATATATATATATATATATATATATATATATATATTATGTATAATGATTTTCATTTTCCAGTTATTAAAGACACTTTCGTGGCTTTGGTTTCCATCCATGTTGTTGGTGTTTCTATCTGGACAAACGTTCTACACGGATCCTGTGCGTGCGTCACTAGCTTTGAGGATGCTGTATGGGAGCATATGTCGCGTCGCCATGGGGTGTATTGCGGCATTTGTCATTTTCGCATTAGTGTTTCGATTTAACGGTATGTAGTCAAATTCGAATATCAAAATAATTGTTTCGCGGTATCAGTAATTGAAGTTTGTATTGTTCTTCCTCATATAAGAAAATCATCTAGCAACTCTTGTTTTAAAAATAAAACAAGTAATGTAAAAATTCCTACTCCTTACTCCTTATTCCTACTACTCCTTATTAATCCTTATTCCTACTACTCCTTATTCCTCCTTATTCCTACTACTCCTTATTACTCCTTATTCCTACTACTCCTTATTACTCCTTATTCCTACTACTCCTTATTACTCCTTATTCCTATTCCTACTTATGTCAACAAAGAAAAAAATTATTTCAGTTATTTTTTTTTATATATTCACGCCTATCCCCCGCAGGGGTTCGCAGAGACCACAGAGCTCCATCCGCTGCCATTCGTCGGGAAAAGCGACTAATGGAGAGCTGTTTCGCTGCAATGTGGTGGCAAATCACGTCGCCGTCATTTTTCAACAAATTAGGTATACTAAATACGTCTTAGTGAATCCCACGGGCCGCAAGGGAAGATGGCGGTCAGCCCCAGCAGAGCCCCGCATGCTGAGGTAAGGTACCATAGTACCCGGGGGAGCCCGATCCCGGGACGGTCGGCACGCTTTCGACTAGGTTTGCCCCTAGTAACGCATCCATTGGCACGGCAGACCGTGGATTGGCGGAGAGGAAGGGAAAGGATAGAGAAGAAAAGAAAGGCAGGAAGGGAAAATGCGGATTGGGGGGTTACCAGATTCGGAATAAATATTTAAAAATTCATATATATATTTATTCCGATGCGGGAATCGAACCCGTGACCATTGATTCTGTGGGCGGAGGGGCACGCCACTGAGCCAATCGGTTTTTTCGGACAAATTTCAGTTACTTTTAATTAAATAATTAGAATTAATATAAATACGCGTATGTATAGAGAAAGTTTTTTTCCTAAATAAAACTAAAATTAATTATTTAAATTTAATTAATCTACTACGAGTTTAAAAAAACGTATTTGAACTTGAGTGGATGAATAAAAAATATTTTATTAACGATTGAAAATTTGAATAAGATATATAAATATTACTCTCCCTATGAGTATAAACTAATAGTAAGAATTAAACCCCTAGAATTTGAGGTACTTCCAACGATATGTCATGCCATTTTTAGGAATGTTTAAAGTAAATTAAATTATTTATATTACCGACTGCATAATTGAGTTATTATTATTTCATAGTTTTCTATCGATCAACTGACTGATCTCTTAAGGGCTACCTGTAGCATGCTTGGTTAACGTCCAAGCTCTGAAGAGCTCTATTGCTGAAGAGATTACACGGCAGGCAGATGAGGTTGACAAAAGAAAACTACTATAAACTAATATAAGCGCCAGAGAATGTAATGACGTGGCTTTTTACGTGACTGCTACTGTTTTACAATGATAATCTACAGTATGTACTTATTTTTATGGCATAGGTAATCGAGGATTACTCGTTTGCCTATCGTGTAATAAACGTGTCGATTATTGGAAAGTATTCAATTCCACCCACATATATCTGCACCATAACATTATCAGCTTTGCAGCAGTGGTATCAGCGTTTGAGAAATATGTGGCCTTGTTTTCTGTAGGTTCCAATTTCGTTTCAGCTCGGAAATATCACTCAAGGTCTCACACAGTAGTTGTGCGTAGAAAGAAGAAGTTATCTCTATTAAAAGTTATAATGTATTGACTTGTGTGCTTTCAGAGAAAATGTGTACAATTTTCGAGTGGAATGGCTGGGTAGTACTCAATAGACTATGCTATTGCGTTTTCCTCGTACACGCAACATTTATCCACGTTTTAATCGGGGTCAGGACGCAGTTGGCACATGTTTCTTTTCTTAATTTGGTAAGTAGTAACTTTTTTTTATGGGATAGGAAGACAAACGAGCAGGCGTGTCACCTGATGGAAAGCAATCAACGCCGCCTTTAGACATCCGTAGCGCCATAGGCAGTGCGGAAGCATTGCCGACTTTTAAGAAAAGTGTAATTATGGGACTGGGAATGGCCCCTCCCATTCCCAGTCCTATAATTACTAAGCTATCACTCTGACTCCGGTCTACTGCGGTAGTGTGGTACCTCCCCGAGCGAGCCAGCCCATTCACGGTACAGACAAATATTATGCCATTCTTGACAAAGTATTCGCCTGCAGCGTGGCTCTACCACTATAAAAACTATAACTAACTAATAATAAAACTATATACTACACTAATAATAAAATTTCTTTTTATATCAAAAATGACTAGCGATTTTTTAATATTACTTGTATTCTTTCAACTAAGCTACCAGCGCTTTGTGCTGGGTGGGAAAACATGATCCATATCAATTGTTCAAATGTGGAAATGAAACAATGACTTCAGATTGTAATCGTAATCCAAGCCAAATGCTTCTAATATAAATGAGTGACTAATTTCTTTATTATTAACATAAATTATTACGCTTTTGATAGTACACGTAAAACATAATGTCAGCAAGGTTGAAAACAAAAATAAAAAGGGACAGCGAATGGAACCTTTAGGTACCCCCATATCCATTACAACTCCTGAGAAACTTGAAACGGTTATGCATATTTGTGTATTGTATTTTCAGATTAGAAAAACGTGTTGAGAGCTCGCACTCTTCACGATTGCTTGATGGTGGAGTGTCCTTGTTTAAATTTAATGTTGGACATAATCAAATGCTTTGAATAGAACTAATAATTTATAATAACTTTTGGAATTTCAGATCATGCTTTATATTAGTGTTTTGATTTCCTCAACCATTGTGGCGCTTGTATTGCATCTGCTTGTGGAAGTACCTGTATATCGATTTATCAAATCGCTGGTTGGCGTAGAAGAACAAAAAGAAAAGAAAATTACGTAAAATAAAGGTCCGTCTTCAATAAAATCTGTTGTTTCTCTTATCCTTTACCTTTATGTTTTGGTAACATATTTTTAGTTTTTAACGGGATAGGAGGGCAAACGAGCAAGCATGTCGCATAATGGAAAGCAACCATCGTCACCTATAGACATCCGCAACACCATAGGTATTACGGAAACGGTGTCGGCCGTTAAGGTATGTGTGTGGGTTCAAAAATACCACTGAAGGTAGCTGATTTGACGTAAAGGTACGTGGCAAGAATTTTCGGATAAAGTGCACCTCACTGGATCGCCTCTTAACCAGTACTGTTATGTATTGGGTTATATTGATATAAGGTAAATTATGTACTGCAGAAGTTTAGTACTGCAGCAACTCAGCACTACAGAAACTCGGTACTGCAAAAGATCAGTACTGCAGAAGTTCAGTAAAGCAGAGCTTCTGCAGTACTGAGTAAGTCCGTCTGCTTTCCAAGCTCAAAGTTACTCATAGGGCTATAGAAAGGGCTATGTTTGAAATGTTTTATGTAAATATGATTCGAAGTCAACATATCTAAAGGGAGCAAAAGTCACTGACATAGTTCTTCGAGTTAAAATGAAGTAGCGATGGATAGTCTTTAATTGTGTACGCGCCATTCATTTGTCGCTGAGACCAAGGGTATCAATTGTCTATGAGCATAGCAGGTTCCACAAAAACTAACATTTAAGAAAAGTCGGATATTTCTTGTGATGTTGCTTTTCGGATATTTCGTAGGATAGGCGGGTAACCTCAAATGATGGCTGTTTATCCTATGAAATTTCCGAATAGATAAAATACATGAAGTATTTATTTATTTCAATCGATGATTTATTAGATTTTATTATAAGTTATTGCATTTCATTCAGTTTTATTTGTTTGTTGTTCTTCACCAGCCAGCGACTTGATACACATATATGTTGGCGCTTCCACAAACAAGTTCAACACAACTGCAGCTATGAGTGAAATGGCCAATATCCCGAAAGAGATAACAACCTGAAAACATAAATAAATATGTTATCAACATCATCAAGGCATTATAATCCCGGGCCAGCCTTAGCCCGGTCCAGTAAATTTTTCCAATCAGATCTTTGTTTGACTTTCTCCCTCCAGTTCTTTACACCGAATGTCTTTACGTCGTCTTCGACTCTACGACCTACGGCTTCTACGATCAATTATGTTATGTCTAGTATTATATTACATCGGAATTTTAATCTATATAAAGATTCAAGTAGCCTACTCTAACCATTTCGAATCTCATCTACCAGTGAGACTTCGAGAAAAGTTCTGTCTACAACTGGCTGTTTTTAAGCTTGTGGATCAGTCGAAACTTCAGTGTCCACGCTTGATACTATAATCGTCTTCAGGTAAGCGAGGAATAGTTTCACTCTTATCAAATATTGAAAATTATTTTAATTATAGACGCCTACACTCTGGACCAATAGTAGTATTTTGTTCTAATCAGTTCCTCGTATTCTTTGAATTTTTTTTATCGATTTTTCGATATTTTCATGTCGATATTTTTTATCGATTTTTCATTTCACTTGTAGTTATTTGGTGAGCTCTAAATTTTTGTGCTCTATAAAAATTGACCAACATAACTCATCTTCATTACTTGGTAGAATTAAGGATTACGGTTCTACCTCTCTCTGCAGAATCCTCTACATTAGTCAAATTACTTACATAATAAAATAAAGAAACTTGTCCCAATTGTGTTCTGGTGCCAAGTAGTACATTTATGAACATAGGATGAACAAGAAACACGCCGTACGACAGTCTGTTTAAGATTAGCCAACCGTCCCATTCAAAAATTGTGCACGTCATTTCTGAAAGGGCAAAAAAAAACAAGCACATCTATGGGAATAAGAAAAAAATTGTATAATTTTGAGGCACTTGTAAGGTAACACCGACATAGACGTTTTAATTAATGCCTATAAGACGGATGCCTATATCCGTCGGACGGATGGGACACGAATAACAGGCAGTATACAGTATAGACCGATGTAACATTGTACAAGCGTCTATTATTTTCGGTGTTCCTATTCAAATTTTACTTTAAAGCAATAAAAAGTCTTAAAATTTTCGGATAACGCTTGAATCTTTAGGGACTTTTGTGTTATATGTATTTTTTTAATATTTTTACAATTTTTAAAATCATTAAATTAAGAAAATAATATGTTCGTCATTGCAAAGTTATGTCGATCAGAAAAATTTACATCTGTCAAAAAGATCAAGTTAACTTGTAGCTCTGATTTTGAGATGGCTCTACCGCCATAAGTCTGTACATTTAATACAATATTGGTACACACCATATAAGTTCATTACGTACGTATTAAGCATTATTAGATGAATTACAATGTGAGTAACTCTCTCTACCTTTCATAGTTTATCTGTGTATGTGTGTGTGTGTATGTGTGGGTCTGCGTGCCTGTCTGTAGGTTTATTATGAATCTATTTTTTTTTTAGTTAGAAAAAAGTGTAGACTCTACCACAACCTCACACAAGACTAGTAGCTTTCTTATTGTATTCCCTTTGGTGTGCTTGAAATTGAAAGGTTTCTCCTCACCCTTTCTTTCCTCTCTCCATCCACTCTTATACTTTCTCTCCATGTTGCCTGAACTTTTCCACCTTTGAAATCTTTGTGCAGATTGATTAAGTCTTTTACATTTTAAGTAGACTACAAACCATTAAGCCTGTATACAAGGATTACAATCACGCATGCTATAAGACATCCCATAGCGACGCGGTATGTCATTCCGTATATTATCCTCAATGTAAGTGACGTGGATTCCATCTCCATGTAGAACACTTGTCCAGAGACAAACAGGAACATCAGTGCTGGTAACCAACACCAAGAGAGTTTCTTTAAGAACTGGGAAAATTAAAATATTGTAAGAAGAGGCATTTTTTAAAATGTTATATTTATTTTAGACTTCTACAATAATCTATTGAATATAATCGTTAAAAACCTATTAACGTAATATTATTTAATAAATATATATAATAATTGGATTCTCTGAATATCTCAAAAGTCAAAGGCCGCCATCACTGAGAATTAGGATGAAAATTTGTACTGATGTCGGGCATACAGCTATATATATATATATATATATATATATATATATATATATATATATATATATATATATATATATATATATATATATATATATATATATATATATATATATTATATTAAAAGCTACAAAACGCCCGTGTTTCATTTCTTTTTTTAATCTTAACTCAAATATATAAACAGTATGCCGATGGCAAAAGATGGCCAGTTTGTGTGCGGTAGGACGTGAAAAAAGATGAAGGTAGCATCATACAAACTGCGATAGAATCTGAGAACAAACGTATATATTACCAATATTTGTTACTGTATAAATAAGCCACGCTGCAGACGAATACTTTGTCAAGAATGACATAATATATGTCTGTATGTATGCGTGTGCTTCCCCAGGCGCGCCGGCCTATTTATGCATAGGCCGGCGCGCCCAAGGAAGCACCACTCTCTCGCAGAAAACCGGCGTCTGAGTGGTAGCTTAGCTACCGTATGCTGAGCCATCCATCCATCGTATGCTGAGCGGTCGAGTTCCGGAGACCCAACACCATCCCCCTTCCCATTCCTACTCTCATAGCGACATTTTCTTTAAAGGTCGGCAACGCTTCCGCACTGCCTATGGCCTGCGGATCTCTATGGGCGGCGTTGGTTGCTTTCCATCAGGTGACACGTCTGTTCGTTTGCCTTCCTATCTCATTAAAAATAAACAGGAGATCATATACATCCAATTATATGAATGGACCAGACGGCCGGGAGACCTTGTTAGTTTCTACCTGTTTAGAATCACCCGCGGTAAGCGGCCGCGTCGTTTTATATAATTCGTGAAGTGGCGGAATCGTGGCCGCTGATTTTTGCGGTCTCACCACTTAGACGCGCGGACGCATATAATTAGGCCCTAAAGCTTTGCGCTGCGTCTGACCTTGCTAGTCTGTTGGCATTGGTATTCTGTAAAACAAAGCGTTTGGTTTCACAAAATATCGTACATACATATAGTCACGCCTGTTTCCCTGTCGGGTTAAACTGAGACCACAGATCTCCATCCGCCACGATTCCGAGACACTTTCCTTGCTTCCTTCACACTCATCCATCCTTCTTCTCACATTCATCGTGAGACGGCTCTCCGTTCGTCGCTCTCGTGGGAATCAGGACGTGACAGGTCGAGGCGAACCACGTCGCCGTCATTTTTAACAAAGTAGTTTTAATAAAATTCGTCATAGTGAATCTAACGAGTCGCAAGGGAGGTTAGCTGCAGTAGAGCCCCGCATGCTGAGGTAAGGCACTATAGCACCCGGGACAGCCCGATCCCGGGACGGTCGGCGCGCTTGCGACTAAGCTTGCCCCTAACCACGCATTCTTTGGCACGACAGACCGTGGATTGGCGGAGGGGAACGGAAAAGGATAGAGAAGAAAGGAAAAGGCAGGGGAAAGAAAAAATGGATTTAGACAGGATGATAAGGATATGATACTAACGCAACGGAAGACGAGGAGTGATACGGTAGTAGCTCGGTAGGCCGGGGTCGCGTACCCGTGTACCAATTCCACAAATACCGGATATGCGGCTAGGTAAAGATACAAATATCGTTTGAGGTCAGAACACCTAGTCCCTAATATTTATTGACTATGTTTCTATGCGTAAGTAACATTAAAATATACATGAAATTGTACCACGTACTCTGGTGTGGTAATCATTATTCCGTCGAGATGTGTCATCCACAGCTGGATTCCCATCGTGAACAAAGCAACCAGAATCGCTAGCAATAAACTGGTGTTCATGTTTCGTGGTCTTGTTACTCTGTACAGTAGCAGACCAATCATTAGTAACTGGATATCTACAGCCGAGGACCTGTATACGTGAAATTAATAATAATAGGGAGAATATATAATGACAATACAACAAGCACACTAAGTTATTTTCGTACTTAAGTTTGACGTTGTTATAATATATGTATTAAGGTTGATTTTATCACAGTCTGCAATCTAGTACATTAAACATAATGCATGCTAAATGAAATATGTGTTATTGTTTGTTGTATTCTCTATTGTATTTTAGAGTATATGAAATAATACGTAGGTAAATATATAAAAATATACAAAAGAACTTATCACAAAAAAGGATCTCTATATTTTATTTGTGTACCTATGTATAATTACGATGTCTGATGTACATCAAGGAATACAAAAACAACTACAAAAACTTTAATAAAAACACGCCTGCCAAGCATAGCGTAGTGTAGCGGTTTAAGGAATACCTGAATTCCGAGGAGAATCATTATCTAATAGTAGAGCATTACGGTTGTATTGATGTGGATGAATTCCTGATGCACTTATTTGTAATAAATTTTTATCCACAATGTTACAAACATCACTAATAAAATAAAAAATCAATAAAAGGCCTTTATTTCTTGCTTTAAACCATTTTTAAAGAAAAACAAGATATTTTTAAACTAAATATCATCCTAAACCCTTCTCAATGGCCGACGCATTATTTGTGATTCCTAATTTTGAATGTAGGGCGGTGTTATTTTTTTAAACAAGATGGTCCACTTGCTCATTTGCCACCATTATAATTGTCTTTAATTTCTTACCAAGTATGATAAGCACAGAATCTGCAATCGGGCACGAAATTGTTGATGTTGAGTATATATAACCACCAATACTTGCGGCAGTTGGCTGACATCCCGTTGACTATGGCAAGTTTCCAAAGCGGACCAGATCCCAAATGCTTGAGTAAGGTGGCTGTAAATGCTATCACCACCATACTAGCTGGTGTCATTCTAAAGCAAACAAATAAAATATACATTATGTTGAGTCAGTTGTAATAGTTTTAATAAAATATACATTATGTGGAGTCAGTTGTAATAGTTTTAATAAAATATACATTATGTGGAGTCAGTTGTAATAGTTTTAATAAAATATACATTATGTGGAGTCAGTTGTAATAGTTTTAATAAAATATACATTATGTGGAGTCAGTTGTAATAGTTTTAATAAAATATACATTATGTGGAGTCAGTTGTAATAGTTTTAATAATTTTCGAGTTATTAATACCTACATCATTGACCATCTGATACGATGATATGTTTATAAAACTCATTGGCACGTACAAAAAACATACTTTAAAGGCTGGCAACGCTACCGTAATACCTATCAATATCAATGTCAGCCCGCAGCAGTCTACTGCTGGACATAGGCCTCACCCAAGGCGCGCCACCTAGCCCGATCATCGGCTACACGCATCCAGTCTCTGCCAGCCGCCTTGCGCAGATCGTCGTTCCAACTAGCAGGAGGGCGTCCCACACTACGTTTGCCGAGTCGCGGTCTTCACTCCAGCACTTGTCTACTCCAACAATTGTCGGTTCTCCGACAAACGTGCCCAGCCCATTGCCACTTCAGTCTGCTATAACTTGAAGAGCTATGTCGGTGACTCTGATTCTCCGGCGAATTTCTTCATTTCGAATTATGTCCACCAGAGAAACCCCGAGCATAGTTCTCTCCATAGCCCTCTGAGCGACTTTGAACTTGTCGAGGAGACGGACTGTCAGTAATACCTATAGTGTCGTGAATATCTATGGTTGGCGTTGATTACTTTCCATCAGGCGAAACGCTTGCTCGTTTACATAAAATGCTCCTATCCCATAAAAAAATTGGACTCGTTAATCAACTTGTCTTTCTTATTTATTCGCTTACCTGCACCATCGGAGTATAAGAATCTTAAATACATCCATCCAGCTTTTGACGCTTCTTTTCGCATTTAAACGTTGGTACGCCAAGAGAAATCCGGAAATGACGAAAAATATTTGAACTACGTTATTACCATTGAGGAGCACGTAAAATAATGAATTATCGTAGAACTGTAAAATAAGCATTCATTAAAGTGTCACTGTGCGAATATCAAGTGAAGCGGACATTAAGAAGCAGCAGAACCAAGTGATGAGCTGACTATGTAAAGTATTGTAAAATATTGTGTGATTGATAAAGGGATAGATATACACCGTGACTTTTTAATTACCCGAGAAAACTAAAATTCGCGTTTGTAAAAATATGTATGTCAGTAAGTAACATTCAAATATTATAGCGTTCATACAAAAATATTGTTTTATGGGGCTTCAAAGAAATTCTTACAATATTACGCGACCAAATTAGGTTGGTTTGGGTGCAGTTCATATTGGAATGATAATGATGTCTATTTGAATTAGCAAGATTTTTTGTTGTATAATTTTTGGTGTATATTAAGGACATTTTTAATAAATATAAAAATTTTTTTTCTTCGCCTAATTTAATGTATATCGATAACTGATATTACTTAATTTTCTCGGTAAATTTTCACGGTATATCTAGCACTTTATCAATCACAAATAACCTACTTAATTTCTGTTGGGGGAGGTGCAACTACAATCAAAGTTATGGAGGTAGAAAGAGCACAACGGTCTATAATTAAAATAATGAGTCATAAGCCTCGTAGGTATCCCACGGAAAAATTGAACAAAGAAACCGAAATGCTAACAGGCCGTCTATTATTGATAGTACAATCTGTCCTGAGATACCACACAACTGTCAATCCTGGGCATTATTATCATAATAGCAAAAGAAGGCAAAGGATTCTAGCTACACCTGTTGGAACTGAATTTGCGAATTGCGGCGACAAGTGAAATTTGAATTACTCACCTTTTCAAATGCTCGCGAGTTTTCTGAGAACGGACCCCCGATCAGTAACCCCGCATGACATAACACGACCCCCATTTGAACTATACATCTGAAATATTAAGACCTTCATTAACGACAAAAAGCTCGCTTAGATAAACAACGATTACACGAATAATCAATAAATAAAAAATATTTCAGACAAAAGAATTACCTTATACCGTGTAATCCTTTAAACTTCACCATAGTTTTGTTTGAAGTTTGCGTCGAAAATAGAAATTTAGCATTGCGTATTATTGAGAAATTCAATAACACTTTGTTTCCTGAAAAAATAACAGAGGTAAAAATAAAGTGATACTTAAAAAATTGTAACGCATTGTTTCATGTTTACCTGTGATATTATTTTCTGTTTTTTGAATCCGCGATAGACGTACGTCATAGAAGCTTCCGAATACGTTCATTAATATTATAACAATCAATATAATTATAACAATATAATCGTAAATATCCATAATTGTCGTTTCATTTCTTTTCTCGCAATAGTATAATTGGGATAATTTAGCTTCTACTTTATAATCTGCCCAAATTGTTCTATTAAGGCATTCCTCTAGGACTTCGTTTAGGTCCCCATCGTTTTGTATATTACGACCGTTTATTTCGCTACGACATACTTTTGCAACGCATATGCCTCTTTCTATATATGTGTAATTGTAACGTTTTGGCCCGTGTTTAGAATAGTCCTTAAAACAAAAAATGTATCAAAAATATAATTTATTAGGTTAAAGTTTAGTCAGCTCTTTAATATCATAGAACACTTTGCTTAGGCTGAAAGTGCAGGAACATTAACCTCGACATGTATTTACTATGAAATTTAAATCTTGCTCGCTGTAACCAAGCAATTTTTTCTATGTGCCAATGAATGTAAATCTAAAATATAAAAAAATACTTGAAATTAACTTTATTAGTATTTTCAATTTTAATTTAAAAAAAGTATATATCGGCGCTGCATTCAAAATACTGAAATGCTTAATATTTGATGTATGGTTGCCTCACCAAACATTGTATTAATTAATTTAAAAAATTACAAAACCTGCAAATAATTTCATTCGTCTAGTAGGTTTCTGTCACGTGATCAAATTACGAATGTATTACAATCAAAGCTATAAGGTATAGTATCGATATAGATAGGATATAGTACGTTAAATAATAATCTAACTTTTTAATTTATTTTTCAACCTATTAAATAGAAATAAACAAGAAGACACAAAAGACATTGTGCAGTTTACAACAGCTTTGTTGTTATTCAGTTCCTCGCTAACATTGTTATTCCTGTGTCCTCGTTTTGGAACACAAAACAAAGCAAACACAAAATTAAAAGCTACAGCGTTTGTTCTGATATGTGGTTGGGAGTTGACTTATGTTCTGTTATGAGTTTTAATGTTGAAAAAAATTAATTAATCTGATTAAAATTGCAACGAACAACTGACGCCCGACGTCATCCATTCGACGTCATCCACGTTAACTATGAGACAATTCCTCACATGTTTTTCATTGTATGGGACAATATTTTGTATGAAAAAAATTTTGAAAACGATATTTTGTGAAACAAAAGTAATTTTTTTTTGGGATAAATTACATGTGGGTTAATTTTTAATGCTAGAACGAGGATAGCATGTGTAGTGAGTTAATAAGTGACATATCTTTTTAAAAGTTTAAAATAATTTGATTGATTTGAATAATATTTTAGTTTATTTTGTTTAAACATTATAATCAAATCAATATTATAAAGAGTTCATTATTTATTTATCTATTTAATAGGACGACAACATGATCTATATTAGACATATAGTCTTTAACAAATATTAACATTATATGTTAACTTAGCGTGTAAAAAAAAATAATACACAAAAAAAGTAAAAAGTTATAGAAATTGTGATACATTTATTTTTAAAAATGGAAATCGAATCCCTGAAAATAAATGTTGTATAACAGTATTATTATTTGAAATCTTATAACAGTTGATAACGAGATTAGAATAATTCTTCTGCTCTGTCTAATTTTAAATGAAATATATTCATTCGAAAACGAGGTTTAGGAATGACATATGATATTTTATTTAGACGTTTCATTGATGTTATCTTATAATTCAAATAAAAATCTACATAACTACATATCCAGACGTGGAAAGTGACATAATTATAAGACGTCTTCTTTGCAAAGAACTTTTTTACAAAATTGTCAAATTGAAAGTCATGGTAAGGAACTGAAATCTGAAACAAGGTCTTCAACTAGTTTAGGTTTCAGAAGTTCATATCTTATGCTCGATTGCCTAAATGCAATTTGTTTAAGTGTTCTTAAGCTAGTTATTTTTATTACAATTATAAGCTTTTTGAGTAATAATAGCATAAAATTTTTTGAATAAAACAAGTCTATATGTACCTTAAACGCCGGCAACGCTTCCGGAATACCTATGATGTCGCGAAATTCTATGGACGGCGTTGATAGCTTTCCGTCAGGCGATACGCTTGCTCGTTTGCCCTTCTACCTCATAAACAATGAATAAATAAATTTTTCCGTATTACTCACTTTTATAAGTTTATACACATCATTTGATGAGTTTCCGTGCAGGTCTAGCCGCGCTACGCAGTACATGCCTTCTCCATCGACACAACTCTGGTAATTATCCAGAGCGTACAGAGCTGGCATGCGATGATACTGTGTATCTGAAGATTTATAATTTTAACTCATATTGCAAGAAATATTAAAGAAGTGTGTTTGTATCCAACTTTTTGTATCTGTTATACTTAACACAGCAAAGGAAATCATGGCGGCATCATCCAGGATATCTTGGAAAATTCCTAATACTAGTATTATAGACCAGAGTCATCAATTTTTTTTATTTGAGTTTTTTCGATCGATTATCCAAAATTCTTTACAACCATTTTTGGATCAAAATTTTGATCTAACAAGATCACGTCTGCAGCATGGTTTATGCTACTTCATCATGCATCAAAAGCTGAATTGAATCACAAATTTAATTTAGTGGAATTTTGAATGTGTTGGGATTTCTGAAGAAGCTGTAAATAGCTAAAATAAACAAATCGCATTGGTCCGTCCTAAAAAAACTTTTCTAATGTTATTTATATATTTCTAAGTTTCTTATGTTTAAATGGGAAATCATGATCTTATATAGCCATGAATTCACACAATTAGACTATTATTTATTTTGAGTTTTCACAACTTTATAAACGCTTAAAGGATCGGTCTTAATGAAGATCCCGAATCGCACTCGCCTCAGTTTTTTACGAATAAATGAAAAATGTTTAATTTCTTTTCAAAATTATAAATGTTCATCGTATGAGTTATAATGAATAAAATAACTTACCGTTTAAATGGTAAATTGCACACAAATCTACTAAAAAATATATAGAAAATAAATCGAGGTTAATTTCATACTAAAAATCGAAATCATTTTCTTACCAACCTAATAAACTTTGGAACATAAGGATACATTTCATATAAATCCATAGACAACTTTAAATTTCTTTATATTTATTAACAATAAATAAATGTAACTTACCGTTTAAGTGGTAAATAACACATAGACCTCCATCTGCTAACAATATGAACAAAATCGCCACGAGAATCATTATGATTTAATTTATAAAACTGATTCTTCTAAAATATCTATTATATATATATATATATATATATATATATATATATATATATATATTATATATATCATATATATATATATATATATATATATATATATATATATATATATATATATATATATATATCTATATATATTTAGGACGGACCAATGCGATTTGTTTATTTTAGCTATTTACAGCTTCTTCAGAAATCCCAACACATTCAAAATTCCACTAAATTAAATTTGTGATTCAATTCAGCTTTTGATGCATGATGAAGTAGCATAAACCATGCTGCAGACGTGATCTTGTTAGATCAAAATTTTGATCCAAAAATGGTTGTAAAGAATTTTGGATAATCGATCGAAAAAACTCAAATAAAAAAAATTGATGACTCTGGTCTATAATACTAGTATTAGGAATTTTCCAAGATATCCTGGATGATGCCGCCATGATTTCCTTTGCTGTGTTAAGTATAACAGATACAAAAAGTTGGATACAAACACACTTCTTTAATATTTCTTGCAATATGAGTTAAAATTATAAATCTTCAGATACACAGTATCATCGCATGCCAGCTCTGTACGCTCTGGATAATTACCAGAGTTGTGTCGATGGAGAAGGCATGTACTGCGTAGCGCGGCTAGACCTGCACGGAAACTCATCAAATGATGTGTATAAACTTATAAAAGTGAGTAATACGGAAAAATTTATTTATTCATTGTTTATGAGGTAGAAGGGCAAACGAGCAAGCGTATCGCCTGACGGAAAGCTATCAACGCCGTCCATAGAATTTCGCGACATCATAGGTATTCCGGAAGCGTTGCCGGCGTTTAAGGTACATATAGACTTGTTTTATTCAAAAAATTTTATGCTATTATTACTCAAAAAGCTTATAATTGTAATAAAAATAACTAGCTTAAGAACACTTAAACAAATTGCATTTAGGCAATCGAGCATAAGATATGAACTTCTGAAACCTAAACTAGTTGAAGACCTTGTTTCAGATTTCAGTTCCTTACCATGACTTTCAATTTGACAATTTTGTAAAAAAGTTCTTTGCAAAGAAGACGTCTTATAATTATGTCACTTTCCACGTCTGGATATGTAGTTATGTAGATTTTTATTTGAATTATAAGATAACATCAATGAAACGTCTAAATAAAATATCTTATGTCATTCCTAAACCTCGTTTTCGAATGAATATATTTCATTTAAAATTAGACAGAGCAGAAGAATTATTCTAATCTCATTATCAACTGTTATAAGATTTCAAATAATAATACTGTTATATATATATATATATATATATATATATATATATATATATATATATATATATATATATATATATATATATATATATATATATATATATATATATATATATATATATATATATATATATATATATATATATAAATAAAGAACGTATGTGTAAAAATTTTTAAGTGGTAGAGCCACGCTGCAGACGAATAAATATTTTGTCAAGAATGGCATAATATAAAACCGGCGTCTGAGTAGTAGCTTAGCTACCGCGCTTCGTATGGTGAGCGGCCTAGTTCCGGAGGACCAACACCCTCTCCCATCCATCACCCTCCCCCTCTCATAATGACACTTTCCTTAAAGGTCGGCAATGCTTTTATGACACTGCGGAAGTCTATGGGCGGCGTTGATTGCTTTCCATCAGGTGACACGCCTGCTCGTTTGCCTTCCTATCCGACAAAAAAAAAACCGTGAAAGCAATCAATCAAAAACGCACTGTACTAAATCGCTACACACGAGATGGTGGGATGTATAAAAGTAGTATAGATATTCCTGTAGCATTTTCATTTCATGTTTTTATCTTATAGTTTTAAGTCTGTTGTTTTATTGCACTCTTTCAAATATGCAGGTAGGTAATAAAAATGATTTATTACCATTATTTTCAAAAAATTTTTAAATAGCACGCGAACTATTATAATTAGCTTTATTATAAATTTAGATTATATATATATGTATAATGTTAACATAAAATTTATAATTGTTGGTTTTTATAAAGAAAAATAATTTGAAACAAGAGTAGATTTTTTCCGTATCAACTATAATATTCGCGTGTAATTGTTCATACAGTTAAATTTTTCTCATAATAAATATAAGTAAACAAGAATGTTTCTAATTAAACCTCCGCTAAAAAACTAGCATAGTGATAATGCTAAATTATTCAATTTAAAAATACAACGAGACGCAAGTGTTCTCATCGGTGTTACTACAATACACAGTTAGACATTGTTGCAGTTAGCGTTTTAGACAGCATGTCAGTTAAATTTCGTGTGGGAGACTAATTAGTATGACATAAGATTTCTTACTTGTCCCTTATTATATATAATACTAGCTTCGCTTCGCTCGCGTAGAATTTGGTCTTCCACATTAAGTTTCGTGACAGATCATTTAAAATAAATATATTTTTTTTACTTAATTTATGGTTCACAATTTTGGTCATAGTGGCTTCCACATAAAAGGTAGTAAAAATATGCTGTCGCGGACTTTTATTGAGAACTATTCAAGACAAACAATCCTACGGTACATCATTGATAATATTAGTAGGATTAGTAGGACTAGTAGGATTTGTTAATAAATACAACATCACGGCGACGTGGTTTGCCACCCGTCACGTCCTGATTTCCACGAGGGCGAGAAGCATCTAATAGAGGGCCGTTTCGCTGCAATGAATGTGTGAGGAAGAATGGATAAAAGAATGGATGAGTGTGAAGGAGGCGAGGAGGGTTTGCCGGGATCGTAGCGGATGGAGCCCGGGATATATATATATATATATATATATATATATATATATATATATATATATATATATATAATCGGAAGACAACCGAAAAGTCGTTCTTTCTTCACTTTTCGGTTGTCTTCCGTAGAGTCTACTATACCTGAAGATGCCTTGTGTTGGGGCGAAACACGTGTCGTTTACAAAATGGAAAAGTGATACACATTGTGTTTGGTGTTGTGTATAGTGGTTGGTGGGTGGAGAATTGATGGCCGGATCTCGGTAAGTTTTTGGTTTAAGTTCCAAATAAATCCACTTAATCCAACAGAAAAACACACATTATTAATTTTCTGTTATTGTTTTGCTTGTCGCGGATATTAGCTAAGTAAAACTTTTGACTGTCTATATATATATATATATATATATATATATATATATATATATATATATATATATATATATATATATATATATATATATATATATATATATATATATATATATATATATATATATATATATATATATATATATATATATATATATATATATATATATATATATATATATGTCCCATTGATGGGTATACCTCCTACCACCTTTATTCAGATGATCTTCAAATATATACTCAAGCTGCTTCTGAAGAGTTACCAATGGCGATAGAAAAAATTAATGTCGACTTAGCTCGAATTTCAAGTTGGAGCAAGTCTTACAATCTGTTAGTTAATCCGGTAAAAACTCAGGTTATAATTATTGGCAGCCCAAAAATGATGGCAAAGTCGAATTTGGCTCAACTTCCCAAAATTTATTTCGAAAGCACCTAGATCACGATAAGTCAAGTAGGTAATAAAGAACATAGGAATTTATAATATCGATAAAAAATTTAACTTGGGACGCCTAACATAAAAAAAAACTTATGTATAAGGTTTATATTTGGTTCACGCGAGTATGACCATGTTTCAAATTTTTCCGTTAAGCTCAAGTGGCTTCCCATTCGCCTTCACCAGAATACTCACATACTCTCTTCTTTACAATACTATTACTTCACCTTTGTTACCCCACTTATATCAAGACCAGCTTTGTATATCTCAATGACTCACATTCGAGGTGATTGAGAACATCTGAAAACTTAATATTAAAAATGACTGCTCATCATACCAAATTCTTTAACCTATCTTTCACAGTACAGGCTGTTCGGCTATGGAATGTGTTGTCGCTGAAAGTGAGACAAGCGAAATCTCTCGCAATTTTCAAAAAGCTTGTCAAAAATCACTATCTATCTTTATATATATATATATATATATATATATATATATATATATATATATATATATATATATATATATATATATATATATATATATATATATATATATATATATATATATATATATATATATATATATATATATATATATATATATATATATATATATATATATATATATATATATATATATATATATATATATATATATATATATATATATATATATATATATATATACGACGCCTAACATAAAAAAAAACTTATGTATAAGGTTTATATTTGGTTCACGCGAGTATGACCATGTTTCAAATTTTTCCGTTAAGCTCAAGTGGCTTCCCATTCGCCTTCACCAGAATACTCACATACTCTCTTCTTTACAATACTATTACTTCACCTTTGTTACTCCACTTATATCAAGACCAGCTTTGTATATCTCAATGACTCACATTCGAGGTGATTGAGAACATCTGAAAACTTAATATTAAAAATGACTGCTCATCATACCAAATTCTTTAACCTATCTTTCACAGTACAGGCTGTTCGGCTATGGAATGTGTTGTCGCTGAAAGTGAGACAAGCGAAATCTCTCGCAATTTTCAAAAAGCTTGTCAAAAATCACTATCTATCTTTATAAATATCTCTCTATCTTTATATATATATATATATATATATATATATATATATATATATATATATATATATATATATATATATATATATATATATATTTGCGGTTAATTTATATTTATGTGTGTGTATGTGTATATATGTATATATGAATATATGTATGTTTTTGATTATGGTTATTTTCTTTGTTTCGATAATGTATCACCAACGTGCATCAAATTATATTTTTACCATTATGTCCATCCTACGGTTGCTTGGATGAAATCCAATTTTTATCTATGAACCTTTTCGTTTCTGGAGGAATAAAACATTAACCCATCACGTTGGACCAAAGTGGACTGGCCGGGTATCCAGACTCCTCGCCATACATATGTACATATGTATATATACAAATATCCTGAAGTGGGGATCGACCACGTGACGGTTGATTTCGAAAATGTTAACTGACTCATCCTGAGTTTAGGTCAATTTTGTCGTTCTTTTATAATGAAATAATAAATGAAGAAGCATCGTGGAATCATTTACACCTTTTAACATTAAATAGCACAGTGTCAGTTACGATATTTTGCTATTCGTTATTTACAGGCGTATTTTCGAATTCAAAGTACTTTGAAAACAAACAATGATTGGAATAAATTAATAAAATCATTAATTTAATATTATATATAAACTTTTTAGATGAGAATACTATAATTTTTTTATTGTAATACAATTAAATATTTTAGTGTTTTAAAAAGGATGAATGTATGATTTTAAATTAAAAGTAATTTAGTTTGTTGCTCTAATCATCAAGTTCAGAAGTTTCAATATTGGTAGCAGCATGTTATGACATGAAGGAACCGGTTCCACTGGGGAAGTACCACGCTGTCACAGGCTATCAGCGTTAAAGGTAGAATTTTTATATAGAGAATAGAATTTTTATGTTGAAATTCAGTTCGGAGGTTCTAAGGCCGATAATAACAGTCGCCCCCCTCTTGTGTGATGTCTGTGTCGAGAAGACTAAGTATACAGGTTTCCTCGTGTATGTGTAAAACAATTTCCCACCTGTAGTTAATCCCAAAAGCTAATTTTTTTTAAAATATTCTAATAATGCTCCATAGAAATACAAAATGTCTCGTAGCCTGCTGCTGTTTGAAAGATCTTCATCGATGATTGATTCTTTCACTTTTAAAGAGGTTATGATTCTTTTATATTAAACCCTTACTTCAGAGAAAATCGAAGAGCGTGCTTTCACAGGCATTTTTAAGTCACCAGTGACATTTATAGTGTTTCCAAGTTAATATTTTTTTTTCCACTAAAAATATTTGAGTTGCCAAGTAGTTTAAATTTAATTGCCATAAATAAAATACAAATTTGAATGACTTGGGTTTTTTTTAAGTTTGTGTCGGTGTAGTGGAAAATATCAAATGTAGGGTTAAAGAGATCATAGATTCCTTTACTTTCCGTTACGAGCTGTTAAATTTAACACTGACACACCTTTACTTATATGAATAAATTTTTATTTAATCAAATAATTAAAAAATTATAATTTATTATCTAAAGAAAGAACATTGTGTTTATGCTTTTATCTTTTTAGTTTTTATTTGTTTACGTAAAACTAATTCCTCGCCTAAAAGTAAAAATATGAGATTGTTGCAATTTATGCAGTTTTCTTTGTTTGTTGTTCTTCACTAGTCAGCGACTTGATACACATATATATTGGCGCTTCCACAAACAAGTTCAACACAACTGCAGCGATGAGTGAAATAGCCAATATCCCGAAAGTCAAAACAGCCTGAAAAATAAATACCATTTGTACGTCTAGTATTATATAGGTACTTCAACCTTTATGTGTATATAAAGACTGAAATACCGTCATCGTATCGAATCTCATCTATCAGAGTCTCCGAATAGTTCCGTCTAGTTGTCGGAATGTCTTTGAATTTATGGGCTAGACCGATCTTTAGTACGCTAGTTTCAGAATGACAGTCTTCTTTAGGTGAGCGATGAGAAGTTCCACTACTATTAAAGGTTATGATTATCTAAAAAATGTAGCTGGGCATGATTATGTTAAATTGCCTATACTCTTTACAGATAAAAAGAAGATTATATGGACAGTCAAAAGTTTTACTTAGCTAAGATCCGCGACAAGCAAAACAATAACAGAGAATTAATAATGTGTGTTTTTCCGTTGGGTTTAGTGGATTTATTTGGAACTTAAACCAAAAACTTACCAAAAATCGGCCATCAACTCTCCACCCACCAACCACTATACACAACGCCAAACACACACTATCACTTTTCCATCTTCTACACGACACGTGTTTCGTCCCAACACGAGGCATCCTCAGGTATAGTAGACTCTACGGAAGACAACCGAAAAATCTTCGATATTCGAGTCTTTAATCGATATTCCGTTTCCCAAAAACAATTTTCACTCGTGGTTATCCTCAGCGTTTGAGCTTTGCGTTATATAAAGAGTGAACAAAACAAGTCAGTTTTTTTAATTGATGGAACTAGGGAGTACGGTTCATTCACTCCGTGCAACATCCGCTACGTTGGTGAATTTACTCACATAATATAATAAAGAAACTTGTCCCAGCTGCGTTCTGATGCCAAATAGTATATTTATGAATATAGGATGTACAAGGAACACGCAATACGACAGTCTGCTAAAGATCACCCAGCCGTTCCATTCAAATATTGTGCATGTCATATCTGAAAGGAGAAAGAAAATTCTTTTATAAAAAAATAAACCTTCTATGGGAGTAGGAAAAATGGTAAAATTTTGTAGCTGTCCAATGAATATCCATATAGGTTTACGCATCATCACCAACAGCGTGTATCAGTATACTGCATATATGGTATCTACTCTACTACTTCTTTGGAAACCGGAAAAGACTGCCACGTAGTGCAGCGATTGAGTTATTTTTATTAATTATGACTAGCTATGATTTTGAGATGGCCGGATTATCTTTATCAATCAATATCAGCCCGCGACAGTCCATTGCTGGACATAGGCCACACCCAAAGCGCGTCAACTAGTCCGATCTTCGGCTACGCGCATCCAGTTTATGCTAGCCGCTTTGCATAAATCGTCGCTTCATCAAGCAAGGAGGGGGGAATCCCACACTACATTTATCTTACCTTCCTGTAAACTTCCTGTGGTTATTGACCTCGTGCCATGATCATGACCAATTTACAATAGATTAAGCTCGCGATTGCCATGATGATTAAGGGCTTATAAATATTTGTGTTTCGGACTAGCAGAGACTTTTAAGAGTGGTAGAGCCACGCTGCAGACGAATAATTTGTCAAGAATGGCATCCCTCATCATCTCCTCCCTCCCTCTACCCCTTCCCCTCCCATTTCCACTCCCGTAATGACACTTTCCTTAAAGGTCGGCAACGCTTCCGCACTGCCTATGACGCTACGAAAGTCTATGGGGGGCGTTGATTGCTTTCCATCAGGCGATACGCCTGTTCATTTACCTTCCTATCCCATAAAAAGGGGACAATTTGGCATACTTTACATATTTTTTCATAACTGTTTTTATATTTATTTTTTATCTTTTTACTCATCGAAAATTGTTAATGTCTTTTACATTTTGTTTACTCACCACTGAGCCTGAATGCAAGGATTACAATAACGCATGCTGTGAGGCATCCCATGGCAGCACGGTATGTCATTCCGTAAAGTATCTTCAATGTAATTGGTGTAGATTCCATCTCCGTATAGAACATTTGTCCAGAGACAAACATCACCATCAGGGTTGGGATCCAAAACCAAGAAATCTTCTTTAACAACTGCGAAATTTAATTTATGTATCACGCATAATAAACGAGACTTAAAAAATACACGCATTTCTTAAAAATTAACTCTTTCCTTACTCTTAACTGGTTAGCAATAAGTGATTTGATCGTGAGGAATCTAACCTTATACTGTGAGAAACATCTTCCGTTCTTTTGATAAGAGTAGACAAGATTTGCAGTGATCATGCCGATGGCGAAAGACGGCCAGTTACTATGCGGTAGCACGTGAATAGAGTCGAAGTCAGCATCGGAAATAGTACGAAAGAATCTGAGAACAAAGATGTTAGGAATGTTGATACTTCTTTTGAAATACATGGTGTTATAGAGCGTCATTTTATTGTTTTGTTAAAACAGCCATAAAATGATGTGCAAGTTCCCTTTTTCATCCCGAAACACAGAGGCTTAGATGCTCCTCCAACACATATGAAGACACCCACACACACAGAGAGAGAGAAAGAGAGAGAGAGAGAGAGGGAGAGTGAGAGAGAGAAAGAGAGAAAGAGAGAAATACAGAGACAGGCGCACACATACAGACAGATGCACACATAGAATAATAGACAGAAAAATAAACAGAAAGACTCACAGAATAACGGAGATAAAGACACACACAAACAATCTGACATACATAGATAGACACAGACAGACAGAGAGATGAACGGACAAACGATGTTTGGTTAATATCACGTGATCCGTTGGTCGTTTGCCTGCCACTTCCATGAAAAGTACGGGTTAAATTAATGAATTAGTATTTGAAAAAATTGTATTAACATCAAGTGTCATCTACTACAAGTTTAAAAAAATGTATGCATGAATACAAAGTATTTTATTAACGATTGAAAATTCGAATAAGGTATATTAAATACCAGGCTAAGGCTCACCGGTGGCTGTAATGCGTTGATGATGAGGAAGAGTGTGAACTAATAGTAGGAATTGAAGAAGAAATCGCATGGAGCCAAATCTAGGCTCTAGGATGGGGTAACAGTTGTATCCCTGAAGATGTCAAATAGTCGATGGTTCTAGCAGCTGTTTCAGCAGGCGCGTTATCTTGATGGAA
The DNA here is from genome assembly GCA_031353405.1 of Baronia brevicornis. Classification (NCBI taxonomy): domain Eukaryota; kingdom Metazoa; phylum Arthropoda; class Insecta; order Lepidoptera; family Papilionidae; genus Baronia; species Baronia brevicornis. Next base: position 197,755 of record JASFAT010000660.1, read on the forward strand.
AAATGTTTTTAAGAAAAGAACTAAACATAACTGGCCATTGATTTTCACCAAAGAGTTTTGTAATGAAATTAGGTATCAATTCAAAATAGTTTCAAGAAGAAAGAGATTATGTTAACTGTGCGGCTATCAATTTGTGGAACAGCCTAGGTATTAATTAAACGTAAGTTGGATTACACATAAAAACGGTACTACGTACTCTGGTACACCCATTAACACGCCATCGAGATCTGTTATCCACAATTGGATTCCCATCGTTACCATAGCAACCAGCATCGCTAGCAATAAACTTGTGTTCATGTTTCGTGGTCTTGTTACTCTGTACAGTAGCAGTCCAATTATTAGTAACTGGATATCTACAGCCGAGGACCTGTATACGTGAATTTATTAATGATAGGGAGAATAACTGCAAAATGACACCACAACAAGCATTTTATTTAATGTTAAGAAGTTATTTTCGTACTTAAATTTGACGTGTGTGTGATATATATATATATATATATATATATATATATATATATATATATATATATATATATATATATATATATATATATATATATATATATATTGTATATGATATATACATTAAATATTAGGCGAACTAAATGAAATGTGTTATTGTTGTATTCTCCATTGTATATGAAATAAAACGAAGGTCAATAAAAAAAAATATACAAAATAACTTATCACAAAAAAGAATCTCTATATTTTATTTTTGTACCTATGTATTTTTAAGTTCTGGTGTATATCAAAGATTACAAAAACAACAACAAAAACTTTTTTAAAAACATTTAAGGGATTTAAGGGATACCTGAATTCCGAGGAAAACCATTGACTAATAGTAGAGCATTACGATTGTATTGATGATGATGAATTCCTGATGCTTTATTTGAAATTTTTTATTCACAACGTTACAAACATCAATAATAAAATAAAAAACAAATAAAAATCCTTTTATTTCTTGCTCTTAACAATATTTAAAGAAAAAGAAGATATTTTTTAAACCAAACATAACTAAATCATTTTAACCCATCTTAATGGCCGACGCACTATTTGTAATTCCTAATTTTGAATGTGTGTTGTGTTTTTTTTTTCAACAATATGATCCACTTGCTCGTTATCCACCATTTTAATTGCCTTTTCTCTCTTACCAAGTTTGAAAAGCACAGGATCTGCAATCGGGCACGAAATTGTTGATGTAGAGTATATGTAACCACCAATACTTGCGGCAGTTGGCTGAGGTCCCGTTGACTATGCCCAGTTTCCAAAGCGGACCAGACCCCAAATATTTGAGTAAGGTCGCTGTAAATGCTATCATCATCATACTAGCTGGTGTCATTCTAAAACAAACAAATAAAATATATGCATTATGTGGAGTCAATCCTATTAGTTTTAATAGTACCTACATAAAATCGAGTTATTAGTACCTACATAAAGGTGTTTCTGATATGACATGAAATGATTTTAAACACATTATTGGAAGGAAAAATAGAAACAAAGAGACAACGAAGGAGGTTAAAGGGATCATTCATGGACCAAATAAAGAAGAAAGTAAATGTCTTTCCGTATCAGGAGTTAAAGAAAATGGCGCAGAATAGAGAAACATGGCGGAATGTCCACCGTTAAGAGCATAGCTCTTAATATTGGCACCCACAAAAAACATACCTTAAAGCTACCACAAAACACATAGCTTAACGGCTGGCAACGCTACCGTAATATAGCTATGGTGTCGTGGATATCTATGGGTGGCGTTGATATATTTTCCATCAGGCGAAACACTTGCTCGTTTGCCCTCTGTCCCATAAAAAACTGGACTCGTCAATCAAGTTTTCTTTCTTATTTATTGGCTTACCTGCACCATCGGAGTAAAAGAATCTTAAATTCATCTTTCCAGCTGCTATCGCTCCTTTTCGTGTTTAAACGTTGGTACGCCAAGAGAAATCCGGAAATGACGAAAAATGTTTGAACTACGTTGTTACCATTTACGATCACGTAAAATAATGAATTATCGTAGAACTGTAAAATAAGCATTCATAAAAGTGTCACTGTGCGAATATCAAGTGAAGCGGATATTAAGAAGCTGCAGAATCAAGTGATGAGCTGACTATGTAGAATATTGAATATTGTTCGATTAATTTTACTGAGAAACTTAGATTTTTTTATAAAACTGAATTTTAGTTTTAATTATTTATATTTAGTTGTCTTTTTAAGATTTATTCAAGTTAAAATAATATTTTTTATATCCACACATAATATATAATAACAGTGGTAATAATTTACCTACACTTACACATACATATAAAAAATTTACTACCTTTAATTCATTTTTTGACATACATTCACATAAACTCCCAAACAGTAATGTGCAATTTAAATAATTTAATAACTTGCTTGAGAAAACTAAAATTCGCGTTTGTAAAAATATGTATGTCAGTAAGTAACATTCAAATATTATAGCGTTCATACAAAAATATTGTTTTATGGAACTTCAAAGAAATACTGTAAATATTACGCGACCAAATTAGGTTGATTTGGGTGAAGTTCATATTGGAATGATAATGATGTTTATTTGCATTAGCAAGATTTTTGTTGTATAATTTTTGGTGTATATTAAGGACATTTTTAATAAATATTTCATAAAAATAAAATTTTTTTTTTCTTCGCCAAATTTAATGTATATATTATTTAATTTTCTCGAACATAATATATTACTTAATTTTCTCGGGTAATTAAAAAGTCACGGTTTGGTTGAATTTACACAATGGATTGGATAAATAAATATTATTAGGTGCGTAATTAATTTTTCTGCCACCAGTCCCGCAATAGCCATTGTAAACTGTACAACTAGCAAAGAAAAATATAAAGAGACATCTATTATTCACGTTCAATGAACAAAATATAGCACAAGATATTAATAAAGTTCGTAGTATTCTATGCACATATGTAGAAGATGCCTATGCATTTTTTATAAAAAATTATATAAACTAAAACAAAATGAATATTATAACGGTAAATTTAAAGAGTGTTAACAAAAATCTTAACAGTTTCTTAGTATTTATCGATCGAATTAGAATTAATATCGATGTCATAGTTCTTACAGAACGCTGGTGCTATAAATATTCAAACCCTCCGAAAATAAATGGCTACAACTTATGCTTCACTAATTTAAAACAAAATACTAAGACAATTACATGTATCTAACGTACCCAGTCATCTCATACAGTTAAAACTTAAACATCAGTCGCTACCGGTGTGCATTTGTTTATGATAAGTTTAGCTTTTTAAATGATTATTCTAACCATCGGCTGGTCAATACAAATTTGATAGCTATATCAATAGAATGCACTAGGAGCAAGTGATGTTTAGAATGGCGACGACAAGTGAAAATGGAATTACTTACCTTTTCAAATGCCCGCGAATTTTCTAAGAACGGACCCCCGATAAGTAACCCGGCATGACATAACACGACCCCCATTTGAACTATACATCTGAAACATTAAGACCTCCATTAACGACAAATAGCTCGCTTAAATAAACAACGATTACACGGATAATGAAAAAATAAAAAATTTTTCAGATAAAAGAATTACCTTATACCATGTAATCCTTTAAACTGCACCATAGTTTTGTTTGAAGTTTGCGTCGAAAAAAGAAATTTAGCATTGCGTATTATTGAGAAATTCAATAACACTTTGTTTTCTGAAAAAATAACAGAGGTAAAAATAAAGTGACACTTAAAATATTGTAACACATTGTTTCATGTTTACCTGTGATATTATTTTCTGTTTTTTGAATCTGCGATAGACGAAAGTCATAGAAGCTTCCGAATACGTTCACTAATATTATAACAATCAATATAATTATAACAATATAATCGTAAATATCCATAATTGTCGTTTCATTTCCTTTCTCACAATAGTATAATTGAGATAATTTAGCTTCTACTTTATACTCTGTCCAAATTGTTCTATTAAGGCATTCCTCTAGGACTTCGCTTAGGTCCCCATCGTTTTGCATATTACGACCGTTTATTTCGCTACGACATACTTTTGATACGCATATGCCTCTTTCTATATATGTGTAATTATAATGTTTTGGCCTGTATTTAGAATAGTCCTTAAAACAAAAAGTTATCAAAAATATTGTTTAATAAGTTAAAGTTTAGCCAGCTTTTCAATTTCATAAAACACTTCGCTTAGGCTGAAAGTGTAGGAACATCAACCTCGCTGTAACTAAGCAATGTTTTCTAAGTTCCAATGAATGTAAATTCAAATTTAAAAAATGTTTACTATTTTAATTTATTACTATTTTCAATATTAAGTTAAAAAAAGTATACATGGGTGCTGCATTCAAAATACATATAGAAAGGTTTAATTTTTGATGTATGGGTACCTCACCAAACAATTTAATTATAAAACTTGCAAATAATACCATTCATATGGTAGGTTTTTTTAACAGCCCATATATGTCCCACTGATGAGCACGGGACACAACGCATTGTTCACATTACAGCCGCTTTGTTGTTATTCTGTTCCTCGCTAACATTGTTATTCCTGTGTCCTCGTTTTGGAACACATAACAAAGCAAACACAAAGTTAAAACGTACAGCGTTTGTTCTATGAGTTCAAATGGGCGGCGTTGATTGCTTTCCATCAGGCGATACGCTTGCTCGTTTGCCCTCATAAAAATAAATAAATAAATTTTTACTTACTTGTATAAGTTTATACACATCATTTGATGAGTTTCCGTGCAGGTCTAGCCGCGTTACGCAGTAAATGCCTTCTTGATTGACACAACTCTGGTAATTATCCAGAGCGTATAGAGCTGGCATGCGATGATACTGTGTATCTGAAGATTTATAATTTTAACTCATATTGCAAGAAATATTAAAGAAATGTGTTTGCGTCCAACTTTTTGTTTCATTTATACTTAACACAGCAAAGGAAATCATGGCGGCATCATCCAGGATATCTTGGAAAATTCCTAATACCGATTTATAGAACAGAATCATCAATTTTTTTTAACAATAAACTATTCTCAGTTTTTTCGATAGATTATCGAAAATTCTTTACAACCATTTTTGGACCAAAATTTTGATCGAACAAAATCATGTTCAAAGCATGGTTAATGCTCCTTCATCGTGCATTGAAAGCGAAAATGGTTTAGAAATAATTTAGTGGAACTTTAAATGCGTTTTGATGTTGGACGAAGCTGTAAATGACTAAAATTAACAAATCGCATAGGTACGTTCCAAACAAATCGTTTTCTACCACTACATGACGAAGTCCTTCACGTTTATAAAGTTTGATTGGGAAATGATGATCTCATAAAGCCACGAAATTGCACCATTAGACTCCTGCGGTGTCGCGGTTGTCAATGGGCGGCGTTGGTTGCTTTCCATCAGGCGACACGCTTGCAAACGAGCAAACGTGTCGCGTGCCCTCCTATCCCATAAAAAAGTAATTTATTTTGAGCTTTCACAACTTTATAAATGTTAAAGGGTTGGGTCTTAACGAAGATCACTCTCGCACTCGCACTCGCCTCAGTTTTTTGCGAATAAATGAAAAATGTTTAATTTCTTTTCAAAATTATAAGTGTTCATCGTATGAGTTATAATGAATAAAATAACTTACCGTTTAAATGGTAAATAACACACAAATCACCATCTACTAAAAAACTCATATATAGAAAATACATCGAGGTTAATTTCGTATTAAAAATAGAAATTATCTTACCAACCTAATAAACTTTGGTACATAAGTATAAATTTCATATAAATCCATAGACAACTTTAAATTTCTTTATATTAATTAATAATAAATAAATGTAACTTACCGTTTAAGTGGTAAATAACACATAGACCTCCATCTGATAACAATATGAACAAAATCGCCGCGAGAATCATTATGATTTAATTTATAAAACTGATTTTTCTAAATTATATATCAATTATTTTCTATATTAATATTTTTACGTTACTTTAGATAGAATAATTCACATGTATTTTTTCAGCAATAATAAATCTTTAGATTTTATTGGGAAAATATTTGTGCAAGAATTTTAAATAGATTCGCTCTTGTTCACGTCGTTCGTCGTCTATTGTTGCAGATTCAAAGTAACACAAACATGTAATTCTAGTTTGAAGCGTTTGTGCCACTCTGATAAAAAACATTTGACCTTGTGAAAATTATTTTTTTTGCCATCAAAATTACTATATTAATTAGTTTTCTTGTGTCCTTCAACAACAAGGTAATATTTTATATGAAGTATTGTAATATTACTATTAATTAAAACAAATCTCACTCAAAAAGTAATTTTTTTGTTTAAAAAAATTTTTCAACAACGCTCGGCCTTATGTTACCAAACCTGTTAAAACCTACATGGAAACGCCCAAATGCGAAGTCCTACTGTACCTGCTATATTACCTAGATATTGTACCGTCCGGCACATGATCTGGCTGACGAGGAGTTGCGCTTATATGAGGACATTGAAATATGGCTTGATTCGTGGATAGCCTCAAAAGACGAATACTTTTATTCTAACGGTATTCGAGCTCTGCTAGAAAGATGGGTAAAAGATGTAGCTAGCGATGAGCAATACTTTGAATAATATATATGTAAGCATTTTTGCACATTTAGGTTACCTTTTTATAAAAAATAAAACAGCGAGAACTTAGTTGCGCATTTAATAATTTACACTATTTAAATTTTTTTTTTATTTATATATTCACGCCTATCCCCCGCAGGGGTTGGCAGAGACCACAGAGCTCCATTCGCTGCCATTCATTGCAGCGAAACGGCTCGTCATTGGTCGCTTTTCGCCCTCGTGAGAATCAGGACGTGACGGGTGGCGAACCACGTCGCCGTCATTTTCGACAAATTAGGTATATTAAATTCGTCTTTTAGTGAATCCTACGAGCCGCAAGGGAGGATGGAGGTCAGCCCCAGCAGAGCTCTGGATGCTAAGACAAGGCACCATAGTCCCCGGGGGAGCCCGACCCCGGGACGATCGGCACGCTTACGACTAGGCTCGCCCCTAGCCACGCATCCATTGGCACGGCAGACCGTGGATTGGCGGTACACACTATTATAATATATATACACTATTTAAAAGTACAATTAATTGTTATTTGATAAATGTACAATTGATAATAAAACTGGATTTAGTTTTAGAATTAAAGATAAATAAGATAAAGTTTAACCTTCAGGTTATACCTTTATTAAAAACTACCAGCAACTAACAAAGTAAAAATAAAATTATGTTTTTATTATATATTCACGCCTATCCCCCGCATGGGTTGGCCGAGACCGCAGAGCTCCATTTGCTATCATTAATCGCAGTGAAACGGCTCTCCATCAGTTGCTTTTCGCTCTCATGAGAATCAGGGCGTGACGTGTGGCGTATCACGTCGCCGTCATTTTAAACAAATTAAGTATATTAAATTCCTCTTAGTGAATCCCACGAGCCGCAAGGGAGGATAGAGGTCAGACCCAGCAGAGCCCTGCATGCTGAGGTAAGGCACTCAACAAGGGGAGCTCAATCCGTAGACGGTCGGCACGCTTGCGACTAACCTCGCTCCTAGCCGCGCATCAATTGACACGGCAGACCGTGGATTGGAGGAGAGGAAGGGGAAGGATAAAGAAGAAAGGAAAGGACAGGAAAGGAAATGCGGATTCGGGGTGTTACCAGACTCGGAATAAATATTTATAAATCCATACATATATTTATTCCGATGCGGGGATCAAACCCACTAAGCCAATCGATCGTCATAATTATAATTGGATTTATAGTAATTTGACTGCTGTCTTATCAGACACATCTTAGCAACCGGCGTCAGTCTGATGGCAAATATTTTTAATTGGGCATTCTCTCTCACTCAACCTGCGGGCGAAACTAATAATATATAGTACTAATAATATATAGTATATATTATATATACTAAGGCTACTTCTGAACAGTAAACAACAGTAATAGAAACAATTAACTTCGACTTAGCTCTAAATTAGAGCAACTCTGGTGTACAATGAAGAATATATCTGTCTATCTATCTATGTTCTAGCTCTTAAATTTAAATTTGATACATCTTTATTTATATGAATAAATTTTTATTTAGCCAAATTATTAAAAACGTTTTTAAAATAAAAATTTGACGAAACTCATGTTTATATAATATATTATCAAAAAAAGAACATTGTGTTTGTTATTATCTCTTCAGTTTTTATTTGTTTACGTAAAACTAATTCCTCGCCTCAAAAAGTAAAAATATTAGAATGTGGCAATTTATGCAGTTTTCTTTGTTTGTTGTTCTTCACCAGCCAGCGACTTGATACACATATATATTGGCGCTTCCACAAACAAGTTCAACACAACTGCAGCTATGAGTGAAATGGCCAATATCCCGAAAGTCAAAACAGCCTGAAACATAAATACCATTTTTATGTCTAGTAATATATAGGTACTTCAACCTTTATATGTATATAAAGACTGAAATACCGTCATCGTATCGAATCTCATCCATCAGAGAGTTTCGGAGAATAGTTCTGTCTAGTTGTCTTATAAAGACTCAAATACGGTCATCGTATCGAATGTCATCTATCAGAGAATCTCCGAGAATAGTTCTGTCTAGTTGTCTTATAAAGACTGAAATATCGTCATCGTATCGAATATCATCCATCAGAGAGTCTCGGAGAATAGTTCTGTCTAGTTGTCTTATAAAGGCCGAAATACCGTCATCGTATCGAATCTCATCTATCAGAGTCTCCGAGGATAGTTCTGTCTATTTGTCTGAACGTCTTTGAATTTATGTATCAGACCGACCTTTATTGTGCACGTTGTATTTATTCGTTTCAAAGACGTTTCGCATTAAAGTTAGTTCAGTTTCGCAGTCATCTGTAAAATAGGCCAAGTTGGCCTCTAGAAAGGTATCTGTATGCAGTAAAGTGAGACAGCGTTTCACGCCTGCCCCTCGCCGCTAAACTTATAAAGCACAAGTCTGGACGCATGTGGAATACTGTTTTTATTTTTCGACCGGAGCACGATGGACCCGAGTCTTCGATGAGTAAGGTCTCAACGAACGGTTAGAATCTCTGGCAATTCGGAGGGATGACTAATCTTTCAGTAGCTTTTACTGTTTTATCAAGGTGACAGGTCTGAAGAATTTTTTTTATTAATTCCTAATGCTGATTTCTATTAACGCACAAGTCGCCTCAAAAGAAAGTTTCGTCCTCATAATCTGCAGTGTTGAGCCAGTATGGTCCGTTTTTTCCAAACTTAGTTTGACGCACCACCTTTCTGTGGATCCTTGGAATACGATATACCTTTAAAAACAACACTGTACATATGTATAAAGGCTGGCAACACTTATTAGGTATTTGCAATACCTATGGTTTTGCAAATGTGTTTGGGCAGCGTTGATTACTTTTCATCAGGCGATACACTTACCGCTTTGCATTCCTACCCCTATATATACACAGAATTTCTTTAATCGATATTCCGTTTCCTAAAACCGATTTTCATTCGTGGTTATGCTCACCGTTTGAGCTTTGCGTTATATAAAGAGTGAACAAAACAAGTCAGTTTTTTTAATTGATGGAACTAGGGAGTACGGTTCATCCACTCCCTGCAACACCCGCTACGTTGGTGAATTTACTCACATAATATAATAAAGAAACTTGTCCCAGCTGCGTTCTGATGCCAAATAGTATATTTATGAATATAGGATGTACAAGGAACACGCAATACGACAGTTTGCTAAAGATCACCCAGCCGTTCCATTCAAATATCGTGCATGTCATATCTGAAAGGAGAAAGAAAATTCTTTAATAAAAAAATAAAACTTCTATGGGAGTAGGAAAAATGGTAAAATTTTGTATCAGTCCAATTAACCCCCATATAGGTTCACTCATCATTATCAACAGCGTGTACCAGCTTACTGCACATATGGCATCTATTCTACTACTTCATTGGTAACCGGGAAAGACTGCCACGTAGTGCAGCGATATTGTTTTTATTTGCCTGAATGTCTGTCCGCTTCAATAAGGTTTATTTTAGATTTCTTCGCCTTAATACCCTGAAAAAATCCTAAATCCTACTACAAGTACACAAAAACTAACGTTTAATCTTAATCTTTGCTAATAAGCTTTGTCCCCTTTTTTGTATTTACTTTTCTGCAAGAAACTTGCATTTCTTCGTGCAGGTTTATTATTATAATTATTTTATTAAGACTCATTGCAAATTTTTGAGGTATATAAGGTAACACAAAAGTATTTGCACAATTTGACTGTGTGATCCGCGGTCTCATTATTTAACTTAAATTAATTTATATAGTATCAATGAAATGCTTAAATAAAATTTTATATTTATTTTTATGAGGTTCTAGTCTACTACGTCTAAGGGGGTAAATGGTCGAGAATGTATGGAAGACGTTTATTTAAACATTGGTTCTCATAGTATGAAGCTCGGCACAACAAACTTCCTGCGGTTATTGATCTCGTGCCATTATCTTGACCAATTTACAATAGATTAAGCTTCCGATTGCCGTGATGATTCAGGGCTAATAAATATTTGTGTTTCGGACTAGCAGGGACAATTTGGCATACTTTAAATAATTTTTCATAGTTGTTTTTATATTTATTTTTAGTCTTTTTACTCGTCGAAAGTTGTTAATTTTTTTTACATTTTATTTACTCACCATTGAGCCTGAATGCAAGGATTATAATAATACATGCTGTGAGGCATCCCATGGCAGCACGGTATGTCATTCCGTAAAGTATCTTCAATGTAATTGGTGTAGATTCCATCTCTGTATAGAACATTTGTCCAGAGACAAACAGCATCATCAGGGTTGGGATCCAACACCAAGAAATCTTCTTTAACAACTGCGAAATTTAATTTATGTATCACGCATAATAAACGAGATTTAAAAAATACACGCATTTCTTAAAAAATTAACTCTTTCCTTACTCTTAACTGGTTAGCAATAAGTGATTTGATCGTGAGGAATCTAACCTTATACTGTGAGAAACATCTTCCGTTCTTTTGATAAGAGTAGACAAGATTTGCAGTGATCATGCCGATGGCGAAAGATGGCCAGTTACTATGCGGTAGCATGTGAATAGAGTCGAAGTTAGCATCGGCAAAACTACGAAAGAATCTGAGAACAAAGATGTTAGGAATGTTGATACTTCTCTGGAAATACATGGTGTTAGGAGAGGAAGTTTATTGTGTTGTTCAAACAACTGAATGTTTAATTGAAAAATGACCTGCAAGTTCACCCCGAAACACACAGCTCCTCTTACATGCTTACATGCTCCTTTACCACATATAAAAACAGACACACGCACACAGACAGATACACACGCACTTAAGCACACATACATACACACAGGGAGAGAGAGAGAGAGACAGAGAGGCGAACACATACACACAGACGCACACATAGAATGATAGACGGATAAACAAACAGAAAGACTCACAAACTGACAGAGACAAAGACACAAACAAACAGACAGACAGACATAGCTAGACACAGACAGACAGAGAAATGGATGGACAGACGGTGTTTGATTAATATCATGTGATCCGTTGGTCGTTTGCCTGCCACTTCCATGAAAAGTAAGAGTGTAGCCGTGTCTTAGACACGGCCGTTGGTTTTACGTGTGCACGTGTACATAACGACTTTAAAATGGCGGCGCTTTCCTCTCCGCCGCGTGCGATGTGTCTCAGTCAACGTAACGAATTCTTTCTTTCTATAACTATTGTGTGGGGTAATTAAATATATAGTTTTAGTTGCAACACTAAACTTTATTCCCCGCATATGTTGTCCTCATTATGTTAGAAAATTTAAAGACTTATTCACGTTAAAATCTGTGTGAACGGGCGCGTTATCTTAGTGGAAAAAAATTTAAAAAAAGAACTACATATAACTGGCCAATGATTTTCACCTATGAATTTTGTAATGAAATTAAATGTCAATTCAAATTAGTTTCTGCAAGAAACAGATTATATTTACTGTGTGGCTAACAATTTGTGTAGCAGCCTAGGTATTAATTGAAATTAATTGGATTACATATGAAGCGGTACTACGTACTCTGGTATACCCATCACCACGCCATCGAGATCTGTTATCCACAACTGGATTCCCATCGTTAACATAGCAACCAGAATAGCTAGCAATAAACTTTTGTTCGTGTTTCGTGATCTTGTTACTTTGTACAGTAGCAGTCCAATTATTAGTAACTGGGTGTCTACAGCCGTGTACCTGTGGACATGAAATTAATAAAAATCGAGTCTTCTGTTCAATATTCAGTAACTGGGATATGATTATCACAGATGCCATGCGCAGATCATCGCTCCATCTAGCAGGGGGGCATCCCACACGACGTTTGCCGTGTCGCGGTCTCCACTCCAGCACTCGTCTACTCCAACGATTGTCGGTTCTCCGAGAAACGTGTTCAGCCCATTGCCACTTCAGTCTGCTAACTTGAAGAGCTGTGTCGGTGACTCTGGTTCTCCGCCGAATTTCTTCATTTCGAATTCTATCCACGAGATAAACTCCGAGCATACCTCCATCCGCTACCATTCATCGCAGCGAAACGGCTCTCCATTAGTCGCTTTTCGCCCTCATGAGAATCAGGACGTGACGGGTGGCGAACCACGTCGCCGTCATTTTCAACAAATGAGGTATTTTAAAAGTTTTTAGTGAATCCCACGAGCCAGACCCTGGGACGGTCGGCAGACCGTGGATTGGCGGAGCGGAATTGCGAATTGGGGGGGTTACCAGACTTGGAATAAACATTTATAAATCCATATAAATATTTATTCCGATGCGGGAATCGAACCCGCGACCATTGACTCTGCGGGCGGAGGGCCCCGCCACTGAGCCAATCGGTATATATATATATATATATATATATATATATATATATATATATATATATATATATATATATATACAGTTGTGGTCATATAATTAAGAACGATTTGAAGTTCTAGAAGATTTCATTTAAATAATGTCATACCCAGAAATGTGTACCTTCTGAGAAGCAACCAGTCATGTTATAAAATAGCCACATTAATAGAGCAACGTGGCTTAGGAATAATGAATACAATTGTCAACTATTTTTTCTAAGATTTAATTTATTTTACCAAAGTAACACATTCAAATAGTACTGAAGCTGGACAAATAATTAAGAACGATTTATTAAACTGAACGGAAATTGTTTTGTATGACATTTACATTTAAAAAATCACAATAATATGTAGCGCGAAAAATTTAACAAGCAATTTAATACATTTTTAACTTAAAATTAATAGTTAATAGCATGTCCACGGCTTTTAATTACTGCTTTACACCGACGAGTCATTGACTCTATTAATTTTTGACATTTCGCAAGAGAAATAGAGTTCCATTCTTCTAAAAAAACGTCGAACAGCTCTCTTAAATTCCCACACTGTGATTTTGAAACCTTTTTCTTTACTTCAAACCACAGATTCTCTATTGGGTTTAGATCTGGGCTGTTAGCTGGCCAGTCTAAGACAGAAACTGATTGCGCTGTAAGAAATTCCTTTACGGTGCGTGCAGTGTGCTTTGGATCATTGTCGTGTTGGAATGTCCAAATAACCGGTAGAACTTCTTCAGCATAAGGTAACATTGTTTCTTCCAGTATATTTTTGTATTGGAATTGATCCATGTTACCTTCTATTAACTTTACAGGTCCAACACCATGTCCAGAAAGCACCCCTAAATTTTTACATTTCCACCACCGTGTTTTAATGTGACTTTCGTGTACTTTGGGTGGAATGCTGTATTCGGGGGACGTCGTACATATCGTTTTCCATCAGAACATACTCTGTTTATTTTCGTCTCGTCAGAAAAAAGTACATTTTTCCACTGCCGCACAGTCCAGTTTTCATACTTTCTCGCAAATACAAACCGGGCTTGCCTGTGGCTAAGTTTCAACATGGGTACCTTCGTTGCTATCCTTCCGTGCAATTTTTCTTCTACCAAACGTCTTCTAATAGTGCGTGCTGAGATTGCTGAAGGGTTATTTTCACCAAAATATTCTTTTCTCAGCTCTTTTGACCCTTTAAAAGGATTTTGTTTCGCCATACGAACGATGTTTCGGTCATCTCGAGGAGTTGTTTTTCTCTGTCTAGGTACACGTGGAACATTGGAAGTAGTTTCATACGTAGCAAAATGCTTTACAGCGTGGAAAATCATCGTTTTTGAACATTGCAGATGGTCGGCTATCTTTTTATAAGACCAATTTTTCCGGCGAAGTTTTATTATTACTTCCCTTGTAGATTTATCACAACTTTTATTTTTTCCCACTGTTTTTTTTATAAGAAGCAATCTTTTACAACACTAAATGGCGCCTAAATTACACAAACAGTAACATAGAACTGCAAATCGAGTGTTCTCTTTTTGAATTTTGAATAAAATGTATAAATTATAAAGCGTTCTTAATTACGTGACCAGCCAGTAAATAGGAATACTACGTAAACATTCTAAAGAAGTAGTGTAAAAAAAGTTTGCCTATTTATTTTTAGCTTATCATGTGTATCAATGAATTCAGTGGTTTTATGGAAAAGTTTTATGATACCGAGAGAAATAAAAAAATTGCATGCAATTAGTTATACGACTTAGTTTGAAAAAATCTTCCCATTATATCAGCGTTCTTAATTATATGACCACCACTGTATATAAATATATATGTATATACATATATATATATATACATATATATATATATATATATATATATATATATATATATATATATATATATATATATATTTTATAAATATAGGGAAATAATATTTACTCACCAAGTTTGGTAAGCACAGGATATCTCAACGGGCATGACGTTATTGATGTAGAGTATATGTAACCACCAATACTTGCGGCAGTTGGCTGAGCTCCCGTTGACTATGGCAAGTTTCCAAAGCGGACCAGACCCCAAATGCTTGAGTAAGGTGGCTGTAAATGCTATCACCACCATACTAGCCGGTGTGGTTCTAAAGCAAACAAATAAAACAAAAATAGATTGGAGTAAAATCTAGTTTTAATATTTTTCGAGTTAGTACTTATGATTAATAGAGCCGGACATTACTTTGAGGAAATCCATTATTATGTGGACAGTCAGAATTTTTACTTGGCTGGAAGTCACTTAACGGTTATCTTCCTTAGAGTCTACTATACGTGATATGCCTCGTGCTAGGCGAAACACGTGTCGTGTACATTTTGGAAAAGTGGTGATATGTGTTTAGTGTTACTTGTGTTGGTGACAGTGGTTGGGAGGTGGAGAGTTGCTGACGACCGTTTTCCGATCCGATTTAGTTTAAATCCACTTCCTTCAGTAAAAAACACATTATTATTTTTCTGCTTCTGTTTGCTTGTCGCGGATCATAGCCAAGTAATAATTTAATACGGCAATTTTCGCTTCTATTGTACATTTACAAAAAAGCAGGACATATACGCGCTTAAGGTTATTTATTACTTTTATTGATGTATTAAAAATCTCGTGTTTTATAACCTAATTTTTTTTATGAAACATAATTATTATATAGGACGTCCACGTATCGATATGAAAATATTTACTCCCAAATGTAATTTTTTTTCCAAATTATAATTTTTAACGTATATTTTACTTAATAAAAAAATATGGATCCATACAATTAAAATCGTGCGTCCAGGATGTGTCACGTGTCAATGCAATAGCCACGCATAAGAAACACACGCATAGGAATCTGTATTTTGTGTTTTTTGGTTGTTTTTTTTTTCACCAAGTGTAATAACGTATGGGACTTATTAAAATCAATGAAATGAACCCAAACTAATGGAGGTTACTGGTACCAGTTGAAGAGTAACTGTCCTACTGCTGACTAACCCACGCTACCTAGTTTATGTTATCCAAATGTTGTATCAAGACGGCAACTCAATGTATGTGTATATAAAGTTGCTTTTGAGTGTTAAATAACTTTTTTGTAATGCTTTTCACACGTTCCTTTTCACGTGTTGCGTGTGTTTTTTATTATATTTTGTCTGCTTTTAAATAAATTATTAGTTAATCTAGTATTAACTTTGGGAAGGACATAAGATATATATACATATATTCTTATTCTTATATATTCACGCCTATCCCCCGCAGGGGTTGGCAGAGACCACAGAGCTCCATCCGCTTCCGATTGGCGACCGATTGGCTCAGTGGCGGGGCTCTCCGCCCGCGGAGTCAATGGTCGCGGGTTCGATTCCCGCATCGGAATAAATATTTATATGGATTTTTAAATGTTTATTCCGAGTCTGGTAACCCCCCCAGTCCGCATTTCCTTTCCTGCCCCTTCCTTTCTTCTCTATCCTTTCCCTTCCTCTCCGCCAATCCACGGTCTGCCGTGCCAATGGATGCGTGGCTAGGGGCGAGCCTAGTCGTAAACGTGCCGATCGTCCCGGGGTCGGGCTCCCCCGGGGACTATGGTGCCTTACCTCAGCATGCAGGGCTCTGCTGGGGCTGACCTCCATCCTCCCTTGCGGCTCGTGGGATTCACTAAAAGACGAATTTAATATACCTAATTTGTCGAAAATGACGGCGACGTGGTTCGCCACCCGTCACGTCCTGATTCTCACGAGGGCGAAAAGCGACCAATGACGAGCCGTTTCGCTGCGATATATACATATATATATATATATATATATATATATATATATATATATATATATATATATATATATATATATATATATATATATATATATATATATATATATATATATATATATATATTATTTAAAATGTTGTGTTATAGACATAAATCTAGTAATGTGCTCCAGTCAGCAAAGGGAATTACTTTACAATGTAGTATTGTAGTAATCTATCATTATGATTCGGTTGAGTAGGCTTTTCAACTTTTTTAAAGTTGTCTTTGAAATAGAAGTGCTTCAAGAAATTTTCTTTGAACTCTTTCTAACCTATTATAGGTTAGAAAGAGTAGACAGAAGAATGATTGTTGATATTATGCACTTACAATAAAGGTATTATAATGATTCTATTATTTTTAAAGTTTTTCGATGCTCTTTTGAATATAGCCCATTCAGATCGACTCATATATCTAATTACAAATTCTAAACTTATTATGTAGTATAAAATAAACTTAAACTAGTCTAATCTAATATTTCTTGCTTATTAATTTTTTGTTCTGATCTGTTTACCAGTCGGCAAAGGCCTCTATCAATTTTTTTGAGTCTTTACGTTTATGTTGTTTTTAGAAGTAGTAATGTTTTTGAACGATGTTTAATTATATATTTATGTATATTTATTATAGTTTTATTTCCCAGTCTCTGTTTAAGGTGTTGATTACCTTTTTATATCTTATTGTGTGGTCCTTTTTTGGGTAAAAGCCTCTTCTACCTTTAAACATTTTTTTTAGTCCAGGGCTTAACTCATCCAGTTCTCTTATGCTGTTTCTACAATGCCATCTGCTCATCTTTTCCTTTGCCTTCCTACACTCTTTTTTATGTTCACAGTGAAACTTAATATGCTATAAAATAAAACACCTAAATCTCGAATGACGTTTATCTTTTTTTATCTAAATTGTTATTAATTTTGTAGTGGATGTATGTAAATTGTGTGAAATTTTTAAGTGAAATTCTTCTCGTTGCCCTTTTTACTACACAGAAATATTGTACACTTTTATTTAAAAAAAGAGCACTTTACTAATGAACAAATTTACTAAATGTTTTTCATTTATATTACAATATTATTACTGTATCATGTACTCGCAAAATAGTTTTCTATCTTGGACTTCTCCTGCCAACATACATCAGTGACGTTGATTTTATTTCATTATCATAATCTTATATTATTATCAGTTTAATTGTGTTGGCGTATTATACAATATAGTTTGAATAAGGCGTATAAGTGAAATGATTTGAAATAAATCCGTGTATTGTGAGTGTTTAAGTTGACTAGAAAAGTCAATTTTAAGTTTAGTATAACCAGCATATTATCAAGACGTAACGTAACAAGCTAGTGACAAGATATTATTGTATTTTACTTGACACTGACATAATACTTTTATCTAAGTGCCATCAAAGAAAAGAAAAGTTCTCTATCTTACTTATTTACCTGAACCATCGGAGAAAAACAATCTTGACTATATCCTTCCCACGTATGTGCCCATTTTTCAAATTTAAAGTTTGGTAGGCCAAGAGGAACCCAGAAAGAACGAAAAATATTTGCACTGCGCAATTACCGTTTGCGAGTACGTAAAAGAACGAACTATCGTAGAACTGAAAATAAAACATTTGTCTGAGAATTTATAAACATCAAAAAGGGTGTCTGCTGGCAGAATTAGGATAATAGTCAAAAAATCAGTAAACGTATGCTTATTTAGTGCAAATACTAAAAGAACATCCTGCCTTCACTTCATAATTCATGTGATGATGACGATAAAATTCAATTAAGTACTTTATAAAAGATATACAATACCTTATTATTTTTTTTTCTTCTTTTTTGAGTTTAATTTCTGTAAGACAAAAAAATTGGTACCAAATTTGGCGCCTCTAAAATTGCCGCCCTAGGCTCTAGCCTACTCAGCCTGTTGATAAATCCGCCACTAGTCATACTTGTTCGGGAACACCTCCGGTGGTAGGATTTTCCACAGTTGCATCGTTCGTGATAGAAAATGCGATTGAAATGTAAGCTGGTAGACTGCCAATCGCCCACGTGATGGATTTAGACCTTATTTGGAACTGTGCGCTTGGTAGTTGGTTGAACAAATCCTCAGAACATCCTCATAATCATTCCGATATAGTACGCAAAGAGATAACACATCTGCACACACATGCACGTGCGCACGCACACACACACACCCATTTTAAAATGTAATATTTAAGGTTGTTTATTTCTCCATAGATATAAATAATCAATAAAAAATAAGGGGTGGAAGGCTCGTGACCTGAGATACACGCTCATCCTTAGTTTAAGCACTAGCCCGCAACATAAGTATTATTATCACTCTATATTATAACCTATACGTTATATTCTGGTGTTGAAATCAATTATTATTATTTTTATTAATATCCATTATTTACATATTTTTCTCTTAATAACAATATGATTAATATAAAAAAGTCTCCATAAAAATAATATTATTACTATCTAGTGTTATTAATCCTTCGTGGCGGGATAAACCAAGCATACAGAGGATTATACATCCAAGGAAAGGAACCTTCTCACGATCCTAGCCGTGTACAATATAGCTGTTTTTTGAATATTGTATTTAAACCACTTACCTAAATCTAATTTGGATAGATAGACATCTAAATTTTTACCGATAAGTCCATTCATAGAGACTACTGTGGGTACAATGACAGTTGAATCAACGTCCCACATGGCCGAAATCTCATGCGCGAGGTCTATGTATTTTATTTGTTTATCTTTTTTCGCTTTAATGAGATTCTCATCATGCGGAACACTTATATCAAATATTATTATTTTACACTAATTATTATTATATTATCTCTGATTGAATCTGCCAGAAATCATTAAAACACTGGCAGCAAATTAATCAATTGTTACGACAAATGAAATTCGAGTAACTTACCTTTTCAAATGCCCGCGGGTTGTCCGTGAATGGACCAGCTATTAGTAATCCTACGTGAGAGAACACAACTCCCATTTGGGTCAGACATCTGAAAAATTAAGTTAAGTACGTTTAGAAACATTATGATCGTATTTCGTTTGGGGATGAGTGGAGAGAAGTTTCACTTGCACATCATAAACAGCCTGCGGCAGTCCACTGCTCGACATAGGCATCTCCCAAGTAGCGTCACCTAACCCGATCTTCGGCTTCACGCATTCGATTTCTAGCAGCACTTCGTCTGCTCCAACGATTGTCGGATATCAGACAAACGTGACCTTGCCACTTTAGTTTGCTAATTCGAAAGACTATGTCGATGACTTTAGTCCTCTGGTGGATTCCTTCATTCCGAATCATATCTACCAAAGAAATTCCAAGCATAGCTCTCACCATAGCTGAGAGACGTGATTCAGCTGAACGTACTTCTTCAATTGGAAACAAAAATAAACCGAAAAATAAAGTATTCGGTGGCAGAATTAGGTTATAGGTGAAGTAATTAATAAACGCATGCTTAATCTATGGGATAAGAAAGGAACCGAGTAAGCGTATAGCCTGATGGAAAGCAAGCAACATCGCGAAACATAGTGTGGGATGTATCCCGTCTATAGACGGGATGCGCAGATAGTCAACCCACCTGGCCGTGGTATACCACGGCCAGGTGGGTTGACTATCTGCGCATATCGGCTGGTTGAGACTGGATGCGTTCATCCGAAGTCGAAGACCGAAGGTTGATATTCATACGTCATTTCTTCCCTAACAAATAATAAGCCGTTTGGACGATTTCCCCTGGCCAACCAGGTCGCCGGATCTCACCTCTAGGAACTTATTACTGTAGCGGTTCCTCAAAAGTAGACTTTCTATGAAAAAAAAACTCAACGACCATTTCAGCACTAAAAGAAAATATCTTCCACGAGATTAACGGCATCCGGACGATACTACTTCAGCAAGTGGGACAGAATACTGTGGCTAGATTCCGAGAGTATGCTCGACATGGCAGTTAGCGTTTAGACGAAATAATTGTTTAAAAATAAAACCCGCACTTCTCTTCTTCGTAAAAGTTATTGAATTTTATTTATATTCTATGTAGCTTTTTTGTTAATTATGTTTGAAAACCTAGTTCTGCTGGCAGACACTTATATACATGACAGCGCTTCAGCGCCGAGAGTGATTTATCTTTGTTAACGCTAAAGAATGAATCATTTCAGCCATCGACAAAGTGTGCGTTGTCTGTGTCAAGAACATAAAGTGGGTGGTCTTTGTGCGTCGCTCTAGCGGAGCGTCGTATATATCGACGTGGAGAGGCCATATTCGACACAGTTCAAATTGAGGTGCCGCCAGCGCACCGTGTCTGCGACGAATCGCTAAGTGTTCGAATTAATAAGTGATTTGTGTTAAAAGTGCTTATTTTAAGGAGTTGAGCGGCCTACCCATCCATAATCGGTTATCCACATCGATAACTTCTCATCGATTATACAAATAATGAAAAAAGATTTCAAATAAAATAAATACCTGATACCATGCAATCCTTTTAGCTGCGCCATATTTTTGTTTGCATTTTGTGTCGAAAACAGAAATTTAGAATTGCGAAATATGGAGAAATTCAATAACGATTTGTTTTCTAAAAAAAAAAAAAAATAGTTGAGGTAAATATGAAATGACACTTAAAAAATAGTAACGCATTGTATTATGTTTACCTGTGATATTATTTTCTGTTTTTTGAATCCGCGATAGACGAACGTCATAGAAGCTTCCCAATACGTTCGCTAATATTATAATAATCAATATTGTTGTAACAATACAATCGTAATTATCCATAATTGTCGTTTCATTTCCTTTCTCACAATAGTATAATTGAGATAATTTAGCTTCTACTTTATAATCTGTCCAAATTGTTCTATTAAGGCATTCCTCTAGGACTTCGCTTAGGTCCCCATCGTTTTGCATATTACGACCGTTTATTTCGTTACGACAAACTTTTGATACGCATATGCCTCTTTCTATATATGTGTAATTGTAATGTTTTGGTCTGTGTTCGGAATAGTCCTTAAAACAAAAAGTATCAAAAATATTATTTAGTAAGTTAAAGTTTAGTCAGCTTTTCAATTTCATAGAACACTTGGCTTAGGCTGATAGTGTAGGAACGTTAACCTCGAGATGTATTTACTATAAAATTTGAATGTTGGTCGTTGTAACCGAGCAATCTTTTCTAAGTGCCAATGAATGTAATCCAAATTCAAAAATTACTTAAAATCAACATTATTACTGTTTTAAATTTTATTTTGAAAAATTTATATATATGGGCGCTGAATTTAGAATATTGGAAGATTTAATTTTTAATGTATTATAATTGGGTGCCTCACCAAACATTGTAATAATTTATTTAAAAATTATAAAATCTGCAAATAATTCCATTCATTTAGTAGGTTTCTGTACATCAAATTACGACTGTATCACAAACAAAGCTATAGGATATAGTATCGATATAGAATACACTGTTTACATTACAGCCGCTTTGTTATTATTCTGTTCAGCGTTTGTTCTATGAGTTTAAATGGGCGGCGTTGATTGTTGACTTTCCATCAGGCGATACGCTTACTCGTTTGCCCTTCTACCTCATAAAAATTGAATAAATAATTTTTTCCTTATTGCTTACTTTTATAAGTTTATACACATCATTTGATGAGTTTCCGTGCAGGTCTAGCCGCGCTACGCAGTACATGCCTTCTCCATTGACACAACTCTGGTAATTATCCAGAGCGTACAGAGCCGGCATGCGATGATACTGTGTATCTGAAGATTTATAATTTTAACTCATATTGCAAGAAATATTATAGAAGTGTGTTTGTATCCAACTTTTTGTTTCTGTTATACTTAACACAGCGAAGTAAGTCATGGCGGCATCATCGAGGATGTCTTGGAAAATTCCTAACTACCAGTGTTAGGAATTTTCCAATAATAGACCAGAGTTATCAAATTTTTTTTTTAACAATAAACTATTTTCACAATTTTTTCGATAAGATTATGCGAAATTCTTTATGGTTGTAAAGAATTTCGGATATTTGCACTAAAATTCTGATCGAACAATATCAATGAAACATATTTAATTTGTTTTTAAAATTATTAAGTGTTCATAATATGAGTTATAATGAATAAAATAACTTACCGTTTAAATGGTAAATAACACACAAATCTAATAAAACAATATATAGAAAATAAATCGAGGTTAATTTCATACTAAAAATCGAAATCATTTTCCTACCAACCTAATAAACTTTGGAACATAAGGATACATTTCATATAAATCCATAGACAACTTTAAATTTCTTTATATTTATTAATAATAAATAAATGTAACTTACCGTTTAAGTGGTAAATAACACATAGACCTCCATCTGCTAACAATATGAACAAAATCGCCGCGAGAATCATTATGATTTAATTTATAAAACTGATTCTTTTAAATTATTATATATATCAATTATCTTCTACATTAATATTTTTACGTTACTTTAGATTAATAATTCATACAAATTATTTTCAGCCATAATAAATCTTTAGATTTTGTTGGGAAAATATTCGTGTAAAAATTTTAAATAGACTCGCTGTTGTTCACGTCGTTCGTGGTCTATTAAAAGTACATAAATGTGTAATTCTACTTTTAAACGTTTGTGCCACTCTGATAAAAACATTTGGCCGTGTGTAAATTATATTATTTGCATGAAAATTACTATATTATTAGGTTTTCTTGTGTTTTTTTTATTAACATAAAAATATTGGTAATAATTAAAACAAATCTTGCTCAAAAAGTATTTTATTTATTTTAAGTAACTTTTCAACAACGCTCGGCCTCATGTCACCAAACCCGTTAAAACCTACATGGAAACGCTCAAATGGGAAGTCCTACCCTACCTACTATTATATATTCCCCCGATATTGTGCCGTTCGATTATTACTTGTTTCGTTCGATGGCACATGATCTGGCTGATCAGCAGTTCCGCTCATTTAAAGACATCGAAAAATGGCTTGATTCGTGGATAGCCTCAAAAGACGAACACTTTCACGTCACGGTATTCGAGCTCTGCGAGAAAAAGAGGCAAAAGTTGTAGCTCACGATGGGAAATACTTTGAATTATATATATATATATATATATATATATATATATATATATATATATATATATATTTGCATAAATGAGTATATTTTATATATAAAGTAGTGAGTATTATATACAGCCTAATATTTTACACTATATAAAAGTATAATTAATTGTAATTTGATAAATGTATAGTTGATAATGAAACTGAATTTGGTTTTATAATTAAAAAAAATAAGATGAAGTTTAACCTTCAAGTTATATCTGTAATGAAATCTACCAGCAACTACCAAAGTAAAAATAAAATTATAATTGGATTTATAGTAATTTGATTGTTGACTTCTCAGACACATCGAAGCACACGGCGTCTGTCTAATGGCAAATTAATATATATATATATATATATATATATATATATATATATATATATATATATATATATATATATATATATATATATATATATATATATATATATATATATATATATATATATATATACTATATATATATATATAAAACTTTTACGAAGAAGAGAATTGCGGGTTTAATTTTTCAACTCCTTATTTCAAACATTATTTAGTTAATTAATTAATTTTATATAATTAAGTTTTTCTTAATTAATTCTAAATTATATCAATTTAGAAATAAATTCCGTTTGTGGCAAAGCGTGTAGATCGCTTCAAAAAAAAGTAGGAACTGACTTTACATTTTTTTTACATATTACTTGTTATTCATATTATTTCGTCTTAATGTTTACAGCTAAGTCGGATAAACTCTTGGAATTTGGCCACAGTATTCAGTATTATTTTTGTAAATAATTCAATTTAAATGTATGTTGTTTTTGAGTGCCATTAAAACCTCATGAATTACTTATCTATACAACGGCATCGCGACTAGATTATCCAATCAAAAAGTTTGTCCCTGACGCACTTCTAATAATGGCGGACGCGTGTTCCGCACGAGTACGAGAGACCGAAACAACGGCTTCGGGCCGGTAGTGGGAGATACTCAGCGTAGGTGTTAATGTAAATTATGATGGTAAGTAAAACTCGCCGTCGGAGTTGATGCGAGGAATAGCGCGGTGAGTGAAAATCACCGGTGGAGTGCAAAGGGGAAAGGAAGAGCAGGGTTTTGAAACCAATGAGACACTACTTGTCTACATTGACATTGACAAAAATTATATTTAACTAGATAGCCCGGTGAATTTCATTAAACTAAACCATAAATTGTAGGTCGTGTGTTCACCTACAATTTATGGTTTTAGAAGGAGAAGATAAACACAGGGGATTTAGTAGTAGATTCCTGGTAGGTAGTTAGGTATGAAATACTTTTCAAAATCGACAAAAGAGACGATAGTTTATAACATAAATGTATAACATAAAACGACCGTTAGACGATAAAGCCGTCACGAACGCTATATATATATATATATATATATATATATATATATATATATATATATATATATATATATATAGATTTATTTATTTATTTATAAAAAAACTCATATGTAAGACTATTTTGTGTACCAAGTTTGACTGGCAGAGAATGCATGAAAATTATTATTTTAAATATATTATTATTATTTCCTTTAATAAAAAAACTAAAACCAATCTACTACTAATGTCACAAAACATGTCAAATAAAAACATGATCCCCTGTTTCTCTTCATTAGTTTATTTAAGGGTCTTTGACCTCATAAGCTTACTAAATTAACATTAAAAGCAAACCTGCTTTGAAGTTAATCATAGATACAGCGTGGTACAGCTTTACAATTAAATTCATTCCATTGAAAAGTGTCACCACACTTGAATCATCAAGTGGGATAAGGATAACAATAAAAATATAACTTTTCTAATTGTTTATTGAGCGGCACTCCTCTGCCTCGAGTTTGTAGCAAGCAACGCTTTGGTGAGACCCCCTATCGGCGCCTCCACACACAGCCACAATACAGCACCAACCATAAAAGACATCATTACGAACGCCATAAATAAAACCATCTGGAAAGTTATAATTATATAATGAATAATATATAATTAAATTAAACAAAAATATTTTTCAGTACATATTTTTCAGTACAGCATAGCAGCTCCGTGAAAAAGCCGTTATAAAGTTTTTTTTATGGGATAAGTAGGCAAACGAGCAGGCGTATCACCTGATGAAAAGCAATCAACGCCGCCCATAAACATCTGCAGTGCCATAGGCAGTGCACAAGCGTTGCCCGCCTTTAAGGAAAGTGTCATTATGGGAGGAGGGGGGGGGGATTTGGGCCTCCGGAACTCAACCACTCATCAAACGAAGCGCGGTAGCTATGCTACCACTCAGGCGCCGTTTTTCTACAGAAGTGTGGTAAGTACCACCTACAACGGTCTGGCTCGCCTGGGGAAGTCCCCAGGCGAGCCAGGCCGTTCATGCAGAAAAATAATATGCTATTCTTAACAAAGTATTCATCTGCAGCGTGGCTCTACCACTACCAAAGTTAGAAAGGGAAATATTACGATATAAAAGATACGAAGTGATCGATCCAATTGTAAAAATTTACTGGACCAGGCTAAGGACAGACTAATGATGATGATGGTGAAAAACTTACCAGATAATAGTCGGACATGTGTGTGGGCATGGTCAGTGAACCAACGAGCCCTCGCTGCATCACTGTGTGCACTAGAAACGCGCTGTAGGACACTCGACCAGCCCATGTGAACCCCCTCCATTCCACGATGCCACGGTACACCGCTGAGAATCAAAATATATTAGGGGTCACACAAAACTGTCACCATGCTCTCTAGTAAGAAGAGAAAGAATCGACTGGTAAAATAAATTTACGTTACGGATGTAGATGGAAGAGTCGGCAGGGGAAGACCAAGGAAAACATACCTTGCCAAAATTGCTGAAGCTTTAGGAAAGGCCAGGTCAAGAGTACCCTTTACCGGCGAGCTTGCATGACCAGAGTGATGAGTGTCGAGGAAGCAAGGAAAGTATGCCGAGGTGGTACAAGATGGAGATTTGTGGTCTCTGCCTACCTCTACGGGAAACAGGTATGATGATATGTATGTATATTCTTTTTTGTTTTCATTCTACAATAATTATTATTATTTGTGTTCTATTACAAATTTTAATGGAATAGGTGGGTAAGCGAGCAAGCGTATCGCTTTATTGGAAATAATCAACGCCGCCCATAGACTTTTGATGATCAATTAGCTAATGGGTGGGGCGGCCCATTGGTGTAGTTATCATTTATGTTTGTAATTATAATATTTTTTCCATTAATCCAAAAATTGACTGGCAGAGAATGCCTACCGGCGTAAAATTAGCTTTTGTACCACTAATAAAAAAATAAATAAATAATGAATTTAACATACATTCTATCCGAAACACGCAACTTAACATTACTATGACTATCAGCAATTGGAACAGAGGCTTGTAGCAAGCTGCGTACAACACGCGCAGGGTCGTCGAGGGTCCTTCCGTGTCAGTGTAGAACACAGCCCCCGACAGTATTACAGCGACCCCTATTGGAAACAGCATCCAAACTACCCATCGATATTTCTGAAACAAATGTATTCGATTAAAAAAAAGAAGAACATTAGAGCTTTGATGGTTTGGGCACATAAAGAGGATGGATGAAAGATGACTGGCAAAAGAAATTTACGTTGCGGATGTGGATGGAAGGGTTGGTAGGGGAGAACCACGGAAAACATACCTTGACCAAATTGCCGAAGTGTCAAAGTCCAGTCAAAGGCCAGGTCAAAAGTACCCTAAACCGGCGGGCTTGCATGAGGCGAGTGGTGAGTGTGGAGGAAGCAAGGAAAGTGTGCCGAGATCGTAGTAGATGGAGATCTGTGGTCTCTGCCTACCCCTACGGGAGACAGGCGAGACGATATATATCTATGTATGTAGAACATTGGTAATATTTATACTAATACAAGTGAAAATAAATAATTAAATCAACATCCCCACAGAAGAAACCCGTAATATGCTATTACGATTCTTTTAACGTTATGTAAATTTCGTCATCTACAGGTCAAAATACATCTTCATCTACAATTTTATCCACATTTTTTTTATTCTATTATTATATTCAAAGTTATCACGTACAAAAAGAACTCTCTTGTGTTTTCTTATTAAAATAATAGACAGAATAATTAACAGTAATAGTTGATTGCGATATTATTCGTGTTTTGAATGATGCACTCTTAAAATATTTATATACTATTAAGCCTATCGTTATACACATAGATTATATATTGTTATCTAAGAAGGTCCATTATTATGGGTTGTACTACAGGTATATTACTACAGAAATAACACGGCTACAGATAACTATAATCGTGTTGTTTCTTTACTATCGATTATATAACCATTAATATCGATTACGATAAATATCGAGTGAAAACTATAAGTGAATAATGTAACTGTTTAATGTTTTAAGCAATATTGAGACTAATAATATGGTAATGCAACATTACTGCCAAGAAAAAACTACCTTAATTACGACAAATACAATCGTAAGTGATACAATTTTATCATAATTAGGTACTATGCTTTTTCCTTAATAACATTTTAATTTTTCGTTATTATTTATATAGGGCAATACAATGAATATAAATTGTTTACTTTTAAAATTAGCTATTCATTTCAGATATAAATGAAATCTGTACATCGATCACTTGCGGATTTATTTACGGAATTCGGTTTTTTGTTTTTGCTGATAAATTTTGATTTCACGATTACTTGAACGAACGAACGGGGGTCATCTACCCCTTCAGAGAGGGGTGTAGGAGCGAGCCTCGGGGATGAACCCCACTACTCGGACATACACTCGGAAAGGCGACAGCTTCCCGGTTTTTGCGCTTTAGACGCTTTAGACGATTACTTGTTTCTTCGCGGGGTTATCGAATCTTCACAATAGCGCCATCTATTGGGTCTAATATTTTCCTGTCTTCCAAGCTGAAACCCACTATGTTACTATTGGAAACAACACACACAAAATTTCATTTAATTTGGTTTCGAAAACTAGATATCAGGGCGAAAATAGAATTTGAAAATCATGCGAAAGATCCTCGGTCCAAAATGGAGATCGGATGGTAGCTGATAAGTCCTACAGAATGCCGAAAACAAAGAGCTTAAAACCTTTGGCAACACAATAGGAGAGTCAAAGGCGCATAGTCTCCATAGGTTCAGTTATGTGGAGAGGATGGGTAAAGATCGTGTGGCCAAAATACGTGGCAATACTATCCGCTTGACATTCGGTCGGTCGCCCTATATATTGATGCATGAGCAAATAGTGATTGCTGACGTGAGAGCAAGTGATTGGTGAGAGACAGCCCTACAAAGTGACCAGTGACGGGTTCTCGTGTCGAAGGCCAAGACACACCCGGCTACATAGTTATTGCTTTACCGTCTGAATATAGAACTATCTAATGAATGTACTGTAGTGATACATTAATAAATGTATCACTAATGCAATAAAACACTGTATGGTATTTCTTTTTAAATTCGTTATTTAAAATTTGAAATAAAAAAGAAATAAATTATTTTCTATTAAAACAAAATATTAGTTCGATTGATGTCTTATATATATATACATAGACATGTCACCCGTCCAGGCACATATATAATATGTAAATTGAAAAGTGTTAATAAAATATAATAAAGAATAAATATGAATATGATATAAATGTACAATGGAACAAGAAAAATAAATTAATATCATTTTGAAGAATTTTATTTGAAGATAAGAAACCTCCTAAAGATCCCGGGTGTCGCCGTAAGCAGCACGGCGGGCACGCCATAGTACCTTATATTTCTCTACATTCTTCCCTTCCTTCTGCCAGTGGTAGGCGATAAAGCCACCAGCCAGTCCGAGCGTGTACGTCGAGAGGTTGGTGTGACCGCGGGTGTAGAGAAGCCGGAATGTGTCATCGTGAGCATATAGCGTACGAATTGTTCTGAAATAAAATAAATTCAAGTTTTTATTTCAACAGAGGAAATTTCATTTTTCGAACGTCAGTCTGTTAACAAGAGAGTTTTTGCCACCATTCGCAATGATGTTCTTCTGAAAGAAGAAGAAACGGCGAAAGAAACTTCATCTATCTTCTTTTTTATATTTTTATTGTATCTTTTTACTACATGGCAACCCGATGGATTTGCCATGTTGTAAAAAGATAATATAAAAAAGAGGATTTCAATCAATCGGGTTGACGTGGCCCGAAGTGAAGTACGTCGCTCAAGACCGATCCCAGTGAAGAAGCACTGTGGACGCCCTCTGCCCCACCTCGGGGACATAGGACGATAAAAAGACAACATGGCAATGTGTA
The DNA here is from genome assembly GCA_031353405.1 of Baronia brevicornis. Taxonomy (NCBI): domain Eukaryota; kingdom Metazoa; phylum Arthropoda; class Insecta; order Lepidoptera; family Papilionidae; genus Baronia; species Baronia brevicornis. The sequence goes on from JASFAT010000660.1 coordinate 227,807, forward strand.
TAGATCAAACTTTGAAGTTTCGCAGATAACCACGAGGACGTATGCTTATGTTTAAGTAACATTTAAGTTACAAAAAGAAAAATAGAACCCGGGCGGACCAGTTTCAACAAGCGGCACCTGTTCACAGGTAGATGCATTTTAAAGCTATCATACAAACAATCTTATATCATCATAATATACCAGTAATACTTGTTTAGTAAAAGATTTTATTGTGTCAGTGGCAAAGCTTTCGTTTTAGAGGTCATTAGTTGCTGGTTTTGGATAAATATATGTAAGGCCTGCAGGTAATTATTCCGAGTTTGGGTAGCCCCGCCAATCCTCCTTAGCAGACAAGGTGGTTAATGTCCATTCCTGGCCCCATTCTCAGCTGTGGGACATATATAGTCTGTCACATATATAATCTTCAGGCAAATGCTATTAAGTCTCAAGTATCATTACATGTAACTATAGTATCTACAATAGTCATTATTTTGTATCTTAGTTTCAGAATGCCGTAAAATCGTTTAAAATAATTCCAGCTGCTGAATTTCACTATCGCACAACTCAAAAGACGACAACGAAGTTTCACCCCTACCATCCGGATGATTGACGGTCTAGTACGGTGCGTTTTTCCCGAAACTTATTTCCACGCGCCAACATTTCTGTGATCTCTTCCTACCTTCAGCGATATTTCCGAACTGATATAAATTGCAACTTAAAGGTTGCAATTTATATCAGTTAGATTAGAAGAAAAGAGTCTATACGCCTTTAAGAAAAGAGTCTATACGCCTTTAAGAAAAGAGTCTATACGCCTTTAAGAAAAGAGTCTATACGCCTTTAAGAAAAGAGTCTATACGCATCCCAAAAGTCGGTAATGCGTCTGCATTGCCTATGGCGTTGCAGAATTTTATTAGCGGCGTTTATTGCTTTCTATCAGGCGACACGCTTCCTGGTTTTCCTCCCTATCTCATAATATAGTACAATTATCAGGAAGATAATGGCATATTATTTGTCTGTAGCAAGAATGGGCCGACTTGCCCGGGGAAGTACCACATTCGCGCCGAAAACCGGCGTCTGAGTGGTAGCTTAGCTACCGCGCTTCGACCGGTGAGCGGTTGAGTTTCGGAGGTCTAACCGCTCTCCTCCCCCTCTCCCCCTCCCCCCACCCCTCGTCCCTCTTCTGCCTATGGCACTGCGGATGCCTATGGGCGTCGTTGATCGCTTTCCATCAAGTGACACGCCTGCTCGTTTGCCTTCCTTTCTCATAAAAAAAGATTAAGTTTGATGAATGATATTAGATTCAATTTGTAATATTAGTATAGCTATATAAATTGTTCTTGGTTGATACGGAATTAATTAGTCACTTAAAATTCGGCCTTACTCTGGTGATTGTATGACAACGGCATCCAAGTTCTCCAGGTAAGTGTGTAGTGCTGTAATCATAATCGACAGCGCCATCATCACCATGAGCACAACTTTCTTCACGCTTGTTCTTTTTATTCCTACGCATACCATCAAACCCAAGCAGAACAGCTGAGTGTCTGCCGCTAAGTACCTGAACACGACAATATAGAAATAATAAGAACAGAACCTTGGTAACAAATAAATATCGGAGTAATGTGATAGTGTGTTTCTATCACTGGAGAGTTTACAAGGCTCAACTCCTTTTTATAGGACTTTTCCCGCCAACTTAGATCAGTGGCGTTGTGTTTTTATTTCATTCTTATAAACGAATGTTATATTGTTGTACTGTTGTATGTATAATTTAATATGATTAAGGCTTATAAGTACACTAATATGAAATAAATGCGTGTATCGTGACTTTTTGACTTGATTGTAAAAGTCTATAGAAGGGTTTAAAGAATAGTCATCATTTTATCACAAGTAAGAATAGTCATTCACAAGTTAACGTGACAAGTCGACTATACAAACTTACAAGACAGGCTCAAAGGTCTTGAACCCAGAACCGTAAAACCATTCAAAACAACAACAAAAACTCCTTTTGATGTGAGTGTATCTTTGGACTTTTCCCGTCAACTTACATCAGTGACGTTGTTTTTATTTCATTTTCACAATCTTATATTATTATCAGTTATATTGTTTAATTGTGGTGGTTTATTATACAATATAGTTCGATTAAGGTGTATAACTGAAGCGATATGTAATAAATGGATTAATCGTGACTTTTTAAGTTGACTGAAAAAGTCCATAGAAGATTGTGGTAAAATGGCCACCATTTTATCAAGACGTAACGTGATAAATTGAATAGTTTTATATCAAGAGATTTGGTTTCAACATATTTTACTTGACACTGGCATGATAGATGTAACTGGTTGCCATCAAAGAAAAGAAGAAGAAGGGTGTATCTTTAACATGTTCCATGACAGACGTGCTGGTCACATGTCTGTTAAACTAATTTCTAGAAAATTAAATTTATTTCTATGTTGTGTTATGCATTTAAAACTGTACACCATTTCCTTGATTGTTATAATTATGATACTCACCAAGATTGTGGAGCACATAAGGCATCGTTATACAAATAGTTGTTGATGTACAGAATATGCGCCCACCAATATTGTCGGCATGCATTTGACTCGCTGGTCACAACTAAATCCCACATTGGGCCATCGCCAACGTGTCTCATCCATGTAGCTGTTATAGCTATGATCAAGGCATAAGCCGGTGTCAGCCTGGAGAAAATAATAAGAATCATTTTAATATTTAAGGTATGTCTTCTAAGTGGTATAGCCACGCTGTAGACGAATACTTTGTCAAGAATGGCATATTATTTGTCTGTAACATGGATGGGCCGGCTCGCCCGGGGAAGTACCACACTCCCGCAGAAAACCGGCGTCTGAGTGGAAGCTAAGCTACCGCGCTTCGTACGGTGAGTGGTCTCCCACTCTCACTTCCGTAATTTCACTTTCCTTTAAGGTCGGTAACGCTTCCGCATTGCCTATGGCGTTGCGGATGTCTATGGGCGGCGTTGGTTGCTTTCCATCAGGTGACACGCCTGCTCGTTTGCCTTCCTATGCCATAAAAAAAATTAATAAAATAATATTTAAGGTAATCGAGACTAAGAAAAGTACTGTTACTTATTTTAGCCTCGATTACTTTAAATATTTGTCTTTTCGTGAAAATGTACGGTGAGCGGCCGAGTTCCGGAGGCCCTCCCTCTACTTCTACCCCTTCCCCTCCCATTCCCACTCCCATAATGACGCTGTCCTTAAAGGTTGGCAACGCTTCCGCACCGCGTATGACACTGCGGATATTTATGGGCGGCGTTGATTGCTTTCCATCCAAGTGACACGCCTGCTCGTTTGCCATCCAATCCCATAAAAAAAACGGAGGAACGGCAAAAGAACGTTGGGCGGAGAAAGATAAAGAAAATGATAAAATGTTTGTCTTGGTTAACATCTAATTCCGAAACGTTACCAATACTGCAGGCATAAACTTTATAATAATTTGGAAATTCCTTGGTCGTTGTGTGAATTTTACTACAAGTGTATCAAAAGTTACAACACAAATGACTTGTACATTCACTACGATAGTGTATTACAATTCACGCAATGTATTAAACCTAATAAGTAAGTTGTTATATTTCCAGTTGTCCAGTCTGGCTTCACTTTATGTTAATGTTGAGTCCGTCTTTACTTAGGGTTACATTTTAATATGATCTATAAATGAATTAAAATAGTATACATATGATATTGTAACTGCTGTTGATGCTCCATCAGTAACAATATCAACCCGTGGCAGTCCATCGCTGGACACCGCTGGCCTCAATCAAGGCGCGCCATCTTGCCTTATCTTTGGCTACACGCATCCAATCTCTGCCAGCCAACTTGCACAAATCGTGGCTCCATCTAGCAGGGGGTCATCCCACACAACGTTTGCCGAGTCGCAGTCTTCGCTCTAGCACTCGTCTACTACAACGATTGTCGGTTCTCCGACAAAAGTGTCCACCTCATTGCCACTCCAGTCTGCTAACTTGAAAAGCTATGTCAGTGACTCAGGTTCTCCGGCGATTTTCTTCATTTCGAATTCTATTCACCAGAGGAACTCCAAGCATAGCCCTCTGAGCGACTTTGAAGCAGACCGTAAATGTGTAAATGATTTTTAAAAAAAAATTCTTTGTTTATACTTTTTTATAGATACTTTGTCAAGTTGTTTGTTAGAAAATTGTCGATGTTTTAAAAATTGACATACCTGATCCACCTTAAAAATATTCCTTTAGGTAACTGGATCCAGTTGATCTGATGTTTCTCCGCGTAAATTTCGAAATTGTACGCCAAAAGGAAACTGGACATTACGAAGAACGTGTGCGTGATTAGAGATCCATTATATAGAATTTGTTTAAATACGTCGTCGTAGGACTGGAAATAAAAAAAATGTTCAGTCGAAAAATATAGATACGAAACATGAAGACGACTTAAATAGCGTAGTGGTAAATTTACAGCCTTCAAGAGTTATTGGTCATCGATTCGATTCTCGGAAAATATATTAAGTATAAATGTTTTATTCTGAACTTGGATGTCCCGCCCATCTATCTGCCTTGGGTAATCGCATTTGGCGTGTCATCTGATGGAAACCAGTCAAAGTCACTTATCAACAACTACAACATCATGGGAAAGGTAGAAGTGTTTTTTCTCGTATGTAGTATTATATATATATATATATATATATATATATATATATATATATATATATATATATATATATATATATATATATATATATTTTTTTCTCTACTGTACAAACTTTCACCACTTTCAAACCAAATGAAAAGCATAAAGTGCGGCTGTTGTGCATTATGTGCAAAAAAGATTTAATAATTATATAAAGCCCTCAAATTTTACCTTTTCAACATACAATGGGTTATTCACGTATCCGAGCGCGACGGCAAATATTAAGTGTGAAAAAATCACACACACCATCGACATGGCTCTGTAATATAACATTAAATACAATAACAGCATTGAAGAACTAACTAACTATCTAACTTCGCTAGCTAAGATCTTTTCGGCGGCCCAGATCCAAATGGGGTATTTGGATCTTGGTCGCCGAAAAGATCTTTCGCCACCGTGCCCTGTCTTGCGCCACCTCCTGCCAGTTCCTGACCTGAAGGTTGCGCAAGTCAGCATCCACTATGTCTCTCCAGCGGTCCTAGGGCGCCCCACAGGACGGCGTCTTAGTCTCACAGCTCTAGGACCAGTGGAAATTTTTGTACAGCGTTGAAACTGAGTGTTTTTGATGATTTTTCAGAAATCTTAAAAGGTTTTTGGCTCTGGTGATAAGTTTTTATTTTGCGTCACATTGTCTTAACGACAATTTAAGTGTGTATAATATAACTTCAATTTAAGTCTTGAAAATGATATAAATATTGATTGTAGTCTGACCTTAGTCCATAAAAGGATTTCAATCTCTCAAGCCTTGGCTCCGACCCTACATTGCTTGGCGCCACCAGCCTAGTCCAGTTCCGTCGAATAGAAAACGATAGTAAATATTGATTATCTAAAATAAAACAAATGGAATTAAACAAATTTGAAATAAAAATCCATTTATTTTTTTAACGAGCGAAAATTTCATTACTTATAAAAAAGAAACGATTATGAGTCTCGTGTTTTGTTAGAATATTCTATGGTGACCTATTAAAGCACAAAGTCAAATCAGTAATAGAAATAAAACACCGATATAGAGAAGCGAGGTTAATCGAATAAAAAGATTTATTTTTGAGTAATAAATCCATAAGCAAACCATATCGCGTGTTGTTGTGCCATCTATCGGTTGCAATTGTAACTAAGTTAGACAGACGCTTAGAAAAGTGTACGATAGGAGAAGCTAAGGAAAGGGAGCTTTTGAGGAAATTGGGACCCGAGCCTTCGCTATTAACAGTCAAAGCGTAGTAGCAAAATATTATTCAGTCGTTGGCCTTCTGAGTGTAGATAATTCTCCAAACAAGATGCCAAATTCATGCTAGAAAAACATCTTTATATATTTCTATGTAAATTATATATATATATATATATAGTGTGGATAGAAATATATAAATTTGTTTTTCTAGTCTGACATAAATAGTGAGTAATAATAATCATTTATGTGGACAGTCAAAAGTCTTACTTAGCTAAGATCCGCGATCCACGAAAACAATAACAGAAAATTAATAATGTGTGTTTTTTTTGTGCTGGATGAAGTGGATTTATTTGGAACTTAAATCAAAAACTTACCGAAAATCAGCCATCAACTCTCCATCCACCAACCACTATACACAACACCAAACACACATTACCACTTTTCTATCTTGTAAACGAGACGTGTTTCGCCCCGACACGAGGCATCTTCAGCTATAGTAGAGTCTACGGAAGACGACCGAAAACGAAAACACTTTTCGGTTGTCTTCCGTAGAGTTTTTAATTTCCGAAATTAATTTTCTGTTATTGTTTTGCTTGTCGCAGATCTTAGTTAAGTAAGACTTTTGACTGTCCACATAATGATAGATTTCCGCAAAGTAACGCCTGACTCCATTAATAATAATTAATTATTTCGACACCACAAAGTTACATATATAGAGAAGATAATACCTACTTATGTGGAGGGCTAGTGCCTGCCTGTACCTAGCCTGTATCTCAGGTCACTAGTCTTCCACCCCATATTTCTAATAGATTATAATATTTATATCTATGGAGAAATAAATATAAAACCTTCAACATTATACATTCAAATATGTGTGTGAGTGCGTGTATTGTCTGTGTGTGCATTTTTAAATGTATTATTATATTATATTATTATTATATATTCACGCCTATCCCCCGCTGTTGGCAGAGACCACAGAGCTCCATCCGCTACCATTCATTGCAGCGAAACGGCTCTGCATTAGTCGCTTATCGCCCTCGTGAGAATCAGGACGTGACGGGTGGCGAACCACGTCGCCGTCATTTTTCAACGAATTAGGTATATTAAATTCGTCTTAGTGAATCCCACGAGCCGCAAGGGGTCAGCCTCAGCAGAGCCCTACATGTTGAGGTAAGGCACCATAGTGCCCGGGGGAGCCCGATCCCGGGACGGTCGGCACGCTTTCGACTAGGCTCGCCCCTAGCCACGCATCCATTGGCACGGCAGACCTTGGATTGGCGGAGACGAAGGGAAAGGATAGAGAAGAAAGGAAAGGGCAGGAAAGGAAATGCGGATTGGGGGGGTTACCAGACTCGGAATAAATATTTATAAATCCATATATATATATTTATTCCGATGCGGGAATCGAACCCGCGGCAATTGACTCGGTGGGCGGAGGGCCGCGCCACTGAGCCAATCGGTCGTTCGATTTAAATGTATCTGTCCGTAATTGCAATCAATTGTTATTAAATATATATTTTTAAAAGTTAGTTTATAGTTCTCGTCGTAGCAGATCTTCAGTTTTGTGATAACAATCTGCTTGCTACTGATTTTTTATTTTGACTTATTTTTTATAATGATTCCTAGGGTATTGTTGAAAAACTTATAAAAATTCTAATGCTATTTCTCTAACTTACCCGATTTGTTGTTTTGTAAGCAGAATAAGATATCATAGAGGCTTCCGATAATGTTGAAAACAATTATAATAAAACAGACTATAGCTACCACAATGTCACTCGTGTCCAAAACTACTTTATCATCTTGATGTTTACAATACTCTATTTTATGTATTTTCGCATTAATTCTATAATCACTCCATATTGAATTATTGAGGCATTCTTCAAGGGTCAAACTTAGGTCCAGTTTTTTATTTATATGTGGACAAGATTTAGTTACGCACACACCTCTGTGTATAAGCGTGTGGTTATAATGTTTCAATGTGTGTGCGGAATATTCCTGTAAAAATCAGATAGAAAAATTATTATTTTTTTAAATAAATATTTTCATCATATTCAACTGTAGCTTATAAATGTCTACTTGTAATAGTAGATATCTCAAAAACTGGGAGCATTTGCTCATAGTCTCCCTGCAGGCCATCTGTTTCATGTGCGTGGGCCTCTCCTCCTCCTCCACTCATGGGCCTCAAGTTTCCTGGATAAATGGACATTAACCTACCACTCTTGTCCAAGGCATGGTGGTTTACCCATTAGAAATAAATAAATTAAAGTTTCATCCTCATAACTTGGATGAGTGGTGATTCGGTATGGTACACGTTTCCAGAAACTTCTTACCACGCATCACTACCCTGTGAAACTAGCTACCTCCAGCGGTGTTTCTGAATCGACACGACATTACAACCTTTAAAAAAAACAAGCTTGCACATTTCTTTAAGGCTTGCAATGCCTATGGCACTGCGGATGTCTATGGGCGGCGTTGATTGCTTTCTATGAGGTGACACGTCTGCTCGTTTGGCTTCCTATCCCGTAAAAATACCTGTAAGCTATACGTATCCGCGACCAAAGAGACCAAAAGTCGTTTCTACACGTCTGGGTTCAGTTTAGTTTTATTATAATTTACAACACTAGGTAGACTCGTTCTTCAAAACATAATATTTACTAAACAAAACCATTGTTATGTTAATGTTAAAAAAAATTAAGTATCTTTTGCACTTTATAAAATAAAAACATATATTATAAAAACATATAAAATAAAAACAGCATAAGAATCGGAATTAATTATACAGTCATTATAACGATATTTTATGCGTCCGAGGTTTTTATTTTATATTTTTAATTGCACATAAAAGTTTTGTTATCCATTTTAATCTCGAATTTTTTGTTTTCACCATTGAGATCTGTTCGGACGCCAAGATCCATTTTGGGTTGCTGCGCCAACAAAGTTTTTTTTTGTTTTCATCAAGTGTATCTATGGGTGTATGTATTTTTTTTAAAAGCCCATATATGTCCCACTGCTGAGCACGTGCCTCTCCATTTCTGGAGGAACGGACGTTGACCCACCATGCTTGTCCAATGCGGATTGGGGGTTTACCAGACTCGGAATAAATATTTATAAATCCATACATATATTGATTCCGATGCGGGGATTGAACTCGCGACCATTGACTCCGCAGGCGGAGGGCCCCACCACTGTGCCAAACGGTCGCCAATCTTATATTATTATCAGTTATATTGTTTAATTGTGGTGGTGTATTATGCAATATAGTTCGATTAAGGCGTATAAGTGAAGTGATATGAAATAAATTCGTGTATCGTGATTTTTTAAGTACACTGAAAAAGTTCATAGAAGGTTTTGGTAGAATAGCTACCATTTTATCAAGACGTAACGTGATAAGCTAACTAGTTATATTTCAAGAGATTTGATGTTATCGTATTTAACTTGACACTGGCATAATAGTTATAACTAATTGCCATCAAAGAAAAGAAAAGAAAGTGTGTTGTATTCTTATTATAAAATAAAAAAATAAAATTACGGTTCGATGACTGTGCTAGGTTGTAATATGTTTTTGACCTAATTATATTGAGTTTGTACAGTACAGTACATTACAGTCCACCTCCTGATAGATCCGCGTTACTAAGTTAAAATCATAACAATGTTGTATTGTATCGGGAATATAATATGTATGTAAAATTGCATGTGAATTGGTTTAGTAGAAGTATTAATGAAGTCAGGCGTTACTTTGCGGAAATCCATCACTATATGGACAGTCAAAAGTTTTACTTAGCTAAGATCCGCGACAAACAAAACAATAGCAGAAAATTAATAATGTGTGTTTTTCCGTTGGGTTAAGTGGATTTATTTGGAACTTAAAGTACGGAAGACACTTTTCGGTTGTCTCCCGTAGAGTCTACTATACCTGAAGATGCCTCGTGTTGGGGCGAAATACGTGTCGTTTACAAGATGGAAAAGTGATAATGTGTGTTTGGTGTTGTGTATAGTGGTTGGTGGGTGGAGAATTGATGACCGATTTTCGGTAAGTTTTTGGTTTAAGTTCCAAATAAATCCACTTAACCCAACGGAAAAACACACATTATTAATTTTCTGTTATTGTTTTGCTTGTCGCGGATCTTAGCTAAGTAAAACTTTTGACTGTCCATTTAGTAGAAGTAGTCGAAATATCTGTCACAAGATTAGAAAAATACAAGTAAAATCGTTTAATAAGGCAGAATGATTACAGTGGTCAGTTATTAATGTCCTTGTAGGTATTGAGAGCAATCACAGTGTTAGTGTAATAATGCAGAAACTTGATAGTTATTCATAATGTAGGTTGACAGATAAATGATTGTATTTATTTGCGTCTGTTAATTATAGCCCACGACTCAACCTTTAAAAAATAACCCTAACAGAATATAGATAGATAAGATAATTATTTTGCAAGATAGCAATTTTTACATAACTTTTAAAATATACCAACAAAGAGATCGTACATCGGTTTTTTAGCATATATTTTGCCTTTTAGACAAACTTAGAGATTTAGACATAATAAAATTTGTATATTTATTTTATTTTTACATATATTTTAGTTCAAATTAATTTTATCAGTCTTAAATATACTCGAATATGGTTAGCACTACAGCGTGCCAGCCGTACTGATACGGTGACACGGGATCTTTATGGGGTTTTATCTTCGATATAGTGAATCTATTCCAAGTGAAGTTAATTTATTAATGAATCACTTTAAATTTTATTATTAAATATTAATTTCTTATGCCAGGAAAGGTGACATGTTATTCGAAAGACGTCAGTCTATCGAATGTTGTTTTTGTATAAAACAATGTATTTCTTTCTATTTTAAATTTTAACCAATGTAAAAACAGTGAAAAGGTTTTATTGTATTTAATTAAAAAGGTTTAATACATTAGTGATACATGATACATGATACATCAATGTATCACTACAGTACTATAGTAGTATAGTGAGCGTCGCCCATAAAGATCCGCAGTGCCATAACCATTGGCGGCCTTTAAGAAATGTGGAGGCTTGTTTTTTTGAACGTTCCAATGTCGCATCTGTTCGAAAACCACCGCTGGAGGTAGCTGAATCCCACAGGTTAGTGGCGGGTGGAAAAAAGTTTCTGAAAAACGCTATATACTGGATCGCCATTCATTCAAATGCCAGGGATGAAACTTTTCTTTATGGCGAGTTGTGCAGTACTTGAATTCAGCGGCCGGAATTATTCCGAACCATTCCTCGGAGTACTATCCATGGTATAATAGATTAAATATGCTGAGATTGAGTAAGAGATAGAGATCCCTCAGTAGTAACTAAAGACTAACTATTCGGTGAGATCAGTCAGTCTGTTTGTCTCTTATGCATTACTACACCATTCATCCGATCGCCGTGAAACTTTGAGAAGTTGTTAAGTACATACTCGCGAAGGTTTTAAAAGTAGTACAACTACTCTAAGGTAGGGTGGCGCGTGTATACACGCCAATAATAATTGAATAAATACAAAGAATTTCTTGTTCCTTTTTTCTCAAATTTCAGCAATGCGCGACGGGTAAGCTAGTATTTGTAAATATAATTCGTCTGTACGTGTGTTTATCACTGAACTCTTCCCGGCTTGATTGACTTTGACGAATACTTTGTGTGCGAGGATTTCTGAATGGTTTAGATTCACAATTTGTCTCAGTCGATGGTGCTGCAATTGTTCTAGTTTTTCATTTATTTTCAGGATATACCAATGTCTGCGGGACCCACTAGTATTTCATAAATAAACACCTAACAATTTTATTTTGTTTACTCTAATCTAAATTTTAAACTACTATTACACGGTGCCACTTATTATAATATTAAAAACAATTATATGTATAATGACATATCATTATCAAAAGTATAACTCTCATAACAGATTGTCATTTTCAAAAGTAATTAAAGATAAAAACTATAATTCAAAGCAAAGTGAATGTAAGGTTATAGAGTAGCCTATGTCGGTGCTGCTCTCGTTTTTATATATTTATTTTATTTATCATCGATCATATACAATCATCAGAGCAGCAAGGGAGACAAACTACGTACGTTTAAAACAAAAACAGTATTTAGTAAAGAATTTTATTTCTGCATTGGCCCGACGATATTCAATAAGTTCACGAGATAATGGCTGTGAATGAGGCTTGGACACTAACGCTAAAGGAAAAGAAGAAACTTCTAGCCCGGAAGTGTTCCACGCTACGCTTGCCAAGACGCGGTCTCCACTCCAGCGTTTGTCGCATCTCTGACAAACATTAAGCAAACAAGCAAGTGCAGACGAATACTTTGTCAAGAATGGCATATTATTTGTCTGTATCATGAATGGGCCGGCTCGCCCGCGGAAGTACCACATTCCCGCAGAAAACTTAGCTTAGCTACCGCTCTTCGTTTGATGAACAGTTGAGTTCGCAAGGCTTAACCCCCTAACCGCTCGCGTAACATCGACGAATACAGTTTCAGCCAGCTGAAATGCATAGATTATAAAATCCATCTAGTCAAGGAATTCCCACACTATCTTTGCCAAAACGTGACTTCCATTCACTATTCTACTACAACCCCAATCATAGTTCGCTCGACAAACGTGATCTGCTTTAATGCCTATGGTGTTAATGTCTATAGGCGGGGTTGATTGCTTCCCATCAGGCGACACACTTGCTCGATTTCCTCCCCATCCCATAAATAAAAGCTCATTGCCATTTCAGTTTTCAAACTCGAAGAGCTCGTTGATTTTGCTTTTAAGAATAAAGCTAAACGTCTGCTAAATTTTACAATAAACAAATCGGTATAACATAAATATTACAAAGACTTTTACAACATATCGACATGAATTTTCATGTCGATACATTTTACTCACCCGTATTAGTTTCATCAAATCAGAATGACCTTCGGTGAATAGTTCTGCATCAACCAGGCAGTAAGTCCCTCCAGGATCCAGCATACAAGACTTGTAGTCCTCTAACGAGTACAGAGGCGGCATTTTATTGTACTCGCTTTCTACAAAGAATCATAAAATAGTTTTAAATATAATAATACCCAGCCTGCGGCTCTTATGGTTTGCCCATGTGGTGTTACATTATATTAACTCATTCATCATTTTGAATTTTACGCCCATAAGAAAAATTCATAGCACGCTGCATAAATAGGTACATAAAACTTAGCATTATAGTTATTTTTTTAAATGCAGGGTTATTATTGATGTGATAATTTGCCGTAATATACAGCAATTTATTCATTTATTTTTTTAATTTACAACATACGTCTGATTGTATCACAGCAACACGTCAAGTGTTTGGATTAGCAAGATGACTAATATTTTTTGTGGCCGCTATGAAGAAATATTATACGTATATTTATCTCGATGATTGTACGGGATTGGTACATGGCCCAAAGATGATTTCAGGGACAATGAAAGATTGAATTTCCGGAACGAATAGAGAATTTATTAATCTTAAATTTGTTCACAATTTCACAGTTGAGATGATACGATATTGATAGACCTCCTTAATACCATCCGATCTTGTCAAAAATGACCTTATGGTTCGATATAGCAGTACAGTAGACCTCCATATAACGCGTTCCTGTATAACGCGGCTTCGTATAATATGAAGAAATAATTGGGACTCGTGGGTACTATGTATACTATATAAGTGTACAGTCTCGTTTAACACGTAAGATAAATTTAACATTTTCATGTAGTTTTGGGTTCTTTGTTTCAAAAGCACTTGTTACTTATATATGAACAGTGAAGCTGATATATTAAAAAAGTAGGGATTTATAAGAGAAAAATAACAATAAATATTAAAAACAACCAAGACATAAGATATAAGATGAAAATAGTTTTATTTATTTACAATTTAGAGTATGCATAGGTTGGTACGTATAATATACGATGATCCGTTATGTAGCAAATGGCCTCGTTTTTCTCATTGTTATTATATTATATGTACGTGTTAAATTTTAAGATTAACCTTGATATTTTTTGCAGGATAATAGTATTGTCGGTTCTTTGACTTTGAAAAAGTAGGGATTTATAAGAAAGAACAACATTAAATATACCTAGCAAGACATTTAGATATAAGATGAAAATAATTTTATTAATTTACAGTTTAGAGATTTTCATAAATTGGTCCGAAAATTAATGCCCCGTATAACGCGGATTCCTACTACGCGGGTCATAGTGAAGGGGAGTCTACTTTATATGCGTCGGTTAGATTGTAAGAATGAATGAAAATATTTATTTAACATTTATCGATCATGACCGGCGACCCTTGTTGATGTTTTTTAATACACGATGGTCCATTAAGTGGCCAATGGCCTCATTCTTTTCATTGTTATTAAATGTATGTTAAATGTTAAGATTAGCTTTGATATTTTTTGCGAAATAATAGTATTGTCGGTTTTTTGACAAACTTACCCAGCCCATTTGACAATTCGAAGGTAACTCTAAGAGGGACGAGTATGTAGAGTTTTGCCATTTTATTAAGTAAAAATTATACTAATATTTTTTTTAAAAGGAAACTATCTATCTACATATTTGATATTACTGGAAATCGTGTTAAGCATTCAAATGCAATAATGCTTGCGCTGGGAAATGGTCGATTGATTCGAAGATGTTAATGCTGGTAGCCTATTGGCTTTAACAGCTTTATCGTATTCAGGGCCCGCGGGCTGAAAGCCCGCGGGCTAGTAAAATATAATTGGGAATCTGCGCAAATCGCAGACTCCATCGGCCTGATGCCGTGTCGGAGGTACACATATGTGTGTGTGCTGATTTTAAACTCGTCATGATTCTACGTTAAACATGTAGGGGAGGTTGAACTTTAGTAACTATAGTCCCTATTAGTCCCATAGACCCTAAGGTCTAGGGGTGAAAACCGACCGGGTACGTGAGAGAATCTCGTGTAAGCGGCCGGTGTAGAAGTGTTCCCTACTCTACGTGCTCGGCTAGGGCCGGGGTGCGTGTGAGTGTTGGTGTCGTGAGTGGATCCGAACGACGCTGTTTCGTCGTCCGGATCGTGTAACACGTTACGCGGGCGTCGTCTTTTCGGGCGCGCGTTTAAATCGGGTGAATAATTTACCGATTGTACCACCAGTGGATTCGGATGGGATTCGGATCTCTCAAAATGTTTCTTAGAGAGTGTTTTAAAATGTTGTTTGACGCTCGGCAAGTTAAGGTCGCAGTGGAGGTCAATATTGCGCTGGAACCACTGAGCACCGGTGGCTCGACGAATGAAGCGATTTTGGGAAATGGTTCACAGTCATATTTCAATGAAAGATACGAAAGCCCGATCGTCACCAGCTGAGCTATTGCTGTTTATAAAGGATCTTAGTTGTCAAAGCAAGTTTGACTGTCCATCAAACTTACTTTGCTAAGATCCGCGAACATAACTCATAAAAATAATATTGTGTGCGTTTAGGAAGAAATGTATAAAAAATTACTAATCGAAAAACGGCCGTCAGCAAATCCTTCAATACCTCATTATGGTCACTAACGTTGACCTCAATACCTCTTTTCACCACGAACACAATGTTTATGGATCTAAGCAATGTAAGTTTGACAATCCATCTTTGTAATGGATTTTCGCAAAGTAAAGCTTGGCTCCATCAATTATTTAATGTTGTTTATTTAAAATTACGATCACATTTGTTGGCAGAGGTGTAATGAGCCAGTAGAACAATCCATCTTTTAATTAAAAAAGCATCGTTAAACAGACAGATTGCTGCGGAGAACTTAAGGTTTTCTTCAATCAGTGGTAGATTACTATGACTTGTACTAATATAATTTAATACTAAATTAATTTCAATTTTAATGTAAGTTAAATTATATTTTCTTTTTTATTGTTGTTCATCAAAGCGACAATATGGCCCTCATCTACCTTCTCCATCTTGAGGAGTAAGGAATGGCTGAAAACCAGCGCTTTCTGAAACTTTAGTTTTGGACAGCATATTGCTGAGCCTTTTGCTGGAAAACTGTAATGATTGATTGTTCGTTACATATTTCAGTTTGTAAGATTTTTGGCAATAAATAGTTTTTTTTTTATTTTAATATTACGCTTCCCTATGTCTGGCGATTAGGATTTAACCCTTTGCGCTCGAGTGGTGCCTCTCAGGCACCACAACATGTGATGCAATAACTCGAGCGGTGCCTGAGAGGCACCATTCAGATCGATGTGTTTATTTCTGTTTGACTTAAGGAATATCGCTTGAAAAGTCTACTTGGCCTTTTGTAGATCATTTTACGAGGTGTCTAAATGTCTTATCTCGGGTGATTCTCACCCGACAAGCCAAGAATGCACATTGGAGATTGTTTCACAAAATATCATAAGAAGCAAAATTATAGAATATAATTATTTAATAATTGTATTACATTAAGCTAATAGTGTTAAAATATACGGGTTTAAAGTGTCTTATTGTTTCTAAAATTATTTTAAGTTAACAATAACGAACTCATGAAGTAAGCGGGAACGCGTGCGATTACTCTCGAGTTGCTGGTTCATCCGACAGAAAAGCGCCTCGAGCGCAAAGGGTTAACACGAATATTGACCCCCACGTTCAAATCTATGATAGGCAGCGATAAGAATTAATTTAATGTGTATACATAACTTACCATTCAAAGTGTATATAACAGCATTACATTGAGAAACAAACAAAACCAAAGTTACTATCACACGCATTATTAATAATTATTTATTAATAATATATATTAATAAGTTATTAAACAAAACAGTTGTCAACAAAGCACTGAATCCATATGCGTACTGTAGTTTATTTTATGTTCGTTGTCCTTACTATATGTATATATTACCAGTGTGTAGGTAGTTAGTAAACTAATAAATAAATGTTGTTCTTATTATAATTAATGTATCTATCGTTTCATTTTAGAGATAGGTATTATAATAATAAAATTTATTAAACTTCATTGTATTTCCTTAATGTAAGAAGACGATTTAATTGGCTGTGGTAAAACTACCATTTTTGTAGACAATAGTTGCCGGGTCGAGTCCCGCATCGACATAAATGTACAGTGTTGGCCAAAAATATTAGACCACCCCATAACACACATGTGCAACTCATAAAATATTAAAAATATAACTAAACCATTTAACAATGGTTTGAAAGACAACATCAGACATAAATTAAACAATATATATATATATATATATATATATATATATATATATATATATATATATATATATATATATATATATATACATATACATACATATATGTGTGTGTGTGTGTTTATACTAAATTATCATGTGTGTAATTGCTAATCGGTTCTTTAAGGCGCATGATACGTAGTGTAATTGTTTTTCCAATTTATTTATTTAAAAATTGTCTCACGACTTCATTGCCTTAAAGTAACTCCATGAAACTATTTTTTTTATGGAATAGAAAGCCAAACGAACAGTCGTATCACCTGATGAAAAGCGAATAACACCATCCATAAACATTTGCAACATCATAGACATCACAAATGCGCTGCCGGCCTTGGGACATGAGTAACTTGTTTTTACTCGTGAGAAGAAAGTTATTGACTATTTATTATTTTTATTTTAAAGTCATATTGATACTTAAGTCTTGAATTTGAGATATTAATTTATCTTTAAGTTGACACTGGTAGAATTCAGTTATAAACAAAGAAATATAAATAGTAGTTGCTATAAACAAATAATTGAATTTATGTTTATTAAAAATAAAACTAGTTTTTCATATGATTTGACTTATATAAATTTAATAACATTTTTAGAGCGTAATCAACAATGCAGTGAAACGTAATAATACCCTTTCCACCCTTTTTAAATAAATTATACAAATAAATGATTATTCGTATATACAATTCGTAGCCTATTTATAAGATATTGCATATTACTTATTTAATAACCATAAAGCTATTATAATATTTGATTTACATTTTATATTCCTTATAATTAATTAACTAATACAAATTTCGAATTCAATACTAACAAACATACCTACATATTTTTGCCGTGCACTGTACATTTGTGTGTTTGAAAGCATTGTAGATACATGTATGCGAAGCAACGTGTGTGTGTGATAAAATGTTGTACACATATGTTTGTGTGTGTGTATAATCTTACAGATTAACTAAACATCAAAGTATTCCCATTTTAATAAAATCGTTTATTACTCCGTTGAGTCTCTCTGCGGCGATCTCGTTTGGTTTTGGAGTAAAGTCGCTGACGTCAGAAATTTTCTGCATACTAGGAGCGTTCTCAGGTTCCACAGTTACGATTGGCAGTGCCGTCATGCTGAGAATGAGGCTATAAGGGAGCACCTGTGAATAAATATCCACTTGATAAGTAAAAATAACAATTACTTTAATTGCATTAAATTGGATAAGTTAAAAGATTTTAAATCAACAAGCCGCGATTAAATGACATGCAAAAACATGTCATAATTTTTTTTTAAAATATAGTCTAAATTTAAACATATGGATACATATCGACGATAGAAAACGTATTTGCTGTGATTAGAAAATGACGTATTTTGGTTTTATAGAACATTTGAATCAGAAAAAAACTGCGTCGCATGATCTCGGTCGTTTTTTTAAGAAATTAAAAAATTTAATTGACATTCTCTTGGAAGAGCAGTCGTGGTCGTTATTTATAGTTGTAGCTTGTTCAACCATACGCATTGGAAATCTGCCACGCGCTCGGATACCTTCCACTTTTCCCTGCACTACCATGCTGCGCTCGATGGATGTGTTATTGTGCCGAGATACGTGCCTAAAGAAGGAAAGTATGCGAACTCGTTCAATGGAGGATAGGCGCTGCATAACATTGAGTTCTTGGTGAATGGAGACGTTTGTTCTGAACTCGGTCCAAGAGATATCGATCATATATTTTAATTTAATGTAAACCACCGGTCAAGGCTGTACTTATTTGTATCTACGGAACATCCAACTCCAAACTATCTCTTAGGTTCTAAGTATATTTTAAAGCCTTCTTTCAGACACTCCAAGACTAAAGGAATAAAGCGCGCAACCCATACCTCTCCCCTTCCGCCTCGTTATTTTTTTTTATGAGATAGGAAGGCAAACGAGCAGGCGTGCCACCTGATGTAAAGCAAACAACGCCACCCATAAACATCCGCAGCGTCATAGGCAATTCAGAAGCGTTGCCGACCTTTAAGGAAAGTGTCATTATGGTAGGGGGAGGGTGGAAAGGTGGTTTGGTCTCCGGAACTCAACCGCTCACCGTACGAAGCGCGGGAGCTAAGCTACTATTCAGACGCCGGTTTTCTAAGGGAGCGCGGTAATTCCCCGGGCGAGCCGGCCCATTCATGCTAAAGGCAAATATTTGCCATTCGTCTGCAGCGTGGCTCTACCATATCAAAACTCTGCTTCTGTTTCTTATACGCACAACATTTGTCGAATTTGTTTTTTGAGAATCTTATCAAGGTAGTTAAGACTCACCATTTAAATAATGGATCATCACAAAATATCACCTGATTCCATTAATCATCAAAGTATCTTTTCCGTTACAGAAAATTGTGTCACTACCTACCTGACTTATTTCGCTTTCAAACACCTCTTTGGGATAAACTTCTTTAGCATTTACTCCCAGTCTAGCTAGCGCCTTACTGAGCTCCAGGTGGTAATGGTCGACAAGCTGGGTATAATGGCGTGCACGAAATTCTTCATCGGAGCCAAGGAAGATGAAGTACATTAGATCCATGATAGGATTGGAGATTTGTAGGGTCTGGAAATCTATGACTCTAACTTCAAGAGTTCCATCCTGAATAGATAAAAAGGTTAAAATAATCTATATTGCTAATATAGAAATAGTAGACAAACTTATTTGTTTTTCGTTTAATCGGAGAGCAGGCAAGCGAGTATGTGGGTCACCTTGTAATAAATGGTCACGGTCAGTCTTGGCTATCGTAGAGTACGATAATTATCGTACACGTACTATAATTTCATTCCAACGTACGATGTACGATGTTAATTCAGCATCGTACGCAAATGTACGTTAATATTCAAATATTTAAAAAAAAAATTAGAACGAAATCAAAGTTGAGATAGTACGGTGTGAGATTGTTGTTTATTTTGAGATAGTATAGTATGGTTGATGAATAAATTTAATAATTGACTGATTAAATTGTGATCCATTACATTTTCGTAAAATTTTTGATGGCGTTGATCGAACTTTCGATCGATCAGCGCCATCTTTCAGGATGGCAACACTGAACACCGCCGCACATAGACATCCGCAACGCTCCGGCGCATGTCTATGGGCGGCCGTCTCAGATGCGTTGCCGGCCTTTTTTTGTCTTTTCTCTAATGGCAATTTGTTATAACTATTATGCCAGTGACAATTAAAATACAATAATATCCAATCTCTTGAAATGTAACAAGTTAGCTTATCACGTTACGTCTTGATAAAATAATTTGTCAAAACCATTTTACCAAAACATTCTATGGACCTTTTTAGTCAAATTAAAAAGTTACGATACACGCATTTATATTTCATATCACTTCACTTATACACCTTAATCGAATAATATTGCATAAATGGCCACCACAATTAAACAATATAACTGATAATAATATAAGTTTATGATAATGAAATAAAAACACAACGTCACTGATGTAAGTTGGCGGGAAAAGTCGTTGCCGGCCTTATGTGAACACATACGTTCGTTTCGTAAATGCCGCCATGACGTATTTATTTATATCGCACGGTGGTTAACTGCAAGCCATTCAGGTAATGGGGATGAATCTATTTTTGATAGATAACGAGGTTATTTTCTGTTTCTTATCTATTAAATTTTTCTATTAAAATTATTTTCTTTTTATTTTGCTTATTTATTGTATATTATAATATTATTAAAGTTTTAATTTTAACTATTATTAAAAAAACGTGTCACAAATAAAGTTTGTTCCATTCTATTCTAGGTTAGACTCGTATGTGTACCACTGCTGGGAACGTGGCCTCTCTCTTTCTCTTATCTATGGTTGATAAGTGGAACTTGCAGATTCAGTTCAGAGGCGAAGTAACTGATTTTGAAGTCAAGGGTTACGGATTTGACTCTCGCACCGGAATTAACATACAGTTATTTCATTACTTCATTTCGGATAAACGGAAGTTTATCCGAAATGATCGGGACGCGGCCGGTTCCGATAATGAAAACTTCGGATAAACCGAAGTTCAGAATTGCGTTAATACCGCGAAATATGATCATAAAATGTGCGAACGTAGAACGCTATTGATATTGATGTTGTGAATAAGCCTGCATGTATTTTGATTGAAAAATTTATGTCGACGTAGCAAAGCTTGTTTACTTCACGTTCTTATACAAGAAACCGGCCTTACTTATAAGGCCATTTAGTTAAGGCCAGTTAGTGGCAGCGGGAAAATAACAGGAATTTTAATTTTATTACAATTTATATACCTTAGTAAAAATTATGAAACAAAACTAGAGATTACTCAAATGAACGAAGAGTTTGTCGAAAGGAACTTTAAAGTAAAAAAAAAGTTTAACTTATGGACAGCGCCAATGCGAGATGCGTTATTTTTTTTTTATGGGATAGGAGGGCAAACGAGCAAGCGTGTCGCCTGATGGAAAGCAATCAACGCCGCCCATAGAGAACCACGACACCGCAGGAGTCGCGGAAGCGTTGCCGGCCTTTTAGGTATGTATAGATTTGTTTTTTGAAGGTTCTAATGTCGTATCGGTTCGGTAAGACCGCCGAGGGTAGCTAGTTCCACAAACTGGTGGTGCGTCGAAAGAAGTTACGAGAGAAACGTACCGTAGTAGATCGCCACTCATCCAGATGGTGGGGATGAAATTTCCTTTTACGGCGAGTTGTGCGGTTGTGGAATTCGGCGGCGGGAATCATTCCAAACAATTCCTCGGAGCGCTCCCCATGATAGAAGCGGTAAAAAATGCTGAGAGATGAGACATCTCTCCGCAGCGCTAGAGAATCGAGCCGAATATTTACGTGGTTGATAGAGTATGTACATATGTATATGGTTTCGAGAGCAAATAAGTAATGGATCGCAATGGGGGGGAGGGTGGTATAGGTGCATACGTAAGGCTCTTTAACACCTATTAGACTAGGGGTTACCTAACTTTTTTGATCATCGACCCCTACATCATTTATCTAAAACACTAATACTCCCCTCCCCTAAAGTAAATAATTTTCGTTTAATTAAAATATAACTCTATTAGGTATTATGTTTGTACATTTATTTTATGATTTTAAATATTTTTAAAGTAATTTTATATTGTAACACAATAGTTTTATAAAAAAATATAATAATACACAATGTTAAAAAGATAATTTGATGTAGGTTGGTGATACATTATCGTTATAATAATAGAGAAGAAAGAAAGAAATATTATTAAACAAAGATAATAGCCATAAGTAAATATAAAAGCATATACATACATACACATATATATACACACATTTATACATATATAACTATAGGTATATTTATGTGTATATATGTATACACCGGAAAACATCTTTATTCTAAATAAATCACGTAGTTAAACATTTGATATCAGCCACTTGTTGTTTGTATTGTTGATAAATGTAGAGATAATAGCTAGAAATGCAGTGTGAATATAATTGTAATAATAAATTTTTATAATATATATTAAAAACCCATACTACACCAGGGACACGTGTTGCATAGTCCAATCAATAACTTTCTGAGCTATTGTATATATGGGGCAGAGAAAAATTCAGTTTATTAGAGTCAATGTTTGAAATATCGATAATAGAGAAACGCGGATGCCAGAACTCAGAGCCACTAAAGTCATAACAAATTGGACACCCCAGCATAAAAGATCGGGTGGTAGGCCCAAGAAACGAGGAAAAGACTGCATAAAGGAAGACCTAGCTACTGTAGTGATACATTGATAAAAGAATCCCTAATGTATTAAAACTTCGAATATATAAGGAATATATATTCGAATATAATAAAGCCTTTTATATTATATTACTTCTCTTAATATACGTAATTTTAAAATAAAAATGAAATAAATTTCCCGCAGAAAACCGGCATCTGAGTGGTAGCTTAGCTACCGCGCTTCGTACGGTGAACGGTCTGAGTTCCGGAGGCCCAACACCCTCCCCTTCCCACTCCCCCTCCGATTCCCACTTCCCCTCCCACTCCCACTTCCATAATTTCACTTACCTTTAAGGTCGGCAACGCTTCAGCACTGCCTATGGCGTTGCAGATGTCTATGGGCGGCGTTGGTTGCTTTCCATCAGGTGACACGCCTGCTCGTTTGCCTTCCTATGCCATAAAAAAAAATTGTTTTATAGAAACAATAAGATTAGATCGACTGACGTCTTTCGATAGACATGTCACCTTTTCTGCCTAAGCAATTGAGATTGAAAATAAAATCTAATAAAACCCCCTAAAGAACCCGTGTGTCGCCTTAGTAGTACGGCTTGCAAGCTATACTACTTTAAAGAAGAAGACCAGTAAAGATTTCCAGAACAGAGGACGCTGGAGACAAATCGTGGAAGAGGCCAAGACCCACATCGGGTTGTAGGACCAAAGGATGTATGAAGTGTGTATGAAAGTCAGTGTATACGATTCGGCACCGTAAGAAAGTAGAGTCTGGATGTACTGATAAAAAACTTTAGTCTTCAGGCTCTAAAGTAAAAGTTACGAAAAAACTTGACAAAGCTTTTTCCTCGGTGTATTTTTATGGTATACAACTTAAACAATTCAAAGATTATATAGAATTCTCACCTCACGAATTCTATGCATAAGATTACTTGGTCTGAAATCTCCGTGCGCAAGAACTGGTCGACTTAAAGGTCTAGTATATGGACTATACTCTTTACCCTCTAGTCCATTCAGAAACTTCTCAACTCTGTTTCTGTTCTCCCCTTTTAGCACGGCTAAAGCCATACCAGTAGCATTATCGAAGTATGATTTAAACTTTTCTATTTCCCATCGCAATGTAAATCTCTCTGTCACAGCTTTGTAATCTTCGGGGAAGTCATAGCTTAGAGCAATAGAAAGCGAATGTAGTTTTGCTAATTCCGCAACGGATTGTGCGGCGTACTCCCAGTTATAACTTTTGAACCTGTCATGACTCCGAAAGCCTTTAACAGTTAAATCATCAAACACTAGAATCTCCTTGAGATATGTCATGTCGCAACCGTAAAATTTTCCCGTGACAAATCTGTGCTCCTTCGGAACTGTGTGTCTTTCTTCTATTTCCTTATAGCGTTCGAGTAATTTTGTATAGAAGTATAGCTCGGCTTCGTATATTTCGAAAGGCATTATAGAACGTATATTTTCGTTGATTATTGCCGCCTTTGCGAACAGCTTGAGATCATCTCGTCCGGGGGACGATATTGTGGCTTGGTACAAGTCGGAGCTATAGTTCGCCCCCTCACTTGACGTATGTTTCAATTGTAACTCGTAATCTCTGTATTCGTGTTCCGATGCGATTGTTTCCAACACAGAGCGCAGTGATTGCTGGACGTCTGACATCTTACAGCTCTATTAGGATACTACGTTTTATTTCGTGGCATATGACGTAAGGACGCGTAGTTTGAATTGAATGTGATTTATAATGCAACGCGATAGCAATATGCATATAATGATATTTTTAAACCTTTTTTTTATGGCATAGGAGGGCAAACGAGCAGGCGTGTCACCTGATGGAAAGCAACCAACGCCGCCCATAGACATCCGCTACGCCATAGGCAGTCCGGAAGCGTTGCCGACCTTAAAGGAAAGTGAAATTATGGGAGTGGGAATCGGAGGGGGAGTGGGAAGGGGAGGGTGTTGGGCCTCCGGAACTCAGACCGCTCACCGTACGAAGCGCGGTAGCTAAGCTACCACTCAGACGCCGGTTGTCTGCGGGAGTGTGGTACTTCGCCGGCCGAGCCGGCCCATTCATGCTGCAGACAAATAATATGCCATTCTTGACAAAGTATTCATCTGCAGCGTGGCTCTACCACTGTGCGAATTTCGATATTGATTTAAAATATATTAGGGTCTATAACGCACAGGAGAAATGACAGAAAATGAAAAAGAAATACATATATCGAACTGTGCAATATAAAAATAATCAGGTGTAAATTAAATACTCAAAATGAATAAAAGTTCAAAATTCTTTAGATTTTCATACGATTCAGAATTTACATATAATTATTGCATGGAAATTCTATTGTATATACATTTATTTAAATTCGTCGAGAGAGTGAGAGATTCTTTGTCAGGAAGTGTGTTCGCAGACACAATCTATTGTGCAGTACAACACTGATAGATTTTCTACAAAGAGATCACTTTTGAAGTGGTAGAAAAATCACGCTGCAGACGAATACTTTGTCATATTATTTGTCTGTAGCATGAATGGGCCGGCTCGCCCGGGGAAGTACCACACTACCGCAGAAAACCGGCGTCTAAGTGGTAGCTTACTTACCACGCTTAGTCTGGTGAGCAGTTGAGTTTCGGCCGCACTACCTATGGCACTGAGGACGTCTGTGGGCGGCGTTGATTGCTTTCCATCAGGTGACACGCCTGCTTGTTTGCCTTTCTACCCCATAAAAAAACAATGGTTATTAAAATACCATTTTTTTTAAATAGATTCAAAAGGCATTTTCTCTGATGTCAATATTCAAACTTATATATAAACTGTCGCCAGACGCCAGAAATTATTCTCTTTCTAAAAATGACATCATTAAATTGAAAATGAAATGTGCGTTAATTGTCATTGAATATTTTATTTTAACTTTAATGTCTAGTCTCTTTTTTAATAAAATTACCTTTTTTAATTTTTTTAACAAAGTTCGTTGTATTCAAACATTGGCCGGGTCTTTATAGTATAAAAGACAAACTAGGACATCATCAATCGATCCCAATTTCCCGAATTTGCTGATTGAGGTTAATAATACCAGATAAATAAAGAATTCTTCGATATTTTAAAATCGTTTGTTAACAACATATTTAAAAGGCAAAGAGGATTCAGCATATATAAAAAAAAACAATGGATTATAATAACACCAACATCCAACATCAGCAACTGAAAAGACGTCACGTCACGTTTACGTATCGTGCGATTTAATAATCTCTCTTAACCTTGTTTATCTAATAACAAGTGTAGAACGCTACATTCATAATTATTTAATCACAAGTTACTCAACAATCACACCTAGTTATTAGGTGTGATCCTTCAGTAATTTAGCTATTGGCTACATAACGACGCAAAAAAGCGAACGCTTGCTGTTTTGCCTCCCTATACCACAAATTCGATTCAATTATTCGACATTTCAAAAAACCTTGGAAGGTTTAACTACGTTTAAATGACTCAATTGCATACCTCAATATCGACGCAAAAACGTACGAAACCGCAAAATGAAAAGTTACCACCAGAGCCAAAAAAACTTATAATATTTCTGAAAAAATTGTATTTGATCACTTCAGTTTGAACGCTATACAATTTTTTCTATTTATCATACAGACTATTGGACTTAATATTTGTTTTCTGTTCCGAGTAGGCATTAAAAATTATTGATATCTGTTATTTACAGCGTTTTCTTTATTTAGTACTATCTGAGGCGCAAGAATGCATCAGTTGTATTATATATATATATATATATATATATACACACATACATACATATATATATATATATATATATATATATATATATATATATATATATATATATATAGTTGTACGATATAACATAAATTTAAGGATTATGTATCGTCGATTTGCATGTTATGGGACTCATTCGCATTCTCTTTAACGATGTACTGAATTTTTAATCTTTCATTTAACGAAAAAAAAAAACGGTTTGTTTTTGTAAACGTCTTATTGGGACATGAAAATTAATCCCATATTTGATCATGTATAATTTTGCGATCGTCATATTTAAAAATTTGGTAAATTACTAACCACACCACTCAATTTTTTTTATCGGCCATTTTCTCATGACTTTCAAGTTAGGTAGGTAAGAACTATATAATTGAGCTGTGAACAAAATGGCCGAAATTTTTTTTATTGGCATTGGCGACTCAACAATTTGACATAAACTAAGTGTGTTTAGAAAAATATTGTTTTTATCGGTTTCAAAAAGACTGATTCGTGAAATTTAATCCCCTAATCACACTATACACGCCTGTTACCCACTTCTTTCTCGGTCCCTTTAATATCGTACCCCGCGGGCGAGGACGTATTTATGTGATCCCATTACAGTGAAAGATGTATTTATTAAAAGTTGTAACTAACGTCGTCTACTTAAAGGTCTTCTCACTCAGTCAAATCAAAATTCCAAAGTATGCAAGTAAGACCTTAAGATTTCTACATCTTTTTTATCTTTCAATGTTACTTAAACATAACCGAACGTCTCTGGTTGGTGGAATGGTTATCTGCGAGATTATGAAATTTGATTTATACACATTGTTATGTTGTAAAAAGATAAGATATTATAAAAATACATAAAAGAGGATACTTGTGGAGTTTCTTTCGCCGTTTCTTCTCCGTTCAAAGGATTCTCATTGTGCAATGGTGGTAAAAGGTTTGTTGTTGACGAACTGACATTTGATAATTGAAATGTAATTTCTTGTCAAAAAAAAAATGAATTTATGTGTTTCTTTTTTGGATCAGGAAAGCTAATGAGCAGACGTAACACCTAATGGAACTAACTAAATCTATTAACGCCGCCCATAGACATCCGCAGTGCCATAGGCAATTACAGAAGCGTTGCCGGCGTTTGAGAAATGTGTAGGCTTGTTTTTCGAAGATTCCAACGTCGTATTGGTTCGGAGACAATGCTAGAGGTAGCTGGTTGCACAGGATGCGTGGAAAAAAGTATCGAGAGAAACGTACAAATAGTACATTTCTTTCGATACTTTTTATCCACGAGATTGTTCGTCAATGAAATAAAACTATAGCGGAGGTGGGTTGATCTACATTTATTGTTATATAAAAATATCCATTTGTGTATATATTATTCAATCAATCGGGGACGTCCACACCCCGCGCAGAGGTGTGGGATCGAGCCTCGGGGATGAACCCCACTGCTCGTGTAGCAACTCAATGGGGCAACCGCCCCCCGGTCCTAGGTGCCGCTATTCCTAGCGGCTTTTGGACGTCCTTTAACGACTTCGCGTCGTCGAGATATGGCTGAACCTATTCCTACGTTGGGTCCGTCGCTGGCCCTCTTCCGTCGCGGGAGCCAGGAGGTGACAGGAGGATTTCGCGTGGGAGTGGACGTCCCTCAGGTGGGCGAGGTATCTATTATATACAATCCATATTATCTGAATTAAACAATCAGCGACATCTGTTATGGAATCGCCAAACTAACAAGACTGAATCAATCACGCACCGTACTTATACATATAAAACAACCGATTTAAAATCCCACACATGTAAAATTGTGCACCAACGGCATGGGTCTGCTACGGTGCGAAGCACTATCCAACTAGCTTTTTGCCAAAACAAATATATGTCCTAGTATTAAAATTGGTAAAATTATAGGTAGAACAGTTATGGCGATTATTTTATAGTGTAACACGTAATATTTGAATGTCATGTTTCTTCTTGACTGTCAAATTTGATACGTACGTAGGTAGTCCAGATATAATGTAGGAAAAAAATTCTTGACATAATTTATACTCTGTGTGATCTGTATCTCGGTGATATCAACAAAAATTAAAAAACATATTGTTCACGTCAATAGTATGCAGAGACAAAATATAGATGTCGCTACCGCTACACTAGGATTTGTATCGCGGTGTAGTGATTGTGTCAAGGTGATGTGTCCCACTTGTACAAAATCAAATAAAATTATTTAGCACCGTGGCGACAGCATTTATTCTGACCTCGCAAAGACTTATCTGAAGAGTATACAGTTATCAACAATTTTAAGCCCTAAAAATGGTTTAAATCCGTTTTAAGCAGTTTTTTGTTTTAAACCAATTTATTTCATGATTATAAAACTGGCTTTACATCTTACAGTTATCAACATTTATCTTCTGGCTTTACAGTTATCAACCATTTTAACCCTTTGCGGTCGGAAGGCACCACGGTTATTCGGGCCGCAGGTCGGATGGCGCGCGAGCGTCGACCGCAAAGGGTTAAGCCTGAAAAATGGTTTCAATCGGTTTTAATCCGTTTTATTTGTTTTAAACCAATTTATTTAATTGGTTTAAAAACTGGCTGTATATATATATATATAGTTATATATATAACGTCAATTAAACAAGGTTTTTTGTTTTTCTAAATTAAATAATGTATTTAATGTTTATAAACTCTTAAGGGTTTAAGTAATGGAATCACAAAAAACAATTAATGAATTATATTTTTCAGTTTATTACAAACATCTTCTATTCTTTTTCTACTTTGATCATTAACTTCAAGGCTATTTAACAACATCACATCATGTTCTAGCCTCGAGACTATCGCGTCAACTTCACTATACACCTTCGCTTTTTTCTGAACAGGTTCATCAGTTTCATTCTCACTGAATACATCATTTATATCTATAGCAAAGTTTCCTGCCTTTGCTGATATATCTACAAGCGTATCACTACATTGACTATTTTCAATGCATTTATGCACGTATTTATTATTAGCTTCTACTTCCAACTGTTTTTCAAATTCATTTGCATCGTTAAAATTATTAAATAAATTGGAACAGTCGATAGGCATTAAACTTAAGCAAAAATGTTGACTGTGCTTTTCTATTACTTTTAACGCATACTGCCTGGTCACAGTTCGCGTTTCTTGCAGTAAATATTGCATGGTTTGCGTTAATATCGATTTAAATGCAAAGTTATTATCATATTGCAATATACGGTTGGTCAGTTTACAGAAAGTCGGCGATACGGCCATAATTAATACGTCATTTCCTGTTTGTATAAGTTTTGCGATGACGTGAAGTATCTGGAAACAGAAAATTGGTGGGATTCATGTATATTATTTTTAGAAATCTTTGTCAAGTTTTCTCGTCGCTACTACAGAGCTGAAGACCAATGTTTTGGAACAGTTGCCCTTGTATATACGTAAAAGGATAAAATATAAAAGATAAAAAGTCTATACGTAAAAGATAAAAAGTTTATACATAAAAGATAAAAAGTCTATACGTAAAAGATAAAAAGTCTATACGTATAAGATAAAAAGTCTATACGTAAAAGATAAAAAGTCTATACGTAAAAGATAAAAAGTCTATACGTAAAAGATAAAAAGTCTATACGTATAAGATAAAAAGTCTATACGTAAAAGATAAAAAGTCTATACGTAAAAGATAAAAAGTCTATACGTAAAAGATAAAAAGTCTATACATAAAAGATAAAAAGTCTATACGACAAAAATAAAAAGTCTATACATAGAAGATAAAAGTCTATACATAAAAGATAAAAAGTCTATACGTAAAAGATAAAAAGTCTATACGTATAAGATAAAAGTCTATACGTAAAAGATAAAAAGTCTAAAAATACCTGAACTAGATTTCCAAACGACTTGAATTTGTTTCCTATGTTATCGGTGAGTGAAATCAAAGCGCTTATGTATCTGTAATACCACATAGTTCCGGGGTCAATTTCTTTCAGCACTTTGAACTGTTTTGACGGGCAAGCCTTACTCCAAGCATCAACTAAAGACCTCTCTATATTTGGATCTAGTTGCGTGAAGGAACAAGTTGAAGAAAGCTTTATTATGTTGATCTGAAATCACATGAAAAATATATATGAAACAAGCAGACTTCAAGCCTAGGTACAGAACCTGATTTGTGTATTCTCTACTGATTGTATATTACGTTAGAAATCTTCAATTATTTAACAAATCAATTCTATAGATCGAGAAAGTTTTAACAAATCTTAAATGTTCTTACACTTCCAGCAAATTCATATGCAGTTGACACTTTCATAATTTACAGAATTATTTATTTATTTATGAAGCACACATGGACGATGGATGTTACATGGAACTCAAGATGTAAATAATGGAAGAAGAGGAAAGTAATGGAAAGCAGTGATGTAAAGAGATTTCCTACTGTATTTTTCTATATAAAATACACTATATCACTTAAGTCAGTCAACCAGCCTAATCCTGCCATTGCAAGGCTCTAAAACTATTGAAAAAATCATCCTTTGTTCTTCTATAACAAAATGCCTCACCAATTTTTCCATATCTTCATCATCAATGTTTGATTGGACAAGTTTGTTGATATTCAGCATTAGTTTAACCGTCGTTTCACTCTCCAAAATGTCATGGTCAGCATCAGGTAAATTCTTTATCTGGAGGCAACTCCACAGGCTCTCATTCTGTCTATTAAGTGTATTGAAGTGATTGTAAATGGTTAATTTGGAGTCGTTTGGTAGGGTTTCAAATATGCCATTGACGATTGAAGCCAGGTATACCCTTTGTGGTGAGTTTGAAAATTGATCATATCCTTCCAACTTTTGGTATATTTTACATAGTGATATTAAAGTGTTTACCGAATATTGATGGCTTGATAATCTGTAATGTCACAAATAAATTATTCAATTAGTTCACGGTTGGAGATAGGCATTTATCAGTCTTGGCACGTTTCCTTTCTAGTCTGTTATCGGTATTACAATGACGGCGAGTGCTTTGACGAATTATTCGGAATAGTTCTGGCCGCTGAATTCAACTACGGCACAGTTGTGCTCCAAGGAAACGATTTATTCTCACCATTCATATGAGTGGGGAGATCCAGTTCGGTGCGTTTTTATAGAAACTCCTTTCCATGCACCACTACCCCATGGAACCAGTTACCTCTAGCGGTGTTTCCGAAATGATATGAAATATGAAATTGGAATTGAAAATACATTTAGTTAAAAATAAATATTAAACAATTATGTGTGTACAATTTATATTTCTTTGATTAATTTTATTTTTGTATAAAAAAAGATACAAGCACTATTTTTAATATTGATAGAATTTTTGTTCCTTCCTATCAAAATATCACTATGTAAGATCATAGGCCCGAACCCTTACCAACTAAGCTATCGCTTTTGGATTACCTTGTCATCGTGACCCACAGCTTGGAAGCGAACAAACCACTGTAACAGTCAACGTCCAATAGAGCTTCGTACATCCTCTTCTCCAACAGTTCCAAGTGTTCACCGTTCAAGGTCATCACGAGGGCTAGCGTGTGAGTTAGCAGATAATCATGTAGATCATACAACGCCTCGCCTTCTGCTTCTTTTTGTTTGAACTGCAGACCCATATTAAACCAAACGTGACCTGTTAAATAAATACTTTTTGAAGTTAATACCTTTCTTATGATTCAAATATATATATATATATATATATATATATATATATATATATATATATATATATATATATATATGAATTTTTTTTTTACTTACAGCACCACAATGATTTATAGCATTTGCATATATGCTATGTTATTGGTAACGAAACAAAAAATATATTACTGGAACAAAGAAAAACTTACAATATGGCAGACAATCAAATACGCAATCAATGATTTTGTTTTTGTGGGTCATTTTCACTTCTTCCTTATTCTGTAGAATGCATTTCATTAAAGCTGTTAAAAATATAATGTATCCAAGTAGCCTCTTATCTTTTAGTAGACTGATGTCACAATGGAATATACACTGAAATAAGAAAGTACAATATAAAAATGAGGTAATACAGTTAAGACGTTGCATATGGGAAACATACTTTTATCGTTCTTTGCAGTCTTCCACTGGAGTGTGAGTCTCATAAAAGAATGTATTAAGTAGATTTGTAGACAACGGGTATTGTATAAATACAATAGAGGAATTTTCTCATCAAGTTACATCAGTGACATTGTGTTTTATTTCATTTTTAAATTATCATGTCATATTTTTTTTTTATGGGAAAGAGGTGATAGAAAGCTATGAACGGCGCCCATAGACATCTACAATACCAGAGGTATCACAGTTATATTGCTGGCCTTTAAGATATGAACAGGCATGTTTTTGAGGTTTTATATAAGTTATATATATATTGTTTAATTCTGATAGCATATTTATCAATATAGTATTTATTAAGACGTAGAAGTGATGTGAAATTAAATTACTGTGTGTATCATGTTTTTAAATAACCTGCAAAAGTTCATACAAGTTCTGGTAGAATGGCCACCATTTTATCAAAATGTATCATGACAAGCTGGATTTTCATTTCAAGATACTTGATATTATTTTACTTGACACTGGCATCATTGTTATAGTAGCTGTTGCAATCAAAGAAGAAATACTATGGGCCTTGTATATACTATGGGCGTCGGGTCAAAACATCTTGGCATGAAATATGTTAACAAGCACTAGTTATACTAAAACATTTGTTTCAGTTAGACAATAGCAAACTTACATTCATAAATTGTTCGTTATTCACAAGTGCAGTCAGGAGAGTGTGCGTAGGATCTGAGACATGCACGTTCATCAAATCAATAAACTGCTGTGATTTTCCATACATTTTCTCCAAATACGAACCGTTATATCTGAAAATTAATAATTTTCCTAGCTTTATGTTCAATGGGACATTACTATTAGGGTAAGTCAGGGGTAGAGGCGTAGCCATAGGGTAGAGATGGTCAATCGAAAAAATTCATAGAACAATTGACTGGGTTTCGCTAGTTACTGATCAGTTCTGTTCGCGTCATGCGATTTTTTGATGGAAAAAAATCAGAGTGGGTAAAATCTTGTTTTTTGTTATATCTACTGTATATATTTTTTGGAGGGTTGATGTTTTACATGATTGTGACGTTAGTTTCTTAGAATAGTGGTTATTTTCGTGTTTGCGACAAAGTATATGAACAATACTTTGTCGCAAACGCGAAAATAACTATTTTGAAGATACACGAAAATATATAAAACAATATGGCCGCCATATAAAATAAAAAACGCCATTTATGGATTGATTTCGCTGAAATTTGGCTTATGCGTCGTGTAACGTTGCTATCAAATTGTGATTGTGTTCATCAGCAGCCTGCGGCAGTCCACTGCTGGACATAGGCCTCCCCCATGGAGCGCCACCTAGCCCGATCTTCGGCTACACGCATCCAGTTTCTGCCAGCCGCCCTGCGCAGATCGTCGCACCATCTAGCCGGGGGGCGTCCCACACTACGTTTACCGAGACGCGGTCTCCACTCCAGCACTCGTCTGCTCCAACGATCGTCGGATCTCCGACAGACGTGACCAGCCCATTGCCACTTAAGTTTGCTAATTCGAAAGGCTATGTCGGTGACTTTAGTTCTCTGGCGGATTTGTTCATTCCGAAACATATCTACCAGAGAAACTCCGAGCATAGTGTGATTGTGTACTGCCTGATAAAAGGTGCAGGTGAGTGCTGCCGAAATGTTTCGCTTCTCTAAAAACAGATATAATGGTCGAGGGGGGTCGTTTTGCGGAAATCCATTATTTAGATAGATAAAACTTAATTTCTATATATCTTGTAGCGCCATCTGTTGGCAGATGTTGTAAGAATAGTGTCTGTTTAAATAAAATAACTTACACATATATAGAGAGTAGAAGTTTAAAAAGGTTATCTTGATGGCACGATGTGTGGATTTTGAAAATGTTGTATATTTTTAACAATATCTTGATGGTGAAACTTATCACCTTAAGAGAGCGATAACCAATTTTACTTTTCTCGTCATCCTGGAACATATATTTTTTATAATTATTTAGTAAATATAGTAGTTCTACATTGTTACACAAGTTTTTTTGAAAAATATCTTAATGTTGAAGTTTTTTAACATTGTATTTACACAATGTTAAAAAAAAATTAAAATAAATGAAGAAGAATTTAAATTCTTATACAAACCTCTATTGTTGATTTTATATCACTTTCAATTAAGGTGGATAGAACTTCAGTACAATTTTTATAAATGTTTGTATCTGTCAAGTAATTGGCGTGTTTTTCACATATTGCCGTGTAGGCTTTCCACTGTTCGGCCATCGATTTCACTTCTAATTTGTGGATTACTTTGCTAATTTTCAGATTTATATCTAGTGCTGCAAAATATAAAGTTTTGATTATTATTCTTATTGCCATATTATTTATTATTCTTATCGCCCAATCTGGAACAATTCCAGAGGATATAAAATAATTTGAAAAAAAAAATTAAAGTTAAAAAATAGTTTTCTTCTCTCTATACAATTATTTCTAAACTCTGTTATTTCTCTCACACATTATTCCTACAATTAAAGCCCTAGATTTATTTCACACCAACAAAGCCACATTAAAAATAAATTAAAAATTCTCAGACAATAATTATTATTAAATATACACTCTTGCCTCTCACACATACACATGCTCATACACTACATACACACACATGCATATGTATATGAATAAACAAATATTTTATAGATTAACCGACATGACTGCTCCATCACTCATTACTCCATCAACCATCTGTGTTATAAGAAATGGTCTCCACTCCAGAACTTCTCTACTACAACAATTATTCATTCTTTGTCAGATGTGGCCAGCCCACCTTCTGCATACTAGATAAAATACAGTAATATGCTGTGTAAACTGCTGAGAGGGAAGCCTTTTGTAAGAGTATAACAATTTACTAGATGAGCTCAACCATTCTAGCTGCTGATAATAACTGGCCATAGTTAGAATGGACTGGTAACATAATTTAGCTTTGATGAAGAAATTGATCAAGATATTAATGGAGTCAGGCGTTACTTTGCGGAAATCCATCACTATGTGGACAGTCAAAAGTTTTACTTAGCCAAGATCCGCAACAAGCAAAACAATAACAGAAAATTAATAATGTGTGTTTTTCCGTTGGGTTTAGTGGATTTATTTGGAACTTAAACCAAAAACTTACCGAAAATCGGTCATCAACTCTCCACCCACCAACCTACGGAAGACAACCGAAAAGTGACTTTTCGGTTGTCTTCCGTAGAATCTACTATACCTGAAGATGCCTCGTGTTGGGGCGAAACACGTGTCGTGTACAAGATGGAAAAGTGATAGTGTGTGTTTGGCGTTGTGTATAGTGGTTGGTGGGTGGAGAGTTGATGGCCGATTTTCGGTAAGTTTTTGGTTTAAGTTCCAAATAAATCCACTAAACCCAACGGAAAAACACACATTATTAATTTTCTTTTATTGTTTTGCTTGTCGCGGATCTTGGCTAAGTAAAACTTTTGACTGTCCACATATGATCAAGATATACGAAGAAAATATGTAATTGAATAATTAAACCAGAAATTGAGTACATTTATGTTAATTTCTCTAGAGCCTAGGTCAGATCCTAGAATAAAAAGACATAAAAGTAGACCATGGCAACGGTGGGCTAATGACATCATTAAAACTCTTGGGGAAAACTTGATGAAGATTTTCTAGAGCAAAAAATAATGGCATGGATTTCAGGAAGGCTTTCACTCGAGAGGGGTCTATAGTTTTACAAATGTTCACCAATTTTATAATTAGTAACAATACTAATTACATTTGTATTTGTACCTTAAGAAAGCATGAAATAAAGAAGAAAATTATTATTATTACTTTGGTTTATCAAACACATACCCTCATAGAAGATCTTCTTTTCCTTCATTTTACTCATATCAAATATAAAATGTTTCTCTAGTGTCATTAAATAGGTCAACTGTAGTTCATGACAAGCTAGGAATAAATCCTTGAGCTGTTTCTCAACACTAATTAAGTGTTTACCATATAGAAATTCACTGAAATAGTCAAATTTGTCAGTGAAATAAATCTTGAGTGTCTTACTATTTTAGTTATACTGATGATGTTTGGGTTTGTGGTTACATTACTTGGCTTCTGAAGCCCTTAAATCCCTTGAAGGTTCAAATCTCAATTGAAATCAAAATTTTTTTTGCAAAAAATTAGTTTTTGGAAGTCTGTATGTCTATTGTCTCAAAGAAACTATCAGAATTCTCATTCAATTTTCTAGAAATAATCAATGGACATCCGATTGGCTGTGGTTAGGCTGTTGGTGTCCATGGTCGCAGGGATGATACCTGAATCAGGATAAATACAGTGGACCCATGGTAATTCGGGATAAATACAAGGGACCCAGGGTCCATCCCTGTCTAATCCTGTGCCCCCTGTAATCCACCATACCTATCAATGTTGACTGTACATAAAAATTTCAGCCACCCTTTATTAATATAATGCATTATTGGACAGGAAAAGCTTTGGTCTCAAGCTTTAACAATATAAAAAAAATATGAATATTTTAACACTATAAATTGTATTGGTACATTATTCTCCTTGTATTTGTAATTTGTTGGATTACAAGGCACTCTTATTCAAAAAATTTCACTATAGAGGGTCTTAGGCAGTGCCCAATAATCCGACAAATTCGATAATCTGACAGCACCCTACCTTTACCTTTGTTGTATTACCGCAGGTCCACAGTATATGCATCGCTTACAAATATTCATTCAAAGTCTGGATACACCCACATTGGATAAGTGCAGTGAGTTAATGTCCATTCTTGCAGAAATGGGGAGGCTTGTGCCCAGCCACGGGTCATATATAGACAGAAATAATCATTGAATGTGACCCACACTAGGTTTGCCAAAATACAGTCTACATTCCACGACAAATTACTAGGTTACATTTTAGAATAGAACTTTAAAAATTAAAAATGTTAAAAATAAAAAGTCAGAAAGCGTAGTGGAGTATCATAATTTATCTTATAAATAATACATTACAAGAAGAAAACATACCAGTCTTTGCAATGAGTAAAAACTCTTAATATTATATGTGCAGTTGTTGTTGGAAAAGTCATCATTGTACTGCATGACATGGCTATTGACTCTATCATGTTTTCAATATAGTTTGAGAGCATTTGTAGAAGACAGACAGCATCCTCTAAAT
Source organism: Baronia brevicornis (assembly GCA_031353405.1). NCBI lineage: Eukaryota > Metazoa > Arthropoda > Insecta > Lepidoptera > Papilionidae > Baronia > Baronia brevicornis. The sequence goes on from JASFAT010000660.1 coordinate 265,508, forward strand.
ATGCACATATTTTCAAATTCTCAAATTCAACATTTTCCATTTCAATAATGATGATATTTAAGCACTAAAAGACAACAATTTAGAAGAATTTACATTTTTTCCAAATTCTTTATTTAAAAATTTAGAAATGGAGACATTTTACCTCAGAAATACAAGTCTCACAATTTTTAAGTACTGTCGTCAGCCAGGAAGAAACTTTGGACCCTTCGCCTATTTGTTTAATATCATTCTCCGAAAAGCACTGTTTTGTTTTTAGAAGTAAAGATTCGTAATATTCGCCGTTAATCTGGTAGTGGTAGATTGTTAAGGTTTATAATGATTTTTAAGTTTTATAATTAATATTTTATGAATAAAAGTTTATGCAAAGTAATATTTTGTTATCCGCAAAATATTAATATGTTCGTAAGGATTTTTTAAAAAGGATACTTTTTTAGAAGTACCAGAAGAATTGAAACTGCTATCAGAAAACAGTTCACTCGGAGATTCAGCCATGTTTCAAAAATTGGTAATTCGTCACTTCAAATTAAATTTTATACGGAGCTAATAATACAATCAAATAGCTAAAAATTACCTTAAAAGTTACATTGTAAAGTAATACAATACAATATTTTATTTGATAACCGATATCATACCCGCCTAAATTATATTTTTTTTTCAAGATCAAGTGAACAACTGACTTTGAGGCTTTTACTTTTATGCCAGTACAGTACAGTGGCATCGACCCGCAGAGGCAAGTGATTCTTATTCAAAGACAAGGGTCACGTGGTTAACGAAAATGAATAGTTGCCTTAAATCCTCACGTTCAGTGGGTGAATTGAGAATCGCAAATTTCTGCCTCGTACGTAATTAAAAGAGCAAAATGACGTGACAATAATAATAATTTTATGCATATGATTAAGCGAACAAATAATATATATAACAAAAATTTAAAGATTGATGAATAGAAAGACTTGATGATATTATACTTTACTTGACACTGACGTAAGAGTTATAACTACATGCCATTAAATAAAAAAGAGAATCAACCGAAAATGTGTTGTTTGCCTTTATGAAAAAGGTTAAGTGGGAAAAAGATAAAACTAGGTAGTGGGGATGAATAAATAGGAGAATTAGGCCTCTCTTTCTTATTGGTCATTTAAGGAAGCACAATATCTAAATTCAGAAGTCACAGAAGTGTATATAAATATGATTTTATCTGTGATATGTTGTCCTAATAATCTATAGTCGTAATACATAGATTTTACGTTTTCTTTTAATAATCGATAAATCTTGTTCTAAAAACAAACTATAAAAAAATGAGTTGAAAAAAAGGTAGTAAATAACATATCAGTATCATTTTGTAGAGTTCTGAAATAAAAACTTCAATCAGAAAATAAAATATAAACCTTAATTTATTGAGATTTTGTAATAGGTACATAACAAGAGTAACAAATAAATACATTTCGCTAAAATCGAGTAACTTCGTTGTCTTTAGGTTTCGTTTCTTCCGCTGTGGGGCGCTCGGCGACCTCATTTCTGCGTAAATTAAACAATATTCTGAAAATAGAAATGAAATTCAATTAGATTTTTATTACGTAAAAGCATTGATTACATCGAGTGTTTTGCGGTAAAGAGTATCGTTTTCATTTCGTGTTACACTTCTGGCTTTTAACACACGCTTCCTATATACATATATATTTATATATCTCGTTCAAATTTTATTCATCCACTCAAATTCATTTTTTAAAACTTGTAGTGGATGACAGTTGAAGTTAACACTGTTTAATAAAAAAATAAAATAAAATTTTTCTTCATTGACTTAAGTAGGATTTTTTTTTTATATATATAACTTGTTTTAAGGAAGTGAATATTAGAAGGGAAAGAAGGGGAACGAAATAAAAGAAGGGGAAAGGAATCAGGCCTTCGGATCCTTGCAATCATCATATAAAAAGCGGTAAGACAGCAAAATGCTACCACTTGACGTCGACATCATGCGAGACTGTGGTACTTCCCCGATCGATTCAGTCCATTTGGGCTACCATGGCTCTTCCACTATTCTTACAAGCACGAACTTGGTTAAAAACATCACTAGGGGCAGGCAAATTCAGATGGGCTCATTATAACAGGATTATATCGATATTAGTTGATTATCCGACTCGTCTTTCGTACACTAAAATGAGACGTATTCGGAAGATGTTAGAGGTTGACATGTTAAGAAATAATAACGCTCTCTCAAGTTCCCAAAGCTTCTTAAATTATAAACATTGTGTTTTATGGGATAGGGAGGTAAATGGGCAAAATTATCGCCTGATGAAAAGTGATCAACGACGCCTATAGACATTCGCAACAAGATAGGCATTACAGATGCGTTGCCTGCCTTTAACATATGAGTAGAGAATGAATGAACATGAATGAATAGAGTTAGGCTTTACTTTGCGGAAATCCCTAATAGTGTGGACAATCATAATTTTTACTTGACTAAGATCCGCAATAAGATATTATATGTTAATCTTAGACAGACCGCCTTGTGTCTGCACCAATACACTAAAGACATTTGCATCTATTCTATGGATTTGATATTTCTAAAGTTTCTTAGATACTTGGATTTCTACAAGTTTCTTTAATACTATAATAGCCGTATAATACGTTAGTACTAATTATATATATTTGTATGTATTGAAGGGAAACTAGCAAATGAGATAACCTACGATTGATATATCGACGTGGTCCGAATAATATTTGACCCATTAAATAGTGTTTACAAGTTTGGCGAGACAGATGTCATTTTTATAGAACTTGGTGTGGTCTATTAGACTAAGCTAGGTGTTTCCACGTACACGCGAATGTAGTTTTTAGGATTAATAAACAATAAAAGATAAATAATAGAATGAATACACTTGTGTTACTAGAATAAAATTTCATTTGAAGTACTAGACGTAACACAATAAGGAATAATTTATTTAAAACTAAATACAGTAGAAATAAATATAGATCTAAATGACTCAGTGGCGAAATTACCACTTTTGTTATACTGTTTTTAAAAATAAATATTTAAAAATTAGAATAGAAACAAGATTTCGTTATGCATTATAGTTTTTAATTAAAACATTTTACTTTTATTTTTTGTGTGCGTTTTGTTTTTATACTAACATACTGAATTCTCCTTAAATTATGCTATTTACTAAATTAACTACATCAAGTACTTTATTAGTTTTTTAGTTTTTTTTTAGTTAGTTTTAAGTATCTTGAATGTATTAGTCAGCTTGTCACGTTACCTCTTGATTTCTTTGCACTCTACTTATACGCCTTAATCGAACTATATTGTACAATACGCCACCAGAATAAAAAACAATATAGTTAATAATAATGGTTCGTAACACAATGAAAAATCATTTTTTTATGAAATGATTGAAATTACATTTTGAAATCTCAAAATCATGGTAAAGCAAGCCATTACAACTTTTAAAAATAAATTGACAAGACCTCCGTCAATGCGTAAAAAGAACAGCTAATAGAAAAAGCTGCGCGCGAAAAATACACAAGACGATGTCTTGAAAAGACTAAACTTTTTCGAATTTTGTTATGCTAGAACTTTCGATTGTTTTACCTATATAAAGATGCGACGGTGCGTCGAAATTTAAAAGTTTAATACGGAAGAAAATAGTAGAAGACAAGAAGTGGAAGTAAAGTGAAGTGAAGAGAAGTGAAACTAGTAGCCGATTTCATTTTTCCGTTACAATACCATGAAAATGAAATTAAGACACAATGTCACTAATGTAAATTTTCGGAGAAAGTTCTTCAGGTATGTATAAAACCCAAGTTTTATACGCTTAACTTTTTTACAGATAATGAAAGGTTGTTGTTCCAATTGTATTTCGCAAACTATAACTGTCACTCTTTACACCTAATCTCTTTGATAGATCTGTTTTGCAAATATATCGAGATAGTACTTTGTTGTATGTATTTCCATGTCTAAGTAAATGTCTTGACTTGTTTGTTTTAAGCCGCGACGTGGTTGAAATCAATTTTCCATTCGAAAATAACCTATAAACATATTTTGCATAGAGGAGTGTCTGTTGTCTTGTTCTTTTGGTGACACTGTTAAAACAATAATGTTTATGTAAGAAAACAATGCAGTTTTATTGTTTATCTTGGGCGTATTCCGTCGGTAACAGAATGTGGTTTGAATTGTAATTTGATTTCTTATTACATGTACAAGTTATCTCTGAGAAAGGAGAATTCCAAGGAGCATATTTGCCTTAATTTCATTGTATTTACTATTTATTTAACAGGCTTTTGGTATTTTCCAAAAAGAGCTATCATGCAAATCATTATCTACCTATTTCACTTTTTTCCTATTATCGATGTATACGTGTTTGAAAATGGCGCCTTAATTTAGGCCATCAAAAAAAATTATTTTAATGATAATAAACAAATAATAAAATGATAAGAATAGTGTTTATTTTTATATCGATAATATTGATATTTCAAGAAAATTGAAATAAATAAAGGAGATGACAATAATAAAAATACAATAATTACTCAATGGATATAAAAACTACTTGAACGTAAAAGAGCAAGCGTGGCGCCTGATAAAAAAAAAATAATTAAAAAAATTCGCCCATAGACAATTTTAACACTACATACATACGTATATAGTAGAAGCGTTGCCCGGCCTTTGGGATATAAGTACATAGGTGGACGTATTATGTAATATAGTTCGATTAAGGTGTCTAAGAGAAGTGATATGAAATAAATGCATATATCGTGACTTTTGAAGTTGACTGAAAAAGTCCATTAAAGGTTTTGGTAGCATAGCCACCATTTTATCAAGACGTAACGTGACAAGCTGACAAGACATTTCAACAGATTTGATATTACTCGATTTTACTTCACACTGGCATAATAGTTGTAACTAATTGCCATCAAAGGAAAGAAAAAAAAGTACATAGGTTTTTTTAAAGGTTCCATTGATGTATGAATCCAGGGCCGTCTTTACCCGGGGGTTCAAGGGGTGCAGCGCACCCGGGCGCGGGGTCGTAGGGGGCGCCGAATGCTAGAAATTGGAAATTTTATTGACCTCTAAACTCATTAAATAAAAATATAAATTAAAACAATAATAATATTAATTTATAAAACATGTTGATTTATGTTTGTGCATTTTTTGGTAAACTACAAAACTTTCTTAAAATTAATAAATGAAAGATTAAAATTATGTTGCTTAAGTTGATATGGTATTTACATATTAAGTAATAATATATATAATATTAATACGAGTATATATTAAAATTAATATATAATATATTAAAATGTTGATTTTTGTTTGTGCACTTTTTGTAAATTATAGAGTTTTAAGGAATTAATAAATAAAAGATTAAAATTATATTGCGTTTTTTTTACAACAGCAGGGGCGCGAACTGATTACCCGCAACCCGGCGCGGAATATGTTTAGACGGCCCTGTATGGATCCCGAAATATTGCTGAAGGTGCCAAGGGCTGAAAGTGGAAGTTACGGGACAAATGCACTGCACTGGATCGCCACGTATCCAAATGATGGATGATGTGGATGACAGATTCCAACATTGAACGTTGCACTCAAAACTAACTCTATCTCGCTATCTTGTATATATTTTAGTTAATTATTTTTCGTGATGTGAGGTCACATAAGTGTGATGCAACGTGATGAAATGTCCAAAAAGGCAGAATTTATGAATTATGGAAGCGTGGCGTATTCTATGAACAGCCCGTAGGGAGAAAATCGCGACGGGAACCTTCCAAGTATTTTAATGTTTGTAGTTATTTAAAAAAACCTACATCAACATTATAAACACATTTGGCATTGATAAATAAATAATAATGTAACGAGAGAAAAGTCTAGATATACTGCGAAGAGAGTTTTGTTTTATCTGGCATGTATTTATGCATTTGATGTTCTACTTTCCCTTTATTGGATTTCCACTCTTTTATTACAAACAAATTTTAGTTTTAATCTATAATAGGTTAGAACTCACAACTTATGAGTTTTTAAAAGTCAGGTATTTTAACCACTAACCAAAGTGATCATAGAAATTCTGAGCCTGATAATCATATAAAAACATGACTGATAATTACGTTCTCTGGCAGTACGTAACTAAGGTCACCCAAAGGTACTGATAGGTGACCAATCAGACAGAAGCCAAACAGAAATAGAAAATGACCGTTCAAGGTTTAGATTGTTATTAGAAATCGCGTATTATTTTGTTTTGTTTGACAGAATTAAGGGCAACCCACCGCGCTGATGGCGAGGTCTCTTTTTGCTATGTGTCGAAATGCTTCTATTACGATTTAAATCTGCACCGTAAGGTGACGTGAAAGTATTGATTCGGTCAAGATCTACTGCTATCGTTGATTGTTGGTCTCCACGGCTTTAGGACAAGCCAGCTGGCCGTCACACTGATCAGTGTAACTTATTTTTGGGATTTTTTTTATAGAATATATATGTACAAAAAAGCGATAACGTATTAATTGTCAAAATGAAAGACTTACCACCAGAGCCATAAAAAGTATCTGATCACTCAAAAACAGTCAATTTCAACACTGTACTACATTTTCTATTGGTTGTAAAGCTGTGAGACTTGAACCATTCGGCCTGTATTTTTTCTGATCCGATAAAATATTTTTGACATCTATGTCATTTACAGCGTTTTCGCTTTTTATGGTATGTACAATTAGAACTGAATAGCAGAGAATAGAGTCATAAATTCCGCCCTTTATTATCTTTTAAGGTTAGTACAAAGGTAAAATAAAAAGTAAAAATATTATACATACATACATATCCTCACGCTTGTCTGCAGGGTGAGGCAGAGACCACAGATCTCCATACGCTACGATCCCGACACACCTTCCTTGCTTCCTTCACACTCATCCATATTTTTATCCATCCTTCCTCTCACATTGATCGTAGCGAAACCGCTCTCCGTTCGTGGGAATCAGGACGTGACGGGTGGCGAACCACGTCGCCGTCATTATTTGACGAATCCCGTATATTAAGATTCGTCATAGTGAATCCCACGAGCCACAAGGGAGAATGAAGTCAGCCACAGCAGAGCCCCGCATGCTGAGGTAAGTCACTATAGTACCCGGGGGAGCTCGATCCCGGGACGGTCGGCACGCTTGCGACTAAGCTCGCCCCTAGCCACGCATCCTTTGGCACAGCAGACCGTGGATTGGCGGACAGGAAAGGAAAAGGATAGGTAAGAAAAGGCAAGGGAAAGAAAAAATAGATTTAGGCAGGGTGATAGGGAAATGATACTACCGCGACGGAAGACGAGGAGTGATGCGGTAGGCGCTCGGGAGGCCGGGGTATCGTACACGTGTACCAATACCATAAATATCGGACAAGCGGCTAGGCAGAGATACTCCCTCACCATTAAATTATCTATATTAATAAATGCTTACAAGAATATTCCTATAGCTGGAACTGCCAACGCTGCACTTATAAGGTAGAACGCGCCAGCAAACGTAGACAGTGTGCTTAAATACACCTTGCTATACACAGGCGAATAGATCACAGGCACCAGGGCTTCAGATATGCTGATAAGTGAACTCGTTTTACCTGGAACAGAAGGAACTTTTTACTGGAGGAAGGAAGGAACGAACGTTGTAGTTGTTTACATTTTCTGTTCTCGATGTTTCAAGATATCTAGAACAGAAATAATGAACAAAAAAAGAGAAGCGTCATAACACGCTTGGTAGATGTGAAACATTGACGACAGCTCGGTTTCTACCGTATGCTCACGGTCACGTGTAAGTGACCCTGTATAGAGTCGAGTGGAGGGGAGAGTAGTCTGAATCGAGACGAGAAAAAAAAAGTATTTCTCAGGTAAGCATATCAACTTTTTTTATGAAAAAAAAAAAAATAATACATTCTAGATGTGAACGTAATGATGACGAACGTAACGATATAAAGGAGTGACTACAGAGATAAAGGGAGATCTCATTCACACTTCTCTGTGTTATGTTCCATATATTTATGATGAATGTATTATACCTTAGTTTTTTTATGTAGTATTATTATATCTTAGTCTTTTTCCTTAAAACGAAATGAATTAACCTGAACTACTAGGTCATGAAACATTTCGCCGAGCCGAGTCAACGACATAGCTCTTCACGTTAGCAGACTGAAGTGGTAAAGGGCTGGACACGGTTGTCGGAAAACCGTTGGAGTAGACGAGTGCTAGAGTGGAGACCACGGCGGAGCGGACGCCGTGCTAGATGGAGCGACGGTCTGCGTAAGCAACTGGCAGAGACTGGATGCATGTAGCTAAAGATCGAACTCAGTTACGCGCCTTGGGCAAGGCTTTTGCCCAGCAATGGACTGCCGTGGGCTGATATAGATATTGAAACTCCTAGGGGTCATTTTCGAAAAAATAAAACAATTTTACAAGCATGTGTTGCATTATTTTTTGTATTAGGTAAACGAATATATATAGTGTCATATTGTTTGAATGTTATTTTACAATAAGAATATATATATATGTTTAAACTATAAAAAAAGCTTAAAGACAATTACATAAGGCACATTCATCACGTCTGTGACATTCACCTCTTTATTATCGACCGTTGTCGATCTTTTTATTTCTTTTTTGCGGCCATGCTTGACCGAGTACCGCGAAAAGATTTATATAAAACCTACTTTTATATAGAATTTTGATTTTGTTTATACAAATATAATTAATTAGGAATAAATATAATAAAATATAAATAACCGCCAAGCGTACTATTAAAGTTCCGGACTTTTGCCGGATGTTTGAAAAGCGGTAACATAGGAAAATAATTTAACACCAATACCGTCTTTTCCCGCCAAGTTACATCAGTGACGTTGTGTTTTTTCATTTTTATAATCTCATGTTATTTTCGTTTATTTTTTCTAGTATTTTTTTAAGTAACAAAACTACGTATTTCGCTTGTACATTGGCATTTGACGTTTAACGCAATTGCCAATAAAAGGAAAAACAACAATGATTCCTGTTTAATTACGATTAATGTAAAATAAGTTGTTAGCCATAATTTCCCTTTGAGTTTATATGCGATAGTCAATTGACTATGTAATTATGAATACGGCTATTGTATTTTTCATTTGACAGGCTTTGTTATTTTTAATCTGTAAAGGTACAAACACAATAGAGCACGTATGTACTACATATTAATAACCTAAAAAGGGTAGCAAAACTCATTTGTATGTTTTTGTTTGAAATACAATGTACATTTGGAATGTTAATGATAACATTCATTATTTAGTTGTATATCATTATTTAGTTGTTTATCATGTATCATACATGATATATTGGTTTTAAACTGAGATAATATAATAAATGCATTATCTGTGCACCAGTAAATAATTATCAACTTTTAAATTAACATTCACATAATACAAAAAGTTTCTATATTCACGATCATTGTCCTCAACTTGTGAATTATATAATTTGTTTCAAAAATCATTTTATGATTTTTTAAGCTGACTCTGCAAGTTATGAGAAAGTTTTAGTTTTAGTAAAGCGATGAACACTTTATTAGCACGTAAATCGATTAAACTTAATTCAGAAACTCTTTTTCTATTTATTTGACACTGGCATAATAGACTCATTGCTTAATTGTCAGTAACTAGAAACGAGTCAAAAGAAAAATAAAACGTCACTTTTACATTTTTAATTACCCAAGCTTGTGAATGTTCTTTCATTTATAATTTAAAAACTAAAATTAGCGTGTAATATTTTTAATTCAAAAAGTACCTATGCATGTTTCATTAGTTGCTTAATATACTAAATATGTAATCGTAACGTGTCCATCGTGAAATAAACATCTTAGCAAATTATGTTTGACAAAGTATACTGTTGATCAATTTATCATGACGAAACTGTATCTTTTACAAATATAAATATTTTATATTTGTAAAAGGCGGCGTATGGCGTTGACTTTTATTCCCTTGTAGGGAATAAACATTTTATATGTACTAAGTAATCATTAGTTATTTTAGAAAATACTAAAATGTAGTCTTTGTCTTAATTGAAGCAGTAAATAAATAAGGATATTTTCTTCGAACTTCAAAATGGTTGAATGTTTGATTAGTTTTACTTTCAATACTTCCATCACGTAAAATTGACTTTACTTATAATCCATTCACTGTAACCAATAAGGTGTGAAATTTTTGTAGTAAATGGTCGCTTTTGTGGAGAAGACTTGTTGTGTTATATGATAGTACTCAAAATCAACGACACAGTATTAGCCAAATCGAAGTGGCAATGAGCTGGTTACATTTGTTGGAGAATTGACAATCGCTGAAGTAGACCATTGCTGGAGTGAAAATCGCGTCTTGGCAAATGTATAGTGGATATAGTAATAGAATGATGTCAAAATATATTGTACTAAAAGATCTCAAATTACATTAAAATAAAGCTATTTAAGACGAACAACGAACAGGTGTGCTTTGCGGAAATTCAGTATTCAGATGGAGTCAAGAGTCACTCCCGTTAAAGGCAATTAGAGAAATAATATTGTGCGCTTATCAGCCGGTAAACACAAAATAATACTATTATTTGTTACCGAAAACAGACGTCGTCAAATTAATTGATTAATGTTAATTACTTTTTAAATTAGACAAATAATTTTATAATCTGGCTGAATCGTAGAGTACATTCTTTAAATAAAAAAATAATAAAAAAAAAAACAACTTACCAACTTCGTCGGAATTCACGAGCTTCGTCGCTATCGATCTCAACGACGTGGCTCCGGCGGAACTGAACATGTCCAGCAGCGGACCCAGAAAGTACACGGTGCGGTTGGGCGCCATAGCGTAAACTATACTGGCTGCCACCCGGCTCAGACACGCGAACACCCCGATGACGCTGTCCTCTATGTTCCATCGCTTGCTGAACAAGTATATTGTTATAAACGAACCTGTACAGAAGAAAATCAAGTAATATTTTATTAAGATTTTATTTTGGAACGAACTAGCTGGAAATAGCAAAAAAAAAAATAGATAAAAATGGAAATCCTTGGAGGAGGTTTTTGCCTGAGAGGGGTCCATGCAAGCAAAATAAAATTTAAATTTTTGTACAAAATTGTAACATGTGTGGAATAAAGGGCTTTTTATTTTTTATGGAGAGCTTGAGCTTAATAACAACAAAAAAAAACGACATATTTTTCTTACGATTAATAGAGTCAGGCGTAACTTTGCGGAAATCCATTATTATGTGGACAGTCAGAACTTTTACTTGGCTAAGATCCGCGACAAGCAAACAAAAGCAGAAAAACAATATTTTTACTGGAGTAACAATGTTTTTACCTGAGTAAGTGGATTTACATAACTTAAACTTAAATTTAGTTTAACTTCTATGTAAAACCTTCTAAATCTGAATTAAAACCTTCTAAGTCTATTTCCTTCTAATATAATCAAGGAAAACAATACCTGTCTTATGTATCAATTTGTGAACTTTGAATTTTTACTAACAAGGTCATTGCAATTAGTTCTATTGACATTCAGCCCACTGTTGGAGAAAAAGATATTCCTCTGACGCACTGTTTAGCCCAATCTTTATATATATATATATATATATATATATATATATATATATATATATATATATATATATATATATATATATATATATTAGGTGTACAAATAAGTTTCCGCAGTTTTTTATAAAAAATTAGGAATTTATTGTAAAGGAAAAGTACATTACGTTTTATTCAAAGTATTTTCCATCATTTGCCACTACTTTTCCCCATCTTTCTGGCAACATTCGGATACCCCGTCGAAAAAACTCTTCATCTTTTGACGCTATCCACAAATCTACCCAATTTTTGGTGTCTTCATATGATGTGAAGCGCTGCTCAGACAGACCATGTGCCATCGACCGGAACAGGTGATAATCAGAAGGGGCTAAGTCTGGTGAATACGGCGGGTGGGGTAAAACTTCCCAGTTGAGTGTTTCCAAGTATGTTTTTACCGGCGCCGCAACATGTGGACGAGCATTATCGTGTAAAAGAATAATTTTGTCGTGTCTGGAGTAGTAATGGGCGCGTTTTTCCTTAAGTGCCCGACTCAATCTCATCAATTGTGTTCGGTAGAGAGCTCCAGTAATGGTTTCGCTTGGTTTCAGCAATTCATAATACACGACACCAAGCTGATCCCACCAAATACACAGCATGAGTTTTTTTCCATGAATATTCGGCTTAGCTGTCGATGTTGATGGTTCGCCGGGCTTAACCCATGACTTTCTCTTCTTTGGATTATCGTAGTGAATCCATTTTTCGTCACCAGTGACTATACGATGCAAAAAACTCTTTTTTTTATTCCTGGCAAGCAGCATTTCACTCATGCATAATCGGCGTTCAACGTCTCTCGGCTTTAGTTCATATGGAACCCAATTTCCTTGTTTTTGAATCATTCCTAACGTTTTTAAACGATGTGAAATTGCTTGTTGAGTCACTTGTAGAGTAAGTGCAAGTTCTTTTTGCGTTTGGGACGAATCTTCCTCCAATAGTACTTCTAATTCCATGTCTTCGTACACTTTCGGCCTTCCACTGCGTTCTTTGTCTTTAACGTCAAACTCACCGTTCTTAAACTTTTGAAACCATTCCTGACAACTTCTCTCACTTAAAGCAGCTTCACCATATGCTTCTAGAAGCAATCGATGCGCCTCAGCTGCAGATTTTTTCACATTAAAGAAGTAAATCAAAAGTTCCCGCAAATGATGCTTATTCGGAATAAAACTTGACATTTTTGCACGAAAAAAATTACGTGATGCTGATACGGAATCACTAGTACTTTAAGGTTATGGTGTTGCCAGATGACTAAACTTGGGATATTACGTTTTACATCTGACAATTTCTCCATAACCTTCTGGTGGGGCCATCTTTTGACAAACCGCGGAAACTTATTTGTACACCTAATATATATATATATATATATATATATATATATATATATATATATATATATATATATATATATATACATATACATATATATATATATATATATATATATATATATATATATATATATATATATATATATATATATTCACGCCTATCCCTCGCAGGGGTTGGCAGAAACCACAGAGCTCCATTCGCTACCTTCATCCCAGCGAAACGGCTCTCCATTGGTCGCTTTTCGCCTTCGTGAGAATCAGGACGTGCCAATGGATGCGTGGCTAGGGGCGAGCCTAGTCGCAAGCGTGCCGACCGTCCCGGGATCGGGCTCCCCCGGGTACTATGGTGCCTCAGTATGCAGGGCTCTGCTGGGGCTGGCCTCCATCCTCCCTTGCGTCTCGTGGGATTCACTAAGACGAATTTAATATAGCCCAATCTTTAACTTAACACATTTAATATAAAATGATAAATATAACAGGAATGGATACCACGTGTTGACAAAAGCAATGTGCGAACATCCTGGATAGAGCGGGAGGTTTCACAATTCGCCAAAAGTTTCGACGGAGGAGCGACATTGATAAGTGTGCCTCTCCTGAAACTTCAGCTGCCTTCAGCGATATTTCCGAACCGATATGACATTGGCATTTTCAAAAAAACAAGCCTGCACAACCTTAAAGGCTAGCAACGCAACCTATGGTGTTGTGGATGTCTATAGGCGGCGTTGTTTGTTTTCCAACAAAATGTGTCGCCATTTGCTCGTTTTCCCTCCTATCCTATAAAATATGAGTGGCGATCTGTATAGGGTGGCTGGAAGAAATAAACATGCAGAAAAAATTGGGTTAAGTGGCATGCATTGAGGTATCTCTTCTTCTCCAATGAAATACTAAAAAACTATTTTCATATGCAATATAAAGTAACTAATAAAACGAGATTGAAAAAAAGAAATATAAACTCGGCTTTCTTCAACAATATATTTTATAATGGATCCTTATTTAATAATAATTTAATCCTATTATATTTTGTAAGCGGTTTTAAGTACAATTTATTTGACGTGAGCAATGTTCTTTCTTCTATGTACTCATAACCAAGCAACTTGTACTCTACGTTTTAAATATAACCTCACTTCCATAACATAATTATTATACGAAATCCGTTAGGATGAGTAACTCGATTTCAAGACATTCCATCGAATTCACACGCTGTCGTCAATATTTGGCTAGGCATTAAAACAATTAACTCGTGTTTGTCGATCCTTGTTTATATTTGTCCTCTGCGCTTCACTTCTGTCGTTATGGCTAACAATTGTATCATTAATAAAATCACAGATAACGTATACAAATGTTGTGACAGATTCGTTACACGCATAATGTTACGGAAATTTTGATTTTCTAATTATTAGAATCATCAAACAGCAATTAAGGTCGATTCGATGTTTTGATGAACATTTAAAAGTTAACAATGTTTTAGTACTTGATGACGTCCAAATAATTTTTTTTTGTTGTGTTGTTACCAATTATTTCTTTTGCTCAGCTTCCATACATGGTCTACCATGGTCTACCATGGGCGTGTAAATATGTATGTACATATTTACACGCCCATGGTAGACCACAGATCTCCATCCGCTACGATCCCAGCACACCTTCCTTGCTTCTTCCACACTTATCCATCCTTACTCTCACATTCATCGTAGCGAAACGGCTCTCCGGTAGTCGCTTCTCGCCCTCGTGGGAATCAGGAAGTGACGGGTGGCGAACCACGTTGACGTCATTTTTAACAAATTCTCAGCCTAATATGGGCGAAATCTTGCTCTTGTGGTGGAGAAAAACAAATACAGCAGTGAACGTGGTTTTGCATTTGTGTTAAAAGACTATTTGGGATAAATAATAATGGAGAGCTAATAAAATACACTATATAATAATAAAATAAAATACATCTACATCGTAAAATTCGTGTTATTGCTCTTATGAAAACCCTCGCGACGCATTGTGGCAATGACGGAAAGCCTGTCATGGGTTTTTTTCAGTGCCTTGATTGAAACATGACAGCTCTATTACAACGATGCATTAGAACATCAGTTGCGTTATTTATTAATTTCTTTTCTGTTTCTAAGAGTCAAAGTATATCAGCGCTTTTTATGGCTAATTATGACCAGTAAAAAAGAAGTATTTTGTTATCAATTAAGTAAGACGTGTTCAGTTTTTATTTAAATATATGATAAGTAATCATTATTTTTATACGGGACCTTCGCTTCCCGTGCTGGGCACCGTGATGTGAATAACAATGGGGAATTAAATGTTCCATATCTTAAATTATAAAATGCTTTAATTTCTTCTATTACGTTCGGAGGTATAGTTGACACTTTCTTCCTTTTCCAGTCGTTATTACTGAAGCGAATGTACAACGGCGTATGTAAAACAGGTTTTCCATACCTCACGCATCTTTCGGGGGGTGTAAGAACGAGCCTCGGGGGTAAACCCTACAAATCGTGCGGCATCTCCAAGGAGCGACAGCCTCCTGGTCAGGACCACACACCGGTGCTACAAAATGTGCATCTTATGTTGCATCCATCGCGTAATGGGTAGCTGACTACTATTTTCGCTATGTGCGAGTGAGACGACAAATGGATGTGAGAGAAGGACGGCAATCTATGTGTATGTCTATACCTCCTCGCTACATTTTTTATTATGTACAACCTTGTAATTTATGTATAAACTATATCTATACTTATATACATTATATATGTATGAACTATTAGGGACTTATTAGTCATTACACGTTATATGAGACAAAATATTTAAAATGAGCCTAAAATACAATGTACATCTGTATGCGACTATAACTATACGCTTAATCTTTAATCTATTTAAAACTTATTCAATCTATCACTATTTATATTTTCTATTTTAAACACTATTCACATACAGTTTTTGCACTATTTACTATATTTGTCTTGCACAACTATATTCGATTCGTTCGTTCCTTATTATAATACCTTACTTGGTGCGCTTAAGAAGCTATAAAATTGAAGTTCATTTATGTAAATAATTAATCTTGTGTGAAATAAAAATGTCCACAGAGTATAAAAAGAAAAGGAAAAATGTACCTTTGTATGTACGTAAAGTTCCATTAAATTTATTTATAATGGTTGAGTGAGCAAGTCTCATTAGTTGTTTTTTTTTTCGATATCTAACCTGACTTGTCGTTATCTAATTGTGGTCTATTTTTACAAGAGACTAAAGAATTTAAAATAAATAGATAATGTAAAATTAGATTGTTGTTATTTTAATATTATAGTTTGGAATTTATCGCTTTTCAATGAAAAAGAATTAAATAATCTAGCTTTGATCTATGACTGCGTTTTGATATTTGTATTTATTTTATTGTTCTATGTTTTCTTTTTATTGTTTCATATTGTTATTTAAATAATTATTTTATGTACAAGCGTTTGGCTTAAGTATTATAATATCAGATTGAATCTAAGATTTGATCTTTGAACTTTTTATTTTTGTATTCTTTTTTTTTCTTGGATGGCAAAAGTGAAATTCACAATTTGCCCACAATTAAAATAGTGATTTGTAATATGTATTTTTTTGTAAGTTTATTTCTTTTTTGTTTGTATAATATAATTTACATTTTTAAAGTTCTTACTTAATTATTTAACTTATTTCTATCCTCACAGCTTATCTTATCTCTCTTTCACTCCTGGGTTTGCTGGAAGAAAACTCAATTTTGAGTTAGGCTCGCCCTTATACATCTTCTTTCCTTTTAATTCTTGTATTTCCTGTTTTGTGTACAATGAAGTATTAAATAAAAAAAAAATAATAGTTTTAAGTTCTTTGTTCAGTTTTTTATAATATTATATTAAGTGTGGCAATTAGCATAATATAAATAATATATAAATGCGTCATGGAAGGCAAATGTCTGCCGTAATAGAGGGTTCGCCCTAGTTCGGCAATCAGTAAATCAAAATTGTAAACTTGTTAATGATGAATAAATATATTATTATTATTATATATACATAATGTCTTGTGTGAATAAATCTTCCCGTCCAAGTAAATCACGCATACGCTGACAATGAAACCTCATGCGTTCATTCATTCATTCATTTGAATTAATGGCTTTCAATAGTACCAAAATAACACGAAGGAGAAGACCTCACGCCTTTATTCAATATTTATTCAAAATGTCATAAGGTATACAATAAAGTTTACCATAGATTAAGGTCACTAAACCACAGACATATTACACTTATGCAGAATAGTTGTATTGCGTCTTTTAAATTTATTGTTACTGCTTGTGGTTTGATCTCATTATAAATTGCATAATTATTGTATCCATCGACAAATAATGTTTTTTTTTCATTTATCATAGCTATTTATTTTATAGTGCCAAAGTGAAGCACTATAAAACAGATAGCTATGATAAATTCGCGTCTTAGTAAATGTATATAGCAGAGACGAAATGGAGCAACGGTGAGATGCGTGTTTCCAAAAATCCAAAAGGTGGCGCGCCTTAGGGGAGGCCTATGTTTAGCAGTGGACCAACGTAAGATGATGATAATAAAGGCTTTATGTGTGAATTCGTTGATTCATCCGCTTATCCTGATAAATATAACAATAAGAGTAAACCTTTATAAATAAAATACATTGACTTCGCGAATAAGATCTCCGCCATGTGGCTTGTTGATTTTACTGTCATTTTACCCACAGTAGTTTCTGTAAATGAAGTTATTGATAAAAATTTAGACAACCATTTATCCAAGTTAGTTGTACTGTTACATTGATTCATGTATTAAAACTTTTTAATTAAATATAATAAAACATTTTTACTTTTTTACATTCGTTCTTTAAAATAGAAATAAATTGTTTTATAAAAAACAAGATTAGATCGACTGACGTCTTTTGAGGGACATATCACCTTTCCTGGCATAAAAAATTATTATTGAATACAAAATGTAAAGTGATTCATTAATAAATTAACTTCATTTGGAAGAGTCTCACTATATCGAAGATAAAACCCCCTAAAGATCCCGTGTCGCCGTAATAGTACAGCTGACACATTATAGTAAGTGGGTTTAATTAAAAATTCGAAAAGTAGCCATTTTGTGCACATCCAGCATCGTGAGAATTCTTTCCTTCAATTCCTAAATCCTGCGTTGGCTTAGTTAATCCCGCCACGAAGTATTAATATTACTTATATGGCGTTTTATATAGAGATTTAGAGAGATTTGTGTAAATGGAGGTCATAATAATAGTAAAACTATTGGGAATTATTTAAAGAAGACTACGAATGTTTTTAATATACCTAGAGTTCGCGTAAACATTTCCAAATAAGTTAATAATGCTTGTGTCCGATACGATGGGTTTCATCAATAGTCGAGTGAATGATACGAACTCACTACGGGTAAATCGTAAGGCCGAGGCTTATCAACTGAGTGATTGCTGCTTCCATGTATAATTGAAGAAAAACAACAGAAATGAGGTCAGTCATAACTCTTACTTAGCTAAAATCCGCGTCAAGCAAACAAAAACAGAAAAATAATAATGTGTGTTTTCCGTGAATTTAAACTAAATCTTACCGAAAAAACGGCCGTCAGCAACTTCCCACCTTCCAACCACTATCACCAACACCAAACACACACACACACACACACACTACCAATTTTCCACATTGCACACGACACGTGTTTCGCCTCAACTCGAGCCATCATTAGGTAGCATCAGACTCTACGGAAGACAACCGTCAAGTAAAAGTTCTGACTGCCCACATAGTAATGACTTTCGGCAAAGTAGCGCCTGACGCTATTAATCAAACAATAGAAAACTAAATGCTATGGACATATATTTTTTATGGGATAGGAAGGCAAACGAGCAGGCGAATCATCCGATGGAAATCAATCAACGCCGCCCATACACATCTGCAGTGCCACAGCATTGCAGAAGCGTGGCCGGCCTTTAAAGAAAGTATAGGCTTGTTTTTGTGTGTGTGCCGAGATCGTGGTGGAGATCTGTGCTCTCTGCCTACCCCTGCGGCAAAGGCCTGTTTTTTGAAGAATCCAATATCATATCGATTCGGAAACACCGCTGGAGGTAGCTGGTTCCACAGGTTAGGGGTGCGTAGAAAGAACTTTCTTAAAAAACGCACCGTACTGGATCGCCACTCATCCAGATGGTAGTGGGGATGAGACTTTTGAACGTTTAACATTTAATACTTACACGTCTAACAGTGGATTGACAAATGAGGATATTGTACTCACCAATGCTGCCAACGAGGACGGAGTATGTGAGGAACAGGCTGTAGTCGACTTCGGTGAACTTGAACTTGTAACGTGTGAACCAGTACGTCATCTGCGCCTCACCTTTATCCCAAAGGAAACATCGATTAGTGATACATCTGAACCCAAAGATAGTCGGCCATCTGTAAGCATTAGTTTCAATAGCATCCACCTATACTTCCAACTCTCTGCTTTGCTGCAGCCGGTTTAAAAAAACCGCAAAACACGAGGCGCCTGTCACTGGACTGGACTGGACGAAAAGAAAGAAGAAATTGACAGGAGCCTCCTTTATCCGACTACAAGTGTAGATCAATATCAGACAAGAGCCATATTTAAGGTATGCTGTACATGATTGAAAAGCACAATTGAATGTAAGATTATTTATTTATTTCAATGTTGATATACATAAGACTCATTAGAAACAATAAGAAACAATTGTTCGCAAAATAAACAAATATTTTATTTATTTTTCAATAAATCAGTTAGACATAATACCATGCTATACGCTCAGTCAATTTTCAGGCGAATCTGAGATTTTTTTTACAGATGGTTAAGCTAGTTCAAACCAAAAACTAAACAAAATATAATATAATATGTAATTAAAATAAATAAAAATATTTATTTGCCTGAATAAGATAAAAAATAGCCTTATATTATACTTAACCATTAATAAATAAAATCCAATATATTTATATAAACCCTTATCCGAGGCAAAGGACGTGGCACAGCTTTTGTTAACAGGCAAAGGGATTCCCCTGTAGCGCTGATTTTCACCCACTACTTTCCTGCGAGAATATATACACGGGATATATATACGGGAATTGGCGTGTGAGCGTGCGTGGGTACGTGTGTGTGCACGTGTGTTTGTGTTGATAAATATAAAAAATAATATTTATATTGACGTGACATTTCTCTAAATAGGCTTGTTATTTAAATTTTCGTTAAATGTGATAGATATACGTAATTTATATAATCGATAAAAAAGTTGTAAGTTAAACGTATTAGATATATTGAAAAATACTCAATATATTGATAGTGGTAGAGCCACGCTGCAGAGCAATACCTTCTCAAGAATGATATAATATTTGTCTGTAGCATGAATGGGCCGGCTCGTCCGGAGAAGTATCAAACTCCCGCAGAAAACCGGCCTCTGAGTGGTAGCTTAGCTACCGCGATTCGTACGGTGAGCGGCTGAGTTCCGGATGCCCAATACTCCCCTGCCTCCTACCGATCTCTCCCACCCCTCCCTCCACACCCACAATGACACTATTCTTAAAGGTCGGCAACACTTCCGCACTGCCTATGGTGCTGCGGATGTCTATGGGTGGCGTGGATTGCTTTCCATCTGGTGACACGCCTACTTGTTTGCCTTCCTATCCCATAAAACGAGGAAAGTCAATTTTGTTTCACGCTATCATTTGCAGAACTGTGAATATTATAGGCACTAAGAGATTTTCAACGTACAATCTTTCAATAGCTTGAAACGTTTGTTTGTTTTCCAGATATACAAGTATAATACAATTTGCCTACGATATAAAAAGGTTATAGTAAGATACTGAACCTTTATTGCGGAAATTAAGCGTGCTCTTAGTTTCTCTTTTTTTTAATAATTAAGTTAATAATTCGTTAATGTCCAATATATTTCCTTTTAAACACAACAAAGATTATAGTTTTAATATTCTTAATATTATATTTATTTTTAATATGTAGGTCTTAGATAACGGAAATGGAACATGTTATTACTTATCAAAGTCGTGTAAACGTTAGAAAAATTACATTTGAAAACGTTGGATGGTCGCACAAATACTGTTATATTTCGTTGAGCTAAATTTTGAATCGCTACATTATTGTACAGTTTTTGCTCCACACAGAAATTTCTTTCTTTCTACTACAGACATTTCATACCATATAGAAATATCAAAAAACAATTTACTTATTGATTTGAACTACCTTACGTTAGTCAGTATTGTGTTCAAATATTTTTTTATTTTCACATGAAAAGTCAGGTTGCCATTTAAAAACTTCATATTGCATTTATTAAATGGCAACATTTCATTTAATAAACATCTTGATCATAACCTTCATAAACTAAATAGAAGTATGGCTTCTTAAAGATAATTCCTGATGCTATTTTTATATTTAAAAAGAAAAAGGTACAATATTTAATTAATTTATTGACTCTGATAGGTTTTTTATTAATACAAAATATTCGTTTTTATTTTTCATAACACTGGGAACAGTAAATGTCAATTTGACATTTTACGTTTACACGACACGGCGCCATATTGAAATTGTTTTAAAATGAATGGCCACAATTTATGCATAAAGATCATTTTTACATAAAATGTAGGTGTATATAGTATTGTTACTAGTAAATATGTTATATCTACACTTGGCTTTATTTTAATATGAGTGCAAAATGTCATAGCAGAGACTATATATATATTTTTATGAAGTACATAACTAAATAAGCGAGTGGGTCACTTAGTGGTAAGTAATAAGCGCATTAATAGAATAAGGGGAATGCCATGAAAAATGGGAGGAGAAGAAGGAAACAACTTTCCGTTGTCTCCTTCTAAAAGCGGCTTCCTACTCCGGTTCTGCTGGAAGTACGCAGTCCATTCTCGGTCGAGCTGAACTATTCGTGCTACAATACCCCTACATATTGTTATTTTATTTTATTTTTATTACAAAAGGTACATTTACAGACTACAGATTAAATAAAATATAAGATAACGAACATGCAAAAGAATTTAAGGCAAACCTGAAGTCCAGTTGCCGGCCTTTAAGAAACTCTACACGCTTGTTTTTTGAAGATTCTAATATCGCATCCGTTTGGAAATGCTCCTGGCAGTAGCTGGTTCCACAGAATAGCAGTGCACGGAAAGAAGTTTCAAGAAAAAAACGCACCGTACTGGATCGCCACTGATACAGTTGGTAGGGATAAAAATTTCTTTGTGGCGAGTTGTGCACTAGTGGAATTTAGCGGTTGGAATTATTCCGAACAATTCCTCGGAGCACACCCCATGGTAGAAACGATAAAAGATGTTGAGAATTGAGATATGCCTGCGCAGTGTTATAGAATCTAGTCACTTTTTATAGGGTTTCAAGAAATAATTTACCTCTTTTAACGGTGCGTCTTGGGTTTAAAATAGTTTTTAAACCCAAGACTCACCGGTAAAAGAGAGTGGCTTGCGATAGATTAAACGTGACCTATCTAGTTTTTCAGGTCACGCATTTTTATAACCATTGTCATCACTCATCACGTAGCAACGCGTGACAAATGGTAACTATTGTGTTTATCATCCTAATAGCTCAGTGGCAAGATGTACTTTCGTAATCGATAGTCCCAGATTTGCTTCCTCATATTATAAATATATTAGTGTGGATTTTTTGACCTACAGGTTTTTCAATTCCTACTAACAGTTCACACTTTCCAGATACAAATTTTTAATATTTTGTTAAAATTTTTAATCTTTTTTTTTATGGGGGAGGAGGGCAAACGAGCAAGCGTGTCGCCTGATGGAAAGCTCATCAACGCTGCCCATAGACAACCGCGACACCGCAGGAGTCGCGGAAGCGTTGCCGGCCTTTTAGGTATGTATAGGCTTGTTTTTTGAAGGTTCCCATCGTTAATCAAGTCAAATACATTTTGTGTGTAGTGAATGACACTTCGTTTACATACATTTTTACAATTAATTAAATATAAGATTATTAATGGAGTCAGGCGTTACTTTGCGGAAATCTATCACTATGTGGACAGTCAAAATTTTTACTTAGCTAAGATCCGCGACAAGCAAAACAATAACAGAAAAGCAGTAATGTATGTTTTTCTGCTGGATGTAGTGGATTTATTTGGAACTTATACCAAAAACTTACCGAAAATCGACTGTCCACACTGAGTTGTCTTCACATTTTTTTTTGTAACTTATTTATAGGAAAGGATAGGCAAGGAGCAACAGAATCACCATGGCAAGTAATTCACACCGTTCAAAGACATATGCAATACTATAAGTACTGCAGATTTTTTGAGGGTATAGGAAGGCAAACAAAATATATATATATATATATATATATATATATATATATATATATATATATATATATATATATATATATATATATATATATATATATATATATATATATATATATATATATATATATTTTGTAACAGTCCGATATTTCCCTGACGAAATGGCCCATAGCTTTACTTCTCCTCATCATACTTTTATATTTCTAGGAAATACAAAGGCAAATGAATTTTTAGACGCCTTCTATCTCGCCTTATTTTAGTATGTTATACTATTAGTTTTTATGTTCTATTGGTGTATTATAGAGGCCTTTTCCTACTGGCAAACAGATTTACAAAACAATTAATATTAGATTAGACTACTTTAAGTTTATTTTATACTAGTATACATAATAAATTTATAGTTTGTGATAATATATAATAATATAAAAAAAGTAATAATATATAAACGGATCTGAATAAAAGACTATATTCGTTCATTCATTCATTCATCCATTCACTGGTGTATTGAGTTTAAATATTCTATGATTTTGTAAAATAAACCGAATTCGTACGACTTTAGGTTCTTATTTATTTAATCTAACGAACGTCGGTATAACAAAAACTTTTAAAACCTTGACAAGCAACGACGTTCTAAATTTAAAAATAAATAACTCGTCACTGAATTAGATCGAAACTGAATTAGCTATATTTTTTACCTAAAAATCATACTATTTCAGTCTATCTTTTCTTTCGATTAGATTTAGATAGTTAAATAAATAAATTCTTTACTACATACCAGAAATAGGTATGTGTAATTGGTTGATATTTCTTGATTTCTTCTTGATGTATGTGTATTAGTTATTAAGTATTTTATTTAATAAATAAACCTCTTGCTTTGTATTTTGAGTTTTATTTCATTTTTCTATTTTAATGTAGGTGGTCTCAAGCTTCTGGCCAGCAGTGTATTTTTAAATTCTTTGTTTAACAATTACATTTCCTTTATCGAACGTCAGTCTGTTAATGTTAAAAATTAACCTTCTACCACTATTTTGTAATAATCCCTGGAAGGAAAATAAAGGACAAAAGAAAGTTGGGAGGAAAATCCTCTTTTTCTTTCTTATATTAGCAGAATTTTTGTTAACTGTTCGAACTAAGATTATAATGCTTGTGTTAAGAAATGATTCACATCAATAGTTCAATGAGGAATATTAAATTAAGATCTCAGATAGTGAACTACCAATTGAGTTTATGTTTTCACAACCCATATATGTCCCATTGCTGAGTACGGGCCTCCCCATTTCTCGACGTCGAATGCCCACTACGCTTGTCCAATGCGGATTGGCGGGGTTACCAGACTCTGAATAAATATCTGTAAGCCATACATTTATTTATTCCGATGCGAGGTTCGAACTCGCGACCATTGACTCTATGGGCGAGGTGCCGCGCCACTGAGTCGACTATTTGAATTATTGCCGTCTAATTATAATTTACAATGCTGTTATGCATAAACAAACATTATTGTACAGATAAACAAATAGATAACCTAGGAAACCTCTCCGGTATGTACTATAAAGTTCTTTAAATAAAATAGTAAAAAAAAAAACAAAAAGCAATACAAAATAGATTTTCAAACAGTTTCATCCCCACCATCTGGATCTGGAAACCAGCGGTGTTTCCGAATCTATACGACGTTCGAACCTTAAAAAAACACTTCTCCAATGTCTGTGGTCACGGCGGATATCTATG
Organism: Baronia brevicornis; assembly: GCA_031353405.1. Lineage (NCBI taxonomy): Eukaryota > Metazoa > Arthropoda > Insecta > Lepidoptera > Papilionidae > Baronia > Baronia brevicornis. The sequence continues at coordinate 290,437 of JASFAT010000660.1, forward strand.
GGCGGCGTTGATTACTTGCCATCGGGTGATACGTCTGCTCGTTTGCCTTCCGATTCCACAAAAGAAACAGACCGGCCGCCGCAAACAAAACCTGTTTACAAGTCAACGCATATGGCAGCCATCGTCGTCCTCAAGAATATTAGACGGAAGTGGATTTTTTGACCATTTCAGAATACATAGAACAACATATTTTTTCGCCATTACGATTGGATGGAAAGGACGCGGTTTTGTAAATTTGGTGTGGACTGGTGGCATACTATCACTCAATTAATGATATATATATATCATTTTTATAATAATAAACAATTTTTTTTAATAAAAATATACATAGTTTTTTAGTAAGATTTACATAATTTTTTATTACAACAGTAGTCATTGTCCAACAGATAAACGTGCCTAGAAGCACGAAAAACGTAAAATTGTTTTGCAATTGAACATTTTTAGAGATTAACAGAGTGACATTTGTCAAACGAAATGTAATTTATGTATGTCGAGAAAATAAAGAATATGAATTGAACTCTATTCCATTCTTACTTCGACTGCACCGATCAATGTCCTACGTGTCTTCTCCATTCTATACCTTCCTTGTCTCAAACGCACCTTCTCCATTCTACGTGACATTGGCGAAGTAAACGGTGCTATTTTGGCACTCATTTAAATGAGTCACTTCATTCATTAAATCTTATTAAATTATTTATTCAAATGAATAAACAATTTAATAGAAACAAACTAAATTTATGCAAATGAATGAATGAACGTTTGAACGAATGGATTGGCCTTAACTATCGGATCCTACGGATCGTGGTGACATATTCCATAGTCACTTTTTACGACTTTGGGATTCACTAAAGACGAATTTAATATACCTAATTTGTTGAAAATGACGGCGACGTGGTTCGCCACCCGCCACGTCCTGATTCTCACGAGGGCGAAAAGCGACCAATGACGAGCCGTTTCGCTGCGATGAATGGCAGCGGATGGAGATCTGTGGTCTCTGCCAACCCCTGCGGGGGATAGGCGTGAATATATAAAAAATATATATTTACGACACCCATAAAACGGATGGAGTGGTGTATTATGGCAGTACTACAATGTAATTCAATAATATATTAAATCGTGCCGACATTAAGTATGACTAATAGACTCTCAACAAATAATATCTCAAGATTATCTTGTTCAATTAAAATGCAAATGGGGATGTGTCATCATCATACTGGTATGAAAAGTAGTAATGTTATGTTCGTTTTAATCTTAGGTTTAATATAAAAAAAAATCTACAATCATCACCTATATTTAAGATACCCTGTATTATGCGTATCATTGCAATTGTAATTACACAAAAGAAAACACCAAAACTAGGAAATAGATCACACACAAAAAAGCTTTATAGTCACGCCCCTCATAACATTAGAATTTCGTCTATAAATATACCACTGTACCTTTAAAAAGGTACCATGATAAAAACACGAATGCAAAGGAAAATACATATACTTAAAGTTAATACCTGTAGACTATACATGATATGAGAATAGAATCCATGACCCTCGGAAAGAGGTTTTAATGCTGTTTTTTTATGGTATAGGAAGTCAAAGGAGCTGGCGTGTCACCCTAAGGAAAGTGTAGGCTTGCTTTTTGAAGTTTCCGATGTCGTATCGGTAACACCACTGGAGGTAAATGGTTTACAGGGTAGTGGTGCGTGGATAGAAGTTTCTAGAAAAATGCATCGTAGTAGATCGCCACTTATCCGGATGGTAGGGATGAAACTTTTCCTTGTGGCTAGTTGTGGAATCCAGTGGCCGGTATCACGCCGAATAATTCCTCGGAGCACTCCCCATGGCAGCATCAATAAAAGACACTGAGAGATGATGTATACGTCGGCAGTGCTAAAGAATATAGCTGTTCTGTGAGATCTTGGTCGTTTCTGATATGGTTTTAAAATAATTTTCATACCATAGGCGTACCGATAATATATTCTAAAACAGAGAGGGTCTTATGATAGATTAAACGTGACCTATCTAGTGTTTTAGGTCACGCACTTTTATACTATAAGCATTGTCTCAGTGTTAAGGGATTGGAGGGATTCAACAAAGTGTGACATCGAGTGATCAGAAAGGGGATGATTTTCAAACTTTGTGGAACTACATGCATAAAATACTTAAACTCTAAACTTCAAGTCCACGTGTGAGAAAGAGGAGAAAATTCGTGTGACATAAAATATGGCCGGCCCCGAATCACTTATTTGTATTTATTCACTACTTATCAATTTTCTACGTGAAGTCTAAAATAAAATAATAATAAGAAGACTAAAATAATTAATAACATAAGTCGGTTCTAGCCAATTTCATAACGCTTTATTTTATTGATCATATTATGTGAAGAGTAACACAGTGGTTTTTTATGGGATGGGAAGGCAAACGAGCGAGCTTGTCGCCTGATGAAAAAGGAATAAACGCCGCCTCATAGACCTTCAACATCCTAGGCATTGCAAATTTTAGAATTGTTTCGCGTCTAGCTCCAAATAGCACCGCAACATCACCCAACTATGTTATCTTTTTTTGTCTTTGATGGCAATTGGTTACAACTATTATGCCAGTGTCAAGTAAAATACAATAATATCCAATCTCTTGAAATGTCTATGTCAGCTTATCACGTTACGTCTTCATAAATTAGTGGCCATTTTACCAAAATCTTCTATGGACTTTTTCAGTCATCTTAAAAAGTTACGATACACGCATTTATATCATATCTATTCACTTATACACCTTAATCGAACTATATTGCATAATACGCCACCACAATTAAACAATGTAACTGTTAATAATATAAGATTAGGAAAATGAAATAAAAACACAACGTCGCTGATGTAAGTTGGCGGGAAAACTCCCTATGTAATCTTATACCAGAATCATCTATTGCGCAGTGTATAAAGAATATTAAGTACACGTGTACTTAAAAGAAGCCCATACATTCGAACTATGCCGTACAAAATGATTTCATTTGGTCCCATCGTGTGTGATAAATTTATATATATTTACGTGCCATAAATATCCAAATAAATCTAAAACGTGATCAAGGCATTCCAAGGAAAGACTATCATCTTTCGAATTAGTAAACTCAGGTTACAATGGGCTGGTCTGGTTTCTTGGAGATTCAATAACCAATGGAGTAGACGGCTGCTGGAGTGGAGGCAGCGTCTCGGCAAACGTAGTGTGGTACGCCCACCCGGTTATATGGTGTGATGATCTTTTTTGTTATGGGATGCAATTAAAATGCTAATCCATGTACATCCGCCCATAGCTTCCGCATAGGTAACCGCATAGGCGGAAACGTTGCCGACCTTTATGGAAAGTGTCATTATGGGAGGGGGAATGAGAGGGGAAGGGGTAGAGGGAGGGGAGGGCGTTGGGCCTCCGGAACTCGGCCGCTCACCGTATGAAGCGCGATAGTTAAGTTAAGCTAAGTTCCCCCTCAGACGCCGGTTTCCTACGGAAGTGTGGTACTTCCCCGGGTGAGCCATTCATGTTACAGACAAGTATTATGCCATTCTTGACAGAGTATTTGTCTGCAGCGTGGCTCTACCACTATCACCGCCGGTCGACTGGCAGAGACTGGATGCGTGAAGCCGAAGATCGGATTAGGTGGCGCTTCTTTGGGGAGGCCTATGTCCAGTGAATCGTGTTAACTGTCGATTGTGTGATTGATGGCGTTTGAACAAACAATCTTGACATGGAGATTATCAAAATAAATTTGAATACTTTTACGGTAATATTTATTAGAAAACATAACAGTGATTAGTGTGATTTAGTCGCAGTTTTCTCCCACGAACTGTGGAAATGTGGAACAATTTACCAACTGCGGTGTACTGTAGTGATACATTAATAAATGTATCACTAATGCAATGAAACTTGTTATATTATTTCTTTTTAAATTCGTTATTTGAAATTAAAAAGAAATAGTTTTCTATTAAAACAAAATTTAGTTCGACTGACGTCTATGATATAGACATGTCACCCGTTCGGCACATATATAATATGTAAATTGAAATGTATATGTTAAAGAAATATAACAAAGTATATGGACAGTCAAAAGTTTTACTTAGCTAAGATCAGCGACAAGCAAAACAATAACAGACTCTACGGAAGACAACCGAAAAGTTTTCCGTAGAGTCTACTATATCTGAAGATGCCTCGTGTTGGGGCGAAACACGTGTTGTTTACAAGATGGAAAAGTGATAATGTGTGTTTGGTGTTGTGTATAGTGGTCGGTGGATGGAGAATTGATGGCCGATTTTCGGTAAGTTTTTGGTTTAAGTTCCAAATAAATCCACTTAACCCAACGGAAAAACACACATTATTAATTTTCTGTTATTGTTTTCCCTGTCGCGGATCTTAGCTAAGTAAAACTTTTGACTGTCCATATAGTGATGGATTTCCGCAAAGTAACGCCTGACTCCATTAATAATAACAAAGTATTAATATGAATAAGATATAATTGTCAATGAAATGGAAGAATACATTAATATAATTTTGAAGGATAAATTAATATAATGTGATGAATTTTATTAGAAGATAAAAACCCCATAAAGATCACGGGTGTCGATGTAATCAGTACGGCAGGCACGCCACAGTACCCACGTGATTATGACGGGGTATTCAAGAAAAGAACGTATGTGTTCGTTAATGGCAGGCAACACATCTGCGACGCATCCGGCGATGCGGATGTTTATTGACAGCGGTGATCGCTCACCACCAGGTGATCCGCATGCTCGTTTGCCTGCTCTACTATGAAAAAAAAAACGTTGTGTGGATGTAGCGAAGAAAGTGAGATATTTATAAACAGACCTTTACTACTTCGTTTCACCTCTTTTTTTCTTTGTTTGTAACTGTTTATTTCAAAATAAAAATTTCTTACATACAAATATATAGTCACGCCTGTCTCCCCGTAGGGTTAGGCAGAGACCACAGATCTCCATCCGCTACGATCCCGACACAACTTCCTTCACACTCATTCATCATTCCTCTCACATTCATCGTAGCGAAATGGCTCTCCGTGCGTCGCTTCTCGCTCTCGTGGGAATCAGGACGTGACGGGTGGCGAGCCCCGTCGCCGTAGTTTTTTAATGAATTAGGTACATTGAGAGTCGTTATAGTGAATCCCACGAGCCGTAAGTGAAGATGGAGGTCAGCCCCAGCAGAACCCCGCATGCTGAGGTAAGGCTCTATAGTACATGGGTGCCATTAGTTCTCCATCCATGATATAGACTATATGTACATCATCAGTGGTGTTTTCGAATCGATACATCATTGGAACCTTCAAAAAACAAGCCTAAACATTTCTTAAAGACCGGCAACGCCCATGGCACTGCAGATATCAGGGCGGCCTTGATTGCTTTCCATGTGCATGCTTGCTCATTCGCCTTCCTATCCCATAAAAAAATATAGGATCCTAAAAATATTAGCTTCATTCACATATGTACTTTTGAAATGCTGGTTTTATGAATACACATAAAATTAATTCGTATCTGATATCTATTACCAGTAATTGATTCCTTATTTCCGTAACTTAATGACTTGTATAATTATAACAAATTTGTCTCGTGATTTACGACGTTTTCGCGTCGATATGTTAGTTTTCTCGTAAAAAATAATATATTTATATATATATATATATATATATATATATATATATATATATATATATATATATATATATATATATATATATATACATATACATATACATATATATATTTCAGTTTAAAAATATGTATAAGGGCAACGAACGATTGACAGGATGACGTCATCCATCCATACCGACGGCACGTTGACTTTGACAAATTAGCCACACGATTTTACTTTTATGAAACAGTATTATTCCCTGTACAAGTTAGCTTGATCTCTTTGACAGATCTAAATTATATATATAATTGAATATTTTCTTAATTTAATGTTCTTAAAAATTGTAAAAATATTAAAAAAATACATATAACACATAAAGTCCCTAAAGATTCAAGCGTTATCCGAAAATTTTAAGAATTTTTATTGCTTCAAAGTAAAATTTAAATAGGAACACTGAAAATAATAGACGCTTATACAATGTTACATCGGTCTATACTGTATACTGCGTGTTATTTGTGTTTCTTCCGTCCGACCATCAATAATTTATGATTGTTTGTTATTATTCATCAAGTCTACTGGTATTTAGTTCAATAGTAACCTCATACCACGTGTACGGGAAAACATGGGGTGGCCCTAATCGTTACATTTGGGTTACCGGTATAAGTAGTACTCTACCCCAAAGTTCAAGAGACGTGCCTATATAACCACGAAAGGCCGACAGTGTATTTGTGACGTTTTTTTTATTTCATTCATTCATTCATTTAAATGAATGGCTTTCAATAGTGCCAAAATAGCACGGATGATTTCGCCAATGTCACGTAAAAGCGAGATTTATTTTTATTTATAATGGGTATAAATCGTCCGCCTGTTACTGTCTACCATTCATTTACATTGAAGAATTTGCGGTTGCCCGTGGGTGGCGTTGATTGCTTTCCATAAGGCGACACGCTTGCTCGTTTGCTCTCCTATACCATAAAAAAAAAGAATTCGTTTAATTTATTTTGTACGATAAACAGCTTGTTCTTCAACAAAGGCCTTTATCGAAATGTAATGTAGTTAGGTTTTAATTTTTACATGCAGTTTCCGGTAAAAAAAAGTGTGTCAAATAAACTTTATATTTTTCTCTATTTCTGTTTCTATAAGTAGAGTAAATTTTAAAGAAACATCTAAAAATTCTAACTTTCTTTTATATTTTGAAAAATTAGAGCCACGCTGCAGACGAATACTTTGTTAAGAATGACATAATATTTGTCTGCAGCATGAATGGCCCGGCTCGCCCGGGGAAGTATCACACTCCCGCAGAAAGCCGGCTTCTGAGTGGTTGGTTAGCTAGAGCGCTTCGTGCGGTGAGCGGGTGAGTTCCGGAGGTCCAACCTCCCCCCCCCTTTCCCCTCATCCCTCCCCCTCTCATAATGCCACTTTCCTTAAAGGATGGCTTCTGCACTGCCTATAGATGTCTATGACGGCGTTGACTGCTTTCCATCAGGTAAAACGCCTGCTCGTTTGCCTTCCTATCCTAAAAAAAATATAAAAGCATTGTTACTTTGAGCACAAAAAGTACACTATTTTTGAGGTAAAAAATACGAAGTATTCCGCCGGCGTCGCTTCAAGATTATTATGTATATAATTAGGATTTCTTAAAAAGTGAGTAAAAGTGTTGTTTTTGGAATTACGAACTCTGTTAACGAACCTCACCACGAAAAACGTACCTTGACCAGATTGCTGAACTTTTTAAGAAAGGCCATGTCAAGAGTACCCTCAACCGGCGGGCTTGCATGAGGAGAATAATGAGTGTGGAGGAAGCAAGAAAAGTATGCCGAGATTATAGCAGATGGAGATCTGTGGTCTCTGCCTACCCCTACGGGAGACAGGCGTGACGATATGTATGTATGTATGAACTCTGTTAAGGCCATCGATATGTTATATTTCAATACGGTACACAGTAAGTAATATTTAATTATACATTTATCAAGTATTGCTTACATAACCTTTGACACCAAACGAGACCAACCGTACGGTGTGTACATAATTGCATTTTATTTATAGTTTCATTTACATCACTATATAATTCATTCTTCAAGTTTCCGGAAAATACCTAATGTTTATGTGGACAGTCAAAAGTTTTACTTAGCCAAGATCCGCGACAAGCAAAACAATAACATAAAATTAATAATGTGTGTTTTCCTGCTGAATGAAGTGGATTTATTTGGAACTTAAACCAAAAACTTACCGAAAATCGGCCATCAATTCTCCATCCACGAACCACTATACACAACACCAAACACACACTACCATTTTTCCACGTTGTAAACGACACGTGTTTCAATGAATGAATGAATGTCCCAACACGAGGCATCTTGAGGTATAGTAGGCTCTACGGAAGACAATCGAAAAGTTGACAAAAGAAAACCTAATGTTTATATATTTTTTTCACTGTTGAACACTGGCCTTTCGATTTCTGGAGACACGGTTGTTGACACGCTTGTACAATACACATTGGCGGGGTTATCAGACTCGGAATAAATACATATATTTATTCCGATGAAGTGATCGAACCCGCGCACCATTGACTCACTGGGCAGGGGGCCCCGCCACTGAGCCAATCGGTCGTCAATTTTTATATAATATTTCTATATATATATATATATATATATATATATATATATATATATATATATATATATATATATATATATATATATATATATATATATATATATATAAAATGAGAGCTATTTTGTTAGTCTCACTAACTCAAAAACACCTCGATGTACTTAATACAAAACTGTCATTTATTTTGTGCAATTTTGAAAATATTGCATACTTAAGTACTAAAATTCCAAGAGAACATCAATAAATACAGGGGAACATAAATTGTAAGTGAAACGAATTTGACCTAAAAAATAATGCACTATAAATTTAATTATTCCTTTTAGAACAAAATGGTAGACAAATGGTAATCTAATTAAAATACTCGAATAAAAAGTTATAAAAGTTTAACAAATGTTTTATTACTTGAAATATAACCTTACTATTCTTTAGAGAACGTCTAAAAAGAAATTCAAACAATTTACAGTTTGTTTAATTTGAATTTCTTTTTACTATTTAATTTGAATAACTTAAAACACTCAAAGTGATTATTAATCAGTCTCTTTCTATTTAGTTTAAGTAGGTCTATTTATGTACATATAATTGTGAGTATGTGTGTGCATGTGATATATATTAATTAAATTTTATATTACTTTTATTTTAGGTCAGGGAGTATCTTTACCTAGCAGCCGCCTGTGCGACAGTTATGGTATTGGTACACTGGTACGCGACTCCGGCCTCCCGAGCTACTACCGTATCACTCCTTATCTTCCGGTGCTGTAGTATCATATCCCCATCATCTTGTCTAAATACATCTTTCCTTTCCCCTGCCCTTCCCTTTCTTCTTTATCCTTTTTCCTTCCTCTCCGCCAGTCCACGGTCTGCCGTGCCTATGGATGCGCGGCTAGGGGCGAGCTTAGTCGCAAGCGTGCCGATCGTCCCGGGATCGGGCTCCCCGGGTACTATAGTGCTTTACCCCAGCATGCGGGGCTCTGCTGGGGCTGACCTCCATCCTTCCGTGGGCTCGTGGGATTCACTATGATGAATTATAATGAACTTAATTTGTTGAAAATGACGGCGACGTGGTTCGCCACCCGTCACGTCCTGATTCTCACGAGGGCGAAAAGCGACCAATGACGAGCCCTTTCGCTGCGATGAATGGCAGCGGATGGAGCTCTGTGGTCTCTGCCAACCCCTGCGGGGGATAGGCGTGAATATATAAAAAAAACAATACGAAAATACTTTTGGCCCGACCTATTAGTAGTATAAAAGTATTATAATGTAAATAGATTTATGTATAAATGTCATGTAAAATCGATTAAAAGGACACCTAATATTTATTTATTTATTCTTAATGCACATTTTTGATACAAATGGGGGCATTAAGTCCTAACTAAGGATCGGATCCTAGTTATGACTTAATGTCCTTGGTCCTAAGGTTGTCTAATAGATAATGCCTACCGGTATTAAGTGGAAAGGCATTGTCTGTTGGAAAAGATAATAGAAAATACAAAAACTATATCTCTCAAAAGATATACTATATATATATATACATAACCATACACTCATCATCATAAAATCAATCAATTTGTTTAAGCCACAGAGCGTGTTAAAGAAATAGTATACACACAGAAAATATTAATATCCTTCTGAGGCAGTCGAGTGATAAATTAAAAATGTTGACGGAGAAATCGAAATAAAACAGTGGGAACACGAAAAGTTAAAAATAATTAATTAATGATTTACATAAAGAATAAATATATTTCTAGTCCTGTTAAGGAACTGGAAGAAAGATTGGTTTTACAATTATTTAATGCTGGTGCTTTTGCTATTATTTTTCTTGTGTTTTTTTTATTGTGGTTCCGACCACAACAGTAACTTTTTAAAATATATATTTAATTACAAATGAATACACATTGCAAAAAAAAAAAATACCTATAAACATGCAAACACAGCAGTGTATAACACATTAGTGTATAATATTTAAGGTTTTATATTTGTTTCTTTTGTTTTATTTATTTGTCCATAAATATAATCAGCAGTAAAAGGTATCAATTATAAATAATGGGTGGAAGGCTAATGAGCTGAGATACAGGCTCGCCCCTAGTTCAGACAATAACCCGCCACATAAGTATTATCTTTAATATTGTGTAACCCATGCTGAAACTTGTAGTGTTGAAATAAATGATTATGTAAACATTTTGTTAAATAACACAAAACCTAGAGCTATAAAAACATTATGTACACCTTTGTATTATAAATATTCCTTAGAGACCGAAGGGAAAATTTACATTAGATCATAAAATAGAAATAAAATCAAACGAACTGAGCGCATATGGCCAAACATTTTACGATGTATATTGCCGATTATATTGGAATTGCCTCACAACGAGGCGTGTATGAAGTCGATGTGACACATAATATCGCGTCCATACAATATTTATACAAAGTAATAAACAAAGGAACATTACCTAATACCGGTCCAACGATGAACATGTAGGCAAACATGATTAGTATTATTTGCAGACGACGGGAGCCCTCCCGCGTCCTGAATGCCACATTCACTGTCGCCACCAAGTCCTTTATCGTAAACAACGAAACGATCGACTCAGTATTCTCTTCATCATCTATCTTCTTCCTCTTCTCCTTCAGTCTAACTACAATGTAAACGAAACCACTCAAGTAGAAAACGCACGCCGTAGTGAATACACCGTAGTAGCCGAATCGCTTAGTCATTATGCCACTAAGGGCGAGGCCTACAGGCCTGCTTAAAGTCAGTATGGCGGTAACGATGCCCAAACGAAAAGTCCGCTCGGATTCACTAGTTATGTCAGTGATGTAGCTGTACACAGCCATTGTCATGGCGACGCGCCCTCCCGCCAGCGCTGGCGGGAGTCCCTCTATCAACGCGGTCTCGTTCAAATCGACTTGAAGAAAGAAAACAGTGCTGAGAATGATACCGAAAACTGAAGCTAATTTCCCAACGATGGGTAACACCATAAAAGCTTTCCGATTCCCCGTACGATCGCTCCACGCGCCAACAAATAAGGTGAGTATGCCTGGTAAGGCTGTTTGCAGGGGGAAACTCCACGCAGTCATCCCTGCTACCATAGTCTGTACGTTTTTCTCTTCTTTCGTGTAATTGAGTGTGCGTCCCTCCATAATATGTGCGCATGTCACCTCGTCGTATTGCAGATTGACGAGACACGATTTCTCTAAACATAAATTCTGCACCGCCAACCCTGCAAGCACACTCGGCAGTATGTAACAGATCACGTACGGCTCCACCGTTATCTTGGATCTGATCGCCCATGTCTCTTTAATGAACCCCTTCAGTCTACGGCTCAGTTTCGTCTCCGCTTTCGTTATGTCCGTGCAATAGGATTTGTTACATTTGCAGGATTCCACATTTACGATCTTCTCCCCGGGCACTTCGACCCGTAACGTCATTTTGACTAAAAACTATCACCTTATTGTTCATTTGTTTTATAGCATGTATGTATGTATTTTGTTCTATAGCATGTAGTACGATTAAATATTAATTTCGATTTATTATAAATATATGTATAACTATATATTTTGTTAAAATATCTTTAATTGTTATTTCCACTGATACTAGATCGGCGGCGCGCGTACGGTTGCGCTTGCGCCGATGTTTTTTCACTTAAATAAGCACGGCGCGGGTGTTGTATTCGACGTCACCGCAGTAACTGGCTATCAGCTGGCTGCTGGTACAGTTTAATTTGTACTTTATCACAGTATCACGTGGCATTGCTAAGAACTCGTACTGCTACGCGTAAACTCCGATTATGAAGTGGCAATTTTAAACTTTATTAATTCACAGCCTATGCTTAAGATGCAAAGAAGTTTTCACTATATTATCAAAAATATTTTTCTCAGAAATATATGTAAACAGGATGTACAAATATTTATTAGGAGTAAATCGTGTAAAAATAAAAAAAATCTGCTTTCGGAGTTATATTTTATTTATATATTTTTTTATTTATTTTAGTTATGTTTTAGTTCACGGGTTATATTTTCGAATCAGAATGAATATATGCATATATAGTCTATATTCTAGCAAGAACAATTGCTCGATCTCGACTCCTTGAGGTCGAAATCCATTTATCAGGGGTCGCATAAACGACAACTGATTTTGAGGGTCGTCGAGGTCTAAAAATCGATCCCTATTAATTAACATAAGTTCTTATTTGAAACTTTCAAATGATCCATAGAGACTCCCAGAAGTCTTTTTAATAAAGTTAGAGGTCGATTATGGCACGAAGGAAAAACAATTCTTAATATGCAAATCACACTGCGTATGTAAAATTTGTGAATGTTTTTTTTTTTATAACTGAATCCTAGTGTAGCGAAGCGAAATGAATATTTTACTACGTGTAAAGAACACAGGAAGAAGTGTCTTCCCCTTAATAGAGACTATAAGAAAAGTGTTAATGGACAAATTCTTAGTTGTACACTACTTAGCAAATTAAGCCTCGTAAAAAAAGAACACGTTTCGGTTGTTTTCTGTAGAGTCTACTATACCTGAAGATGCCTCGTGTTGGGGCGAAACACGTGTCGTTTACAAGGTGGAAAAGTGGTAATATGTGTTTGGTGTTGTGTATAGTGGTTGGTGGGTGGAGAGTTGATGGCCGATTTTCGGAAAGTTTTTGGTTTTAGTTCTAAATAAATCCACTTCATCCAGGAGAAAAACACACATTATTAATTTTCTGTTATTGTTTTGCTTGTCGCGGATCTTAGCTAAGTAAAACTTTTGTGTTTTTGACTCCATTAATAATCCTAGCAAATTAAGTTAAAAACAAATTACACATTAGATTGTAAATATAATGAGTGAATGATTGTAAATCTACAATAGTAGAGTAACCATTACAAAAAAAATTAAGTGCCTATAAAATCTATGGTGAATAAAGCCCATTCATTTGATTGAAATATGTGTCGAGTGCAGGCATTGCAGAAACGTTGCCGACCATTATGAAATGTGTAGGTTTGTTTTTGAATATTCCAATCCCATATCGGTTCGAAAACGTTGCTGGAAATAGCTGTTTGTTTCGTTAAGAGAGAATTTTGTTGGAAAAGTTCTCTTTACGTTCGGTGTATGCACAGTAACATGGAAAGCAAAATTGCAAAATTATTATGATTGTATTTTTTTTTTTTAAGTTTTGTGTTTCATTTTTGTGTCTTGTCTCATAATTTTTATTTTATATCTATTATGTATTCTACTGTTCTTTTTATATGTATTATATATTTTATAAGCGTCTACTTTTTGGCGCCGTAACATGGGCGCTGACAGAGTCGCTCAAAGAGCTATGGAGAGATCTCGGAGTTTCTCTGGTAGATATGATTCGGAATGAACAAATCCGCCAGAGAACTAAATTCACCGACATAGCCTTTCGAATCAGTAAGGTGGCAATGAAGCGGACACGTTTTTAAGAGATACGACAATCGTTGGAGCACTATATATATGTATATATATATATATATATATATATATATATATATATATATATATATATATATATATATATATATATATATTGCGCTGCTCTGCATCTCCGTGAGGGTCGGGCAGTGGCAGAAAAATTAGTTTCTCTGCTCAATGAGTGGAGGTTTTTGGTTCAGCCATCGCTCATTTCTGTCTGTATGTAATGTGAATCAATATATGATATGTAATAGATAATTGGATTTGACGACCAAATGGCTCAGTGGCGGGCCCTCCGCCCGCAGAGTCAATGGTCGCGGTATCCCGGAATAATTATATGTTTGTTCTATTGTTATTAAATATTTATTCCGAGTCTGGTAACCCTGCCAATCCGCATTGGACAAGCGTGGTGGGTTAACGTCCGTTCCTCCAGAAATGGAGAGCGCCGTGCTCAACAGTGGGACATTATATAGGCTGTTAAAAAATAATGTAATAGATTAATAAATTGTATAATGCAGAAGGAAATAAATTCATCTATCTATTCTAAATATGTATCCTTTGTCAGTAATGTTGCAATGCTGATACTTGGGCTCTTATGATCGCTTAACACCTCACGTACGTAGCACTGGACGTTCTAGTTTTTTTCATAAAATGTCGGTCAAGTTAAAAATTTCGAAATGTAAATTATATCCCATTGACAATCACAATTGGTGAATTAGATCACAACAAAAAGGTTATTTTTGTATCAAGGCTCCCAATTTATTTTTCCCTCTTGCGAAATGCTGAATCAATCCGCTTCAGCGATGTTGTTCTGTATTAACAAAGAACAAAATCGCTGGTAAAGATCATTATCATCATTATTTGGTCCTATGTCCCCGAGGTGGAGCACAGGGCGTCCACAGTGCTTCTCCAAAGATACATAAATATAGAAAGAAGTAAAGATCACTCACTACCAAAAAATTGAGTACTTAAGACAACAAAACTTGATATAGTAGGTCTATTTATCAGGATTCTTAAGGGTATTCTACAAATCTAGTGTTTATAATATAATGGGACAAAAATAAGTATGTATTGAGGGAGACCTATGTCCAGCAGTGGACTGCCGCAGGCTATTGATGTTGATGTTGATGATAAAGTATGTCCGAACTGAAAGGTCGGCAATACTCATGGCACTGTGGATATGTATGGGCGGCGTTGATTGCTTCTCATCGAGTGACATGCCTTCCTATCCCATAAAAAAGCATTTATGAATGAAAGAAAAAGGTAAACGAGCAAGCGTGCCACCTGATGGAAAGCAATCAATGCTGCATATAGACATCATAGCAATGCAGAAGCGTTGCCGGCCTTTAAGAATAGTATAGGCTTAGTTTTTGAAGGTTCCAATGTCGTATCGCTTTGGAAAGACCGCTGGAGGTAGCTGGTTCACCAAGATAGTGGTACATGGAAATAAGTCTTTAGAAATACGCATCGTACTGGATCACCACTCATCCAGATGGTGTGGATGAAACCTTTTTTTTGAGACGAGTTGTGTGGTAGTGGAATTTAGCTCGGAATTATCCTGAACAATTCCTCGATGCACTGTTCATGGTAAAATCCATAAAAATGTTGAGAAGGGATCTCCCCCTCGGCATTTTTTTTCTAATAGTCCTTCAGTGAGATCTTGGTCATCAACAATACAAATAACCCGACTTTGTATGCGGTAAACGTCTAAGAAGCTGATAGATGAGAGCCCGGCCCGGAGATGAGAACAATTTTCCATATGTGTACTGACGTGTGCCTTATAAAGTTGGTGTGAAATATTGTCTCGCTCTATCGAGTATACCCAGCTTCTTAGAGGTCAGTTTGGCCATATCTTCCAGATGGCTGTGGAACTGAACGTCACACGAAATGTCAACGCCAAGGATTCTGATACGCGGCTTTGTATCAAGGGAAGTGACTGCAAAACGAGTAGATACGATAAAGGGAGTCTTTTTAGTGGTAAACGCGCAAACTTGTGTCTTTTTGGGATTAAATTGGACTAAGTTGTGCTGACTCCAATCCGAAACTTGGTGATAGTGAATTTATTTATTAAGTGATCTCCAAACAATAAGGAAAAACATAGAAAGTTTATATGAAAAGGTAAATTAAAAGTTTACCATCATCATCATCATCAGCATCAGCAGCAGCAGCTTGCGGAAGTCCACTGCTGGACATAGGCTTCCTCCATGGAGCGCCACCTAGCCCGATCTTCGGCTACACGCATCCAGTTTCTGCCAGCCGCCCTGCGTAGATCGTCGCACCATCTAGCCGGGGGGCGTCCCACACTACGTTTACCGAGACGCGGTCTCCACTCCAGCACTCGTCTGCTCCAACGATCGTCGGATCTCCAACAAACGTGACCAGCCCATTGCCACTTTAGTTAGCTAATTCGAAAGGCTATCTCGGTGACTTTAGTGTTTATATGAAAAGGTAAATAAACTGAAAATGATAATACAATGACGATACTTGATATGAGTATTTAGGTTTTTACGGATAAGAGATACATATATTTAAATACTTTCATTATAAAAAAACTGTCGTTTTTTTTTAAAGTGTATCTCTAAAACTCTGTCATTTCTCGAATTAAAGAAAATTAAAGGATTATTAATGGAGTCAGAAAATCCATCACTATGTGAATAGTCAAAAGTTTTACTTAGCTAAGATCCGCGACAATCTTTAGGTATAGTAGACTCTACGACAACCGAAAAGTCAGTAGAGTCTACTATACCTGAAGATGCATTGTGTTGAGGCGAAACACGTGTCGTTTACAAGGTGGAAAAGGTTGGTGGGTGGAGAATTGATGGCCGATTTTCGGTAAGTTTTTGATTTAAGTTCCAAATAAATCCACTTTATCCAGCAGGAAAACACACATTATTAATTTTCTGTTATTGTTTTGCTTGTCGCGGATCTTATCTAAGTAAAACTTTTGACTGTCCACATAATTAATTATAATTAATAATAGCAATAAACGACATTATCGACATATGAATTCCATAATATATACACAAAGGTAACGTGCAATACAGAAATTAAATCATAATAAGAGAATATAGATAAAATAAAAAGAACTTTACTCTTTGGTCCTTAATGAAACCAGCGCTAAATGTTGTCAAGAAACACCTTGACATTATGAAGATTAAGAAACATGATATGACATTTATGTTCTAGGTTTTAAGATTATTTTTTGTATGAAGTTTCAATTTTAATTTTTTATTTTTTTTTGCAATCTATGTATATTTACATCCAGAGGAATGGCCATTGTAAAATCTCTAACCAAGTGGATCGCGCAGCAAAAAAGATCGGGGAAGCGGTGGATAGATTAAGGAGGATTTAAAGAAGCTTGGCAAGAAAATATCTTGAAGAAGAAAGAGGTCAGAGACAGAGCGAAGTGGAAGAAGATCGTTTGATGGGACCAAGACCCATATAGGTATGTAGCGCTGCAGGAAGTAAATAAATAAGGAATGGACATTAAGGATTGGTGGGCTAAACTCTGAGTACATATAGGCCTACCTATACCTATAGGGTGCATCTATAGGCCATGCATAAATTTATCACATTGTGGGAAACAAACCCGCGACCATTGATTCCGGAAACCATAGCGAATTCATATTATCCTTCTGCGTATTATATGTATATATTATATAATATATATTTATATATAATATATATTTATTTATAGTTGAAGCAAACGAGTGCTGAAGTAGAGACCGCGTCTCAGTAAACGTAGTGTGGGACGCCCCCCGGCTAGATGAGGCGACGATCTGCGCAGGGCGGCTGGCAGAAACTGGATGCGTGTAGCCGAAGATCGGGCTAGGTGACGCTTCATGTACAACAGTGGACTGCGGCAGGCTTTTGATGATGCTATATTTATTATGGCGAAAGCTCTGAGGAATTGTTTAATCTCCTCCCAGCCCACATTTCTACCATTGCACTACTCGTCGCTGGCCGTTCACAGTGCAATTTAGTCCTAGTTTTCTACGTCGAAATGAGCCGAACGCAAAGGCCTCCGGCGCAAAGGCCTCCGGCGGTTGATAACACGCATTTTTGTTTGCCGGCCCTGCTATAAAAAAATATATCAATATGCACTATTGGATGGAAAAAAAGAATCCAAAACACAACCTCAGATTGTAAAATCCATCACATTACTTATATATTTTTTTTATAAGTAATGTCGAAGTTTAGTCGAAGACATTATCCTGTGACAGACCACCGTCGTAAAGAATAAGATTTTTTTTAGGTCTCGACAACGGTGCCACCTATTGTGTCTAAAAGTAACCTACCTTTCAAGGTGGAACACTCACAAAATTTCATTCGAATCGGTTGAGGGGTATCAGATATTACTGCGTACGAACACAATGACGTTTTTTGTTTTCAAAAATCTATTCTATTTCCAGAAGGAAATGACGATATAAATTATGAAAGACGGATACAGATTTTCCGAGAAGTTATAGTATCAGTTTATTTTTTTTTTAAACAGCCCATATATGTCCCACTGCTGAGCACGGGCCTCTCCATTTCTGAAGGAACGGACTTTAACCCACCACGCTTGTCCAATGCGGATTGGCGGGGTTACCAGACTCGGAACAAATATTTGTAATCCATACATATATTTATTCAGATGCGGGGATCGAACTCCGCAGGCGGAGGGAACCGCCACTGAGCCAATTGGTAGGTCGAGTATCTAAGTATCATTTATCAAGATGGAAAGAACCAATACTATTACGATGTTGTGCATGTCAAAATTGTAAACAATTATCACGGAAAACTTGGAACGCACGTAAACAATAATGTCTAGTTGATATTAACAACATATGTAAATATAATTACCGGTATTGAAAACAAGTATTACCTCTTTATTAAATATAGTCCATCTGTGCGCTGCAAAAATGTGGAATACTGGTACAAAACAAGCAAGTCTAGCGCGTCCTAGAAGTACTTTCAATTTTATACATACAAATTATACAGGTCCAAATGGGAAATCCATGTCCTTGCTAAGATCCGAGAAAAACAATGTCTAAACAAGTAATATATATATTTTTTTAAATAAATTCCTACTTTTATATCATGTTAAATATCTCGTATAAGAGAAATATTTTCTCTCATATAAAATTAAAGTTAATTAATTAAATTTAATTAATGAATGAAAGAAAATCTTATCGTGGGGTATGGGAGTGAGATCGTATACCGAGACGTCGCCTCGATTCAGCCTATACTTCCCTGCACTTGACTCAATACAGGGTTACTGACACATGACCGTGAGTATACGGTAGAGACTGAGCCGTCGTGAATGTTTTACATCCACCAAACGTCCTACGGCGCTTCGTTTTCTTTAAATATCGTTTCTCCGCTTTCTCCACACTCATGATTCTCTTCCACTCTTGACTTGGCCTTGCTTAAAAACATCGGCAATTTGGTCAAGGTATGTTTTCCTTGGTCTTCCCCTACCGACTCTTCCATTCACATCCGCAACATAAATTTCTTTTGCTAGTCGTCTTTCACTCATTCTCTCTAGGTGCCCAAACCATCTAAGCATCCCTCTCTCAACTTCTTTCACGACAACGTCTTTTGCTCCACATGCACTCTTTCATATCTTCATTCTTTATTCTATCATTCAAAGTTACCCCACACATACTTCTTAATGCTTTTATTTCCACCGCATTCAGTCTGCTTTCATGACCCTTGTATCGGTCTTGTCTTTAATGTCGCATCGGTTACAGAAAAGCCGTTGAAGGTAGCTGGTTTCACAGGGAGGTGGTGCCTGGAAAGAAGTTTTGGAAAGAACAGTCTCTAGACGTTAGAATATGATGTACATTGCGTGTGGGGGATGGAAAAGGAAGATGAGTGGTTTCCATTAAAAAAATAAATACTACGGCACGGGCCTCCTCATTTCTGGTGGAACATTATCTCACCACGCTTGTACAATGTGGATTAGCGGAGGTTGAAGTTTCAGAATTTATATTTTTGGGCCATAAATATGCAATATTGATGCGGAAATCGAATCCAAGTCCTCAGACTTCCTGTCAGTGAGCTAATTAGTCGTCGAGCACAGCCTGTGTTGAAATTACGAAAGCCAAAATCAGCTCTGTGGGTTGCCGCGGCTTTTTGCTGAGTGTGGAACTTTTTCATAGTCCATACAGTAGCAGTATAGGTAACACACTATACTGTTCTTATGATTTGTATTTTTGTGTTTTTTTCTTCGATTACTTTTTTTGTAATAATTTTAGTTTTTGTTTGTAATTTTATATTAATTTTGTTTGTTAGTTATAATTTTAATTTTTTTTAATTTTTTATGTATGTATTGCTTTGTTTGATGTGTTGTGGATTATGCAATAAAGTTTTCTTTATTTATTTCTATTTATGTAAATTATATTCATCTTATAATTCCTATAGCATCTGCTCCTAACATCTTATAATAAAACGATATTCGTTTTATTATAATTTATTAATTTCTGATTTCTTATATTATTTATTCGCAATCTGCACTAAACGTAACCTTTGCTATTAAATAATATTTTTAGCTGTATTTGTGTTGTTAGTCTCGTGTCAACACTCCGACTTGGTTATGAAATAACAATTTACAGTACCTTTTATCACTTATATGTAAATTTTACACTCGACTCTCGTAAAAAAATAAGACTAAATTTAACCAAGTTATGGTAAATATTGACATCATGGAATATAAATAAATACGAACGTTACATGTTTACTAGTGGTGAAACATATTTCATGTATTGACGACCGATTGGCTCAGTGGCGGGGCCCTCCGCCCGCGGAGTCAATGGTCGCGGGTTCGATTCCCGCATGGGAATAAATATTTATATGGATTTATAAATGTTTATTCTGAGTCTGGTAACCCCCCCAGTCCGCATTTCCTTTCCTGCCCATCCTTTCTTCTCTATCCTTTCCCTTCCTCTCCGCCAATCCACGGTCTGCCGTGCCAATGGATGCGTGGCTAGAGGCGAGCCTAGTCGCAAGCGTGCCGATCGCCCCGGGGTCGGGCTCCGCCAGGGACTATGGTGCCTTACCTCCTGTATGCGGGCTCTGCTGGGGCTGACCTCCATCCTCCCTTGTGGCTCGTGGGTTTCACTAAGAAGAATTTAATATACCTAATTTGTCAAAAATGACGGCGACGTGGTTCGCCACCCGTCACGTCCTGATTCTCACGACGGCGAAAAGCGACCAATGACGAGCCGTTTCGCTGCGATGAATGGCAGCGGATGGAGCTCTGTGGTCTCTGCCAACCCCTGGGGGGATAGGCGTGAATATATAAAAAAAAATAGTGACGTACCAGCCGTTCTGCTCACGGTAACACCCCGGATCTTTAGGGGGTTTTATCTTGTATAAAATGAAAATTCTTCCAAGTCAAATTAAGTTATTTTTTAGATAAATTATTTTAATTTAATTTACATACGTACATACATATCGTCACGCCTGTCTCCCGTAGGGGTAGGTAGAGACCACAGATCACGATATCTTCATTTTACATTTATATGTTATTCACACCTTTCAGTTTACATTTTATATCTCAAGATATATAATTTCAATTTCTTATACCGGAAAGGTGATATGTCTTTCAAAAGATGCCACACGAACTAAAGCTTTTGTTTTTATAAAACAATGTATTTCTTTTTTATTTCAAATTTAAAAATTACGAATTTAATGTAAAAGGTTATAATATAGTCAAATAAAAAGTTTCATTTAATTACTGTTATATTTATCAATGTATCACTACAATACACTGTAACACACTTTTCTTCTTTTTTAATTGATCCCACATTACTGAGTATCGTGGTCAGTAACCCCCCCCAAACGAACAATCTGTCTCCATCGGTTATGAAATTTTGAATCGGATATGGCTTTCCTCACCCGGTCGGACCATCCTCTAAGCGACCGTCTTCGCGCCCTCTTCCTTTCGGTGTTACCAACAATAACCAGCTTTTCCAGATTACCATCTTCACATCGAATTTTTTTTGAAGTGGTAGAGCCACGTTGCAGACGAATACGTCAAGAATGGTATATTATTTGTCTGTAGCATGAATGGGCCGGCTCGCCCGCGGTAGTACCACACTCCCGCAGAAAACCGGCGTCTAAGTGGTAGCTTAGTTACCGCATTTCGTCCGCTGAGCGGTTGAGTTCCGGAGGCCCAAAAAAGGAACTCAAAAAAAGTCGGTATGCGTTAAATTTGATATCGATGGTGGTGGACAGACAGATAGACAGATGGTTTTAATGTTGAGTTGATAAATAGATACATTTGTGCGTTTTGCCATGGTATCCGGAGCATTGACCTCCAGAACCATATCACCACGTCCCATAAAAAAATTATCATAAAAATTCAGCTAATAAATCAATTGTTCACAGGATGCAATTAACTAATTAATTTAATCTAAGATATTCTTAATTTATTATTTTATATTGATATTGCATATCGTTTTGATACACGAGTTCAGTCAATTAGGGTTTTTAGTGTATGGAAATAAAGAATGTTATGGTTGATGGCTTATTTGGGAAAATAAGCCATCAACCATATATTATTTGGCACATTTATTCCGTTAATGAAACTAATAATTTAAAAAAAAAAGAAGCGCTTGGCAAATGTTGGAACATTGATGACGGCTCGGTCTCTTAAGTATGCTCACGGCCACGTGTAAGTGTCCCTGTATGGAGTTGAGTGGAGGGGGGCGTAGCCTGAATCGTGACGACGTCTTGGTCTACGATTTCATTCCCATACCCCGCGATAAGATGTTTCACATCAAAAATTCAAAAAAATAATTTTACTATGTGCGATTTGGAATTTTTTTATTTTCTGTTCGCTGATACTTCGTTCGCAGCTTGCAGATGTCTGAAGTACGACCAGAACGAGCTCTGCATAAGAGAGACCTTAAAATGGTGGCTCTTCTATCAAAACTTTTATGGACTTTTTCAGTCAACTTAAAACGTCACGATACACGCATTTATATCATATCACTTCACTTATACACCTTAAACTATATTGCATAATACGCCACCACAATAAAACAATATAACTGATTATGATATAAGATTATGAAAATGAAATAAAAACACAACGTAACTGATGTAAGATGGCGGGAAAAGTACTATCTATCTATCTAAACCGCAAAATGAAAATTTACCAATACGGGCAAAAAAACATTTAAGATTTCCGCATAAATTGATATATTCAAAAACATATATTCAAAAATTTTACATTGTACAAAATTTTCTATTGGCCGCAGACCATCCGACGCAGTATCTTTTCTGATCAGAATATGCAATAAAAAATTTTGACTTTTGTGTCATTTACAGCGATTTCGCTTTTGCATCGTTATTATTATTATTCTTGTAATTTTCATGTATTTCTCCGTAATGCCTCTAATCATTTATTTATTATTTTTTTTATTTAATACTTTATTGTACACAAAACACGACATATAAGAATTAAAAGGATAGTAGTACAACCGGCCGACGACGAGACGACCGATTGGCTCAGTGGCGCGGCCCTCCGCCCACGGAGTCAATGGTCGCGGGTTCGATTCCCGCATCGGAATAAATATTTATATGGATTTTTAAATGTTTATTCCGAGTCTGGTAACCCCCCAATCCCCATTTCCTTTCCCGCCCCTTCCTTTCTTCTCTATCCTTTCCCTTCCTCTCCGCCAATCCACGGTCTGCCGTGCCAATGGATGCGTGGCTAGGGGCGAGCCTAGTCTTAAGCGTGCCGATCGTCCCGGGGTCGGGCTCCCCCGGGGACTATGGTGCCTTACCTCAGCATGCAGGGCTCTGCTGGGGCTGACCTCCATCCTCCCTTGCGGCTCGTGAGATTCACTAAAGACGAATTTAATATACCTAATTTGTCGAAAATGACGGCGACGTGGTTCGCCACCCGTCACGTCCTGATTCTCACGAGGGCGAAAAGCGACCAATGACGAGCCGTTTCGCTGCGATGAATGGCAGCGGATGGAGCTCTGTGGTCTCTGCCAACCCCTGCGGGGGATAGGCGTGAATATATAAAAAAAAGACAAAGGCGAGCTTAACTGAAAAATGAGTTTTCTTCCAGCAAACCCAGGAGTGAAAGAGAGATAAGATAAGCTGTGAGGATAGAAATAAGTGTACAACAACAAAATATAATAATACTATACTTAAAAATACATACTATATAAAACCATACATATATAAACATATAAATACTAATAATATATAATATACTACGATATAAATAAGAGGATACACATATATAATATACACATAAATATATACATACATATATAAATATTTTATACTGAAAGGAAATGTTCTTTAATTCTTCTCTTAAATACATCCAGCGAGAGGCTATCACGTATAGTATGTGGGAGAGAAAATCATTTGTCTTGATGTCTTTATCAGAACAATAATATAAATTGTACACGCTTATAATATCGCATATAACATGTTTAACGTTATACAGTGCAATTAACAATGTATCGAATACGTAATGAGCATATGAATGCGTGTAATCAATTGTGTTTTATGTAATTATACGGCAAAGGTAAATTGTGAATAACAACGCTTTGGACCAAGGAAATTGGCGTGTGGTAATTCACGTTGACGACCAACTGGCTCAGTGCTCGTGGAGTCAATGGTCGCGGGTTCGATCCCTGCATCATCATTAAATATATGTATAGATTTATATATACTCACGCCTATCCCCCACAGAGGTTGGCAGAGACCACAGAGCTTCATCCGCTACCATTCATCGCAGCGAAACGGCTCTCCATTGGTCGCTTCTCGCTCTCGTGAGAATCAGGACGTGACGGGAGGCGAACCACGTCGCCGTCATTTTCAACAAATTAGGTATATTAAATTTTTTTAGTGAATCCCACGAGTTGCAAGGGAGGTCAGCCCCAGTAGAGACCTGCATGCTGAGGTAAGGCACCATAGTACCCGGGGGAGCCCGATCCCGGGACGGTCGGCACGCTTGCGACTAAGCTCGCCTTTAGCCACGCATCCATTGGCACGACATACCGTGGATTGGCGGAGAGGAAGGGAAAGGATAGAGAAGAAAGGAAAGGGCAGGAAAGGAAATGCGGATAGGGGGGATTATGTATGGATTACAAATATTTATTCCGAGTCTAGTAACCTCGCCAATCCGCATTGGACAAGCGTGGTGGGTTAACATCCGTTCCTCCAGAAATGGTGAGGCCCGTGCTCAACGGTGGGACATATATGGGCTGTTAAAAAAGAATCACGTTGATGTAGAAATAATGGAGGTATAACGGATGATGATTGGTCGCCTATTCAATTCAATAAGGAATCGAACAATTTTTTGGAAATTGTTTAAAATAAATCATAATGGTTAAAGATAAGAATACATACGACTTTTCCCGCCAACTTACATCATTGACGTCGTGTTTTTATTTCATTTTCATAATCTTATATTTTTGTCAGTTATATTGTTTAATTATGGTGGCGTATTACACAATGTAGTTCGATTAAGGCATATAAGTGAAGTGATATGAAATAAATGCGTGTATCGTGACTATTTAAGTTGACTGAAAAAGTCCATAGAAGTTCGATAGAATAGCCACCATTTTATCAAGACGTAACGTGACAAGCTGACTAGTTACATTTCAAGAGATTTGATATATTTGTATTTTACTTGACACTGGCATAATAGTTGTAACTAATTGCCATTAAAGAAAAGAAAAAAAAATACATACTTAAAGATAAGATTACATAAGAAAACGAGCAACGTATCACCTGATGGAAAGCAATTAGCGCCGCCCATAGACGTCTGCAACATCAGAGGCATCACAAACCTTGTTATCGTTGCATTAAGATATGAGTGCGCTTGTTTTTTGAAGGTACCAATGACGTATCGGTTCGGACACACCGCCGAAGCTAGTTGGTTCCATAGAGAGGTGGTGCGTGGAATGAAGTTTCCGGAAAAACGCACTATACTGTATCGCGACTCATCCAAATGGTGGGGATAGAACTTTTCCTTTCGGCTAGTTGTGCGACAGTGGAATTCAGTGGCAGGATATTCTGAACAATTCCTCGGAGCATTGCGCCAGTACGGAGACCCAAAGCGTGTCTTGGCCCGACGAGAACTGGCCACTCGTCATACGCTGCCTGACGCCACTTGCCCGTCTGAAGCTTTTTAGATCAGTTATGACTGCGTCGCTCCATCCATACTGTAGCGTGCCTGCTGTTTTTCCTTCAAATAAAATTCTTCAAAACGATCTTGATTTATTCTTGCTCTTCATTGTACATTTACATATTAATTATAGATTATTAATGGAGTCAGGCGTTACTTTGCGGAAATCCATCACTATATGGACAGTCAAAAGTTTTACTTAGCTAAGATCCGCGACAAGCAAAACAATAACAGAAAATTAATAATGTGTAGGTATAGTAGACTCAAAAGTACTACGGAAGACAACCGAAAAGTAGACACTTTTCGGTTGTCTTCCGTAGAGTCTACTATACCTGAAGATGCCTCGTGTTGGGGCGAAACACGTGTCGTTTACAAGATGGAAAAGTGATAATGTGTGTTTGGTGTTGTGTATAGTGGTTGGTGAGTGGAGAGTTGATGGCCGATTTTCGGTAAGTTTTTGGTTTAAGTTCCAAATAAATCCACTATACCCAGCGAAAAAACACATTATTAATTTTCTGTTATTGTTTTGCTTGACTGTCCATATTAATTATACTTTAGTCACACTTTATCAATTTACATTGGGTGATATGTCTATCCAAAAAACATCAGTGAAACTAATTCTTTTTGTTTTAAAACTATTTCTTTTTTATTTTAAATTTGAATATCACGAATGTCAAAAAAAGTAATATAATATAAAAAGTTTTAATGCATTAGTGATACATATATGAATGTATCACTACAATATCTAGGATGATCGACCGCACGGTATTGCCATGTATTGACTGCATGATCCTTTTCCATCCTCTCCAGGTGACCGAGCCAACAAAATCTATGCCCCTTTGTCTCTTCGATTATCTTGATATCGATCTGAAGTTCTTCTATTTCGGCATTTTGTAGGACTTCCCAGCTTTCTTCTGTCTCCATTTTGAGCTGAGGATCTTGGGCAGGAATTTCCTTGCAATGACCAGTAGCTTAAAGATAAGCGTAAAAATATTATTTAAAAAAAAAACGGTACATCATGTCAGCCACCTTAGATCGCGTGACATCATCTGATCCACAAGCAACATCACGTGCTATAATCGGTATTTCGTTTAAGACAACAGATAACAAAAATTATTATAATTTTTAAATTTTATACGATGATTTTAAATTAAAAACCCTTAATCAATTCCCAAACTTTCTTAATTATCATGTTATTTTACAAAAATGTGTTTTGATTACTGTCCAATTGTCTATTTTTTGTTTATGGCAAGTATTAGTGCATTCTGCCAGTGTCGTCACGGAATAGTAAAAAAAGACATAAAAAATGGATGAATATTCCTTGTTTGAGTATCTAAGGTTTAAAACTTAATTCCGCCAGCGGACACGCTATATTATAGGTCCTTCGACGGTTTGTGAATCACAGGCTTCCCCGAATAAGTCAGCATCATCATATTATATTTATTGATAACGGTATAGAAACGTTCGTTATTTTCAATATTAAAATACACCAATTAAAGCGATCGCTCCGTGATATTTTGGGCAGCCGATAAATCACAAAATTATTATTTTTTTTATATTTTTTATTTTTTTTATTTTATTTTATATGTTAAATTTTATAGTATAAGATTATTACATAAGTAACCCTATTGTTAAAATGTAGCCATGCTGTGCGCAAATTTAAAAAGCTATAGTTCGGGTGTTATTAAGTTTATATTATATAGTTAGTATTCTTTAAGACTGTTTTTGTTGACTTGTTTTGTGCCTTTTAAATAATAATTAAATTTATTTAATTATTATTATTAGCAGTCTTCAGTCCACTGCTGGACATGGGTTTCCAAGCCTAATATAAAGTAAGGTTTCTAGGCCACGCCATCGTATCGTAGCGTAACGCATCCAGTTTCTACCACCCACCAGATCATCGCTCCATTTGCTCGGAAGGCGTCGTATACTGCGTTAGCCAAAACGCGGTCTCCACTCTAGCACCAATCCTCTTCGTTACGTCAGTTTTCCCACGAATGTGAGCTCGTTTATTCTTCAGTTTGCTAAGTAAGGACGTTATCTCAGTTACATTGAATCACTGCCAGATTTCTTTTATCAGATTTGAAATAAAAATAAAATAAATAAATTATCCATTATTTGCTGTATCTATCAATATTTTTACAGTACTTACACATATGTCTCTATATTACATATATGTCTCTACTACGGAGCGTTTCTCTCGTAACTTCTTTCCACGCACCACCAGTTTGTGGAACCAGCTACCCTCGGCGGTCTTTCCGAACCGATACGACATTGAGACCTTCAAAAAACAATCCTATACATACCTAAAAGGCCGGCAACGCTTCCGCGACTCCTGCGGTGTCGCGGTTGTCTATGGACGGCGTTGATTGCTTTCCATCAGGCGACACGCTTGCTCGTTTGCCCTCCTATCCCATAAAAAAAATATTAATTACTATGATATAAATAACTCTATAGAAAATTCATACCCATAAAAATAGGTTAAGAATGGAATGTTTTTTTTTTTAAACAATTTATGAAATCCAAAGTAAAATTACAATTTACTTGACATAAAATACCATTTTATATAAAACAATCGAATAAGCCGCCCTCCTTAAAATACTTTATGTATTTCGACTTCTATTTAAATTAAACTTTGTAAAAATATGTATTTATACTCGTATACAGTTTTTTATTAACATACTAGTGTCGGTTCTCTATCAGAATAATGCAACATAAAATAATAATTATAAATAAACTAACGCGCGTATAAAAAAAAAATAGTAAAAGTACAATGTCACTAATACAAAATGGCGGCAAGGCCCAACTAAAAATTTTAAATTAATAAAAAGTGATAAAAATTGGTGTCTACGTTAAACCAGTCAGACAACATATTTAAATGCCACGGGGCACTGCAGTATTATTTGGAATTTAAACTTATAAATTAATTTCTGACAAAAGACTGACTTAGTGACGTAGCTGCTGCTTACGGAGTCAGTGATTGCAGATTCGATTCCCACATCGGATTATTAATGGAGTCAGGCGTAACTTTGCAGAAATCCATCACTATATGGACAGTCAAAGGTTTTACTTAGCTAAGATCCGCGACAAGCAAAACAATAACAGAAAATTAATAATGTGTGTTTTTCCGTTGGGTTAAGTGGATTTATTTGGAACTTAAACCAAAAACTTACCGAAAATCGGCCATCAATTCTCCACCCACCAACCACTATACACAACACCAAACACACATTATCACTTCTCCATTTTGTAAACGACACGTGTTTCGCCCCAACACGAGGCATCTTCAAGTATAGTAGACTCTACGGAAGAACTTTTCGGTTGTCTTCCGTAGAGTCTGCTATACCTAAACACACATTATTAATTTTCTGTTATTGTTTTGCTTGTCGCGGATCTTAGCTAAGTAAAACTTTTGACTGTCCATAAAATCCCACATCGGAGCAAATATATGTACATACGTACAACAGATATGGATACGGTATATAGATATTTATTCCGAAACTGTATAGCTCTACATCTACCTTGGAAAAGCGTAATAAATAATTGTCTTTTGTATCCAAAAATTGTGAGGCCCGTGCCCAGCAGTGGGACATATATAGGCTGTAAAAAAGTCAACCTTCCCCGCACATCTCAAACTTCAAATATTTTATGTTAAACTTTTCTTGCGCATTAGTTTCTTTATCCGGTCCTTCCTTCTATATTAATATAAGGATTTATTGCTAAAAGAAGAAATCAGAAAACGCATTGGAAATGTGAGTTTACAGATAGATGCATGGTGTTAGCTGGATTCAAAAAGAGAGAGGTTCTCCGACGAGTAAAGCAGAAACGCGAACTTTTGCAGGTCGGCAAAAGAAGAAAAGCTACTTATCAGAGAGACAACGCAGATAACATATAATGAGAAATTACAGATACAGACTGTTGCAACTATTGTAATTAAGATGGTGAAAATCGGAGGCAGATGATGAGTGGTTGGAGTAAGAAATTTTGGTACACCATATAAAAAACTGGATAGGAAATAGCGAATGCTGTCGAATTGTTTTGTAGAACTAGGTATGTTAATTGGGTAATAAAGTTTGCTAGGCTTCGGATAGGCTTTAAAAGCAGAATGAATTCCATAATTATTTACTTTAATAAAAATTATTAGGTAACTTCATTGTCTTCTCATCGCCCATATCACAGAGCGTGAAAAAAAACTCTTTGAGTAGTGTGACTGACATATAAACGTAGAGTCGCTTAGAAAGCTATGCTCAGAACTCTTCTTGTAGATATGATTCGAAACGACGACTTCCACCAGAGAATCAAAGTCACCGACATAGGATTTCGAAATATCAAACTGTGTGTTTGTGTGTGTGTGTGTGTGTGTGTGTTATCAAAGTGGCAATAGACTGGTCACGTTCGTCGGAGATCCGACAATTGATCTGATGCAGACGAGTGGAGACCGCGTCTTGGCAAACGTAGTGTGGGACGCCCCCAGTTAGATGGTGCGAATATTTGCACAGGGCGGCTGGCAGAAACCGGATGCTTGAAACCGAAGATCGGGACTAGGTGGCGCTTGAGGTGGACCTATGTCCAGTAGTGGACTGTCGCAGGCTGTTGATGATGATTATAATAAAAATAATACATAAGTTTTATTTTTATTATATTTAAGTAAGATTGCCTAATTATATTATTTTTATAAAATCATGCGATACCTATTTTTTTAGTTTGTAAGTAATCATTAAAATATTTGAGAATAATCGTGAACTTTAATGTTGGGTTAACTCTCAAGGATGCAAAACACTCGTGTCTATATAGATATGTACTATAGACAAGAAAAACAAGTTCCGAGATACTTTTTTGTAGATATGAAGTCAGTTGTGGTTTGTGTTTACAAATAGATGGACTGCATAGTGGACTGTGATGTGCGTTAAATTCATGTTAAAATGAGTGAGAAATGTGCTAGTGAAAGCGAACTTACAGATATACCTGTGAATGGTTTTATGGAAATCAATATCGATGATACAGGTCACAATGGAGACAAAAGGAAAGAGGATCAGAAATCTATATGTACTAAATTAAAGGATACAATTACAAAAATCTTTACATTTTTCACAGTCGAACCATTCTTGCTATGTTTCATTTTGCCTAATATCATATTAGCGTTGGCTGTGGAAAGACTAAATATGGCGAAAGCATGTCGTTCGGATTTGAATTACTCCGAAGTGATTTGTGATATGGCTTTAGCTGGTGACGCTTCTGATAACATGACTATCGCTGCTCTGGATGGCGCCCAGGTGTTAGTAGCAGATATGACTGCGTGGAAACAACCTCTACAGAGTGGAATACCAGCCATTTTAATACTTTTCGTTGGTGCGTGGAGCGATAAAACTGGAAATAGAAAGGCTCTTATGCTTATTCCTATTATAGGAGAGCTAGTTTCGTGCATCGGACTTCTATTTACAACATATTACTTTTTAGAATGGCCCCTTTGGATAACTGGTTTGATTGAAGCTTTACCTACCGCTCTCTCTGGAGGTCTGTCGATAGCTCTAATGGGATCCTATAGTTACATAGCTGATGTAACGACTGTGGAATCCCGTACGTTCAGAGTTGGTGTTGTTGCAGTGATAGTGACACTAGGCATCCCGTTCGGCTCTTCTATAAGTGGAGTATTAACTGAGGCAGTCGGCTACTATGGCGTATTCGGTATCGGTGTTTTGTTATATTTGTTCGGTTTCATCCACACGCTCTTCAGAATACACGATGTGAATAGAGTGAAACAGGAGGGTACATGGATACATAAGCTCGTTGAGTTTTTTCAACCAAAAAACGTATACGATACGCTCTCCTTGCTGTTTTCGGCCCGCGGTAGGACACTCGCCCAAATCATTCTTGTAATTTTGGCGCACATTGTTATCACAGGACCTGTTTTTGGTAAGACAAATTATTATATATATATCTTATCACTACCGTATCACTCATTTTCTTCCGTTGCGAGAGTATCATAACCCTATCATCCTATCTAAATCCATCTTATCTTTCATCTACCTTTTCCTTTTTTCTCAGCCAACCACGGTCTGTCGTGCCAATGGATGCGTAGCTAAGGGCGAGCTTAGTCGCAAGCGTGCCGACCGTCCCTGGATCGATCCCCCGGGTACTATAGTGCCTTACCTCAGCGATGCGGGGCTCTGCTGGGACTGATCTCTATCCTCCCTTGCGGCTCGTGGGATTCATTATGACGAATTTTATTATACCTAATTCGTTAAAAAATGACGGCGACGTGGTTCGCTACCCGTTACATCCTAATTGCCATGAGGGTGAGAAGCGACGAACAGAGAGCCGTTTCACTACGATGAGATGTGAGAGGAAGCATGGATTTAAAGATAGATGAGTGTGAAGGAAGCAAGAAAAGTGTGTCGCGATCGTAGCGGATAGAGATCTGTGGTCTCTGCCTAGTTAGCCAACACTATTAACATTGGGCTTGTATAGTGTCTCGAAGAACCGGCAACCGTTTGAGTAAACAAGAGTTAGTCTGAAGACCACTTCGTAAATGTATTATGGGCGCTATAGACAAATTGAGTTATGATCTTTGAAGGGCAGGTGGTCGAAACTGGATACGTGACATGTCTTAGGGAAAATCTATGTCCGGCTGTGAACTGCCGTATTGCTGTAACTAAATTTGGCTGAAAGAGCCCTCCATTTTTTATAATATTTAATCCCTTTTTAATAAGGTCCATGCGTCCTTTGCATTATCATAATTTAAACCTTTTTTTTTCAGGCGAAGCAGCTGTCATGTTTTTGTATACTTTGAAGAAATATAATATGAGTATTATTGAATTCAGTTTGTTTCAGACGTACGCAACTTTAATGGGATTGGCAGGTGGGTTATCTTTTTTTTTATTATTTTTCATGGCAATAAGTTATAACTATTATGCCAGTAAAATACAATAATATCAAATCTCTTGAAATGTAACTAGTCAACTTGTCACGTTACGTCTTGATAAAATGGTGGCCATTTTACCAAAACCTTTCATGGACTTTTTCAGTCAACTTAAAATGTTACGATACATATATTTTTTTCATATCATTTATACACTTTATTTTGTATATTTTATTTTGTATCTGTTCGATTTAATTTTTAATAATTACACAGTGCCACAGATAAAAAAAGAATGATTTCCTTTTTTGCCACTACACCAAAGTATATTCTCAATCTGTTATATTTCATCCATTCATAAAATATAATAAATATATATAAATAATATAATAAATTTATGGATATAATATAGAAATTTAATATATAATATAAAAATTATAAAATAATATATTAATTTTTGGACCATCAATAGGAGTTACATTCATTATATTATACATTATTCTAAATAGTTCTAAAAACATACTTAAATGTAATGCTAATTATAGATGGACACAACATTAACATAAAGTGAAAGCAGACAAATCAAATAATTATTCAGACTTAAATGTTAGATTTAATGCGTGAATTGTACCACACTGTCGTAGAGAATGTTTAAGTTGTTTCTTTTCATGTATTTGTGGTACAGTTCACACAACGATCGAAGCGAGGCATTGGATCCAAAAACGCTCCTTTACATTTCCTTGTGAAATAAACTAAAATTTTGCACCCGTGCATGTACTCTGGATACAGAAAAATTAACACAACTTAGAATACAAAGACTGCCACTGTTGTTATCATGTAGGATCTTGTGCAGAAATATCAATGAAAGATATTCCCTTCTAGTTTCAAGTTTTTCCAAATTAATGATAATAATAAATTTCTATCATTAATACCATTTTATGGCACATTTTAGGTTTTGAGTTGTTTTTTTTATCTCTTTTTATTGTGTTAAATTTAATTTCCATTTACTTTTTTATAGCATTAATTATTTGTATAAAAATGGTGTCAGAAATTTAAGTTATTCCATTCTATTCTAAATAAAACACTCGACACTCATACCACCAGACTAGATTTCTTTGTGTCATTATAAGTAGATAGAATCACTAGGATAAATATCCACCGTGGTGTTCCTACCCTACATTTACTAAGACGTAGTTTCCACTCCAGCAGTTGTCGATGCTCCAATAAACGTTACCAGCTCATTGTCATTTCAGTTTACTAATTCGGAGCAATATCAGTGACTTTAGGTTTTTGGTAGACTTTTTTATGGTCACTTTTTGGTTGTCTTCCGTAGAGTCTACTATACCTGAAGATGCTTCGTGTTGGGGCGAAACACGTGTCGTTTACAAGGTGGAAAAGTGGTAGTGTCTGTTTGGTGTTGTGTATAGTGGTTGGTGGGTGGAGAATTGATGGCCGATTTTCGGTAAGTTTTTGGTTTAAGTTCCAAATAAATCCACTTAATCCAGCAGAAAAACACACATTATTAATTTTCTGTTATTGTTTTACTTGTCGCGGATCTTAGCTAAGTATAACTTTTGACTGTACATATAGTGATGGATTTCCGCAAAGTAACGCCTGACTCCATTACTAAGACTTTTTTATCCCGAATTATACCCAAAGAAACTCAAAAGAAAGACTTCTCCAAACTCTCTTCTCCTTCTCAAAGCAAGCCACCACTAGAAGACATGACCACAACCACTTTAACAAGAGAGGAAGCGAGTGATAAGAAGAAAATGAAATAAAATGTTTAATGTTTCAGGTACGGCTGTGGCAGTAACATTGTTTAGTAAAATATTAAAAATGCATGATTCGTTGATTGGAATGATGGCTACAGCATGCAAAGTGATGTCCAGCTTCGTGTACGCCCTGGCTCCGACCAAACATGTCTTCTACGCCGGCCCGGTGTTCGATTTCTTCGGGAATTCCGGGACAACAGCAATCAGATCACTGGGCACGAAAGTCGTCGATCCGGATAAAGTAGGTTGGTACATTTTACTGTAGTTCTAGATTCGTGGTAGCATGCACGGGCTGGATTAATCGAGAAATATTTTTTAGTAAGGCAAACGAGCAGATGTGTGCTTATGGAAAGCAATCAATCACAGACATCCGCAGTACCATAGTCATTGAGAAGCGTTGCCAGCCTTTGTGAAATATGTAGGCCTGTGTTGAAGGTTCCAATGTCGTATCAGTAGTGGAGCATGGAAAGAAGTTTCACGAAAAACGTACCGTACTGGATCGTAGTTTATTCCGATGGTGGGGATGAAACATTTCATTATGGAAAGATTGCAGTATGGTCGGCAACGCATTTGCAATGTTATAGGCAACTGCAGAAGCGTTATCGGCCTACCTCTTTCTCCTTCTACTTGATCGTCATATTCTTGACGGAACAATCGTGGTCGTTTTCTTGATATTGACATGTTTGCTGGCCTATGAGATTAGAGTAACCTTGTTTTTTAAGGATTCAATGTCGTATCGGTTCGAAAATACTGCTGAAGGTATCTGGCTCCATAGAGGGTGGAGCATGGAATGAAGTTTCGGGAGAAACGCATCGTACTGGATCACCATTCAAATATCACATTATATATTCTGATAATCTTGTTTTATTGCGTTGTTTAAAAATATACATATTTTTATAAAACCAGTCGCGAGTGAAGCCATATGAACATATTTCATAATACGTTTTATATCCGAGCATATTTTGTTGAAGATTACCTCTGCATAAGGCATACCTAGCTATCAATTAATTTTTCAACATGCGGATGCGGTTGAGTCCGGTTTCTGTGTAGAATTGGAGTCACCTTGACGTATCTCGACTTAAAATCTGTCTAATAATCCGTTTAGATTCACATCAGCCCGCGCAATTTTACTTATATAAAAGAAGATTCAACAGAACTAAACCTTTTGAGTTAGTTTAGTGAAAGCCTAGTGTAATGAAGTGAAATGAATTTTTTAATAGTGTAAAGAACACAAGAACATGGACCCTTCCCCTTAATAGAGACTCTTGGTATAGGAAGGCAAACACAAGTGTAAAGAACAGAAGACCCTTCCCCTTAATAGAAACTTTTTTATGGGGTAGGAAGGCAAACGAGCAGGCGTGTCACCTGATGGAAGGCAATCAACACCGCCCATAGACATCCGTAGCGCAATAGCAGTGCAGAAGCGTTGCCGGCCTTCAACGAAAGTATAGGCTTGTTTTGTCAATGATCACAGGTTCGATACCCGCATCGGGATAAATATATGTATGGCCTACAGATATTTATTCCGACTCTGGTTGCCACGCCAATCCGCAATGGACAAGCGTGATATGTTTATCTCCGTCCCTAAAAGGGGAAGCCCCATGCCCAGCAGTGGGATATATATGGGCTGTGAAATAAATATTTTTATAACTTTCAGGTAAAATGTGCTCGTTGATTGGTTTCGTGGAAGCTGTGGTCCCCGTCATCTACACACCGCTGTACAGCAGAGTATACTCTGAAACTCTTACGACTTTCTCCGGTGCTTTCTATATGCTGGGAGGCATGATGACCGTGCCGGCGTTCTTTATACTTCTGTGAGAACTTTTTACGAGTTTTCTATTTTTTTTAAATCCAGCATTGATTATATAATAGAATAAAGATATTCTTCAACGAAGTTAACTCATTTACACACACACACATATATATATATATATATATATATATATATATATATATATATATATATATATATATATATATATATATATATATACATACATATATATATATATATATATATATATATATATATATATATATATATATATATATATATATATAAATCCAATTTCCAAGAAAATCACCATCAAAGTCACGAAGAATACAGCGTTTGTCATGAAATGGAAGAGTCTGATGAAAGCTTATCTATATATATTATATCATTATTGTATTTTTCTTATTTTATATATTTTTTTCACAACCTATATATGTCCCACTGCTGAGTGCGGGCTTACCCATTTCTGTAGGAACGGACATTAACCCACCACGCTTGTCCAGTTTGGATTGGCGAGGTGTGGATATTTGTGTTCTTACATTATTATACACAGGGACTCCTAGTGTAGGAATTAGAGTCTTGTAACATGTGTAAAATATTGAAAATAATATCCTTATTATTTTTATTATAGGTGTGATTATTTCTTACCATCAGGCGACCCATAAAAACTATCTAAAAAAACACCCAAACAAGTTGCTTGGCCATAATTAAGGTATCAAATAATGCAATAAAAGCACCTTGGTTTTTAATGATAAAGTTCTTTGGTGTATATTTACGCAATCGAAAGGTCTAGGACGTGGTTTCTCAATCAGCTACTGGCCACATGATTGTATTTGTTGTCTATCAAAGGCTTTTTCAAGTTCATATAGCAAACGAAAAGTTATTTTTTTACAACAACTTTAAGAACTATTTGTTAAATGTATTCAAATAAAAATACATGTGTTTTACCGCGAACAAAATCTTTAAAAAAGTATTTACAATGAATAATAATTATCGTTATTTTCAAAAGTTTTGAAGAATTTAATTTTTATTTATTAATCAAAATGTGATCATGTCATTCTCAAGTCACGTGACAGCGAAAGCCAATCAAAATGCATTACGTCACTTGTTTACAAACCACGTGACCAGTATTGAAGATTGAAGCCAAATCTATAACGGAATAAAAGAACGAAAATTCATGGATATTAAATTATTAGTTGAATTTTTTTTCATTCTTTTTAACAGCCCATATATGTCCCACTGCTGAGCACGCGCCTCTCCATTTCTGGAGGAACAGACGTTAACCCACCCACCACGCTTGTCCAATGCGGATTGGCGGGCTTACCAGACTCGGAATAAATATTTGTAGTCCATACATATATTTATTTCGATGCGGAAATCGAACCCGCGACCATTGACTCCTCGGGCAGAGGGCCCCGCCACTGAGCTAAAATATAATAACAACATTTAATCTATACCAGGTTCATATGCATTGTTTCAAAGACTACTATTATTTGTATTTATTTTCGTTATTTTACTTTTACCATGCCAATAAAGAAATTATAAATGAATTATTCTATATTATCATATCCTACCTACCTAGCCCAATCTTCAGCTTCACGCATTGACTTTCTGCAAACTGCCGTCGAAGATCGTCCAATCAATGTCCCACACTACATTAACAAAATAATTAATGCATAAACATTTCTATTACAGGATCCTATACTTGTCGCATAAAAAGCAAATGAGAGATCAAGTGAAGAACCCGGACGCGAAGGAAATGTACGCCCACGAGAACGCGGTGTCGGTTCTCTGAAGAAATTCAAGTTTAGACTTGACATCCATACGGGATGGCAGTGTTCGATTTAAAAACAGAAGGTCGCGGGTTCGATCCCCGCATCAAGATAAATACTTGTATTATTTCATAGCACATACATGTTTCACAACTGGGCACGTCACAGTCCACTCCAGCTTTCGTTTTTACAGATTATTTTCACTTGAATTCCAAACATGTTGTGAATTTATATGCGTTGTGAAACGTTATCATACTGGTGGACAACTCATTTCGTAGCTCATCTATCAGAAAAACCGTCATGTACAGCTCTCTATAGCTTTTTGAGCTTGCGAAAAAAGCTTAATATTATATACCATTTATTTAGTAATATCATTATAATCAATAAAATCTTAAATGGTGCTATTGTATTTTTCTTACCTCTTACATTTCGCAAATATTTATTTTTAATTTTTTACTATCCTAATTTATATGTGGACAGTCATAACTTTTAGTTAGCTAAGATCCGCGATAAGCAAACAAAAACAGACTGACTCCCACTAATGATTATCCGTATTCACAAAACTACGTATATTAAATAATTAAAAATGGCGATCGATTATGTTGCATTTTTCTAGAAACTTGCCATGCACCACTACGACATTCGAACTTTCAAAAAACAGACCTACTCTAATATCATAGGCCGCCAACGCAGTGAAGCAAGTCACCACTACAAAACGATCGCGATTGCTCTGTCAAGAATATGACGACTAAGAAGAAGGAGGATGAAGGTCGGCAACGCTTTAGCAGTTGCCTAGGATACTGCAGAAGCTTTGCAAAGAAATGTTTCATCTCCATCCTCTGAAAGAACGATGATCCAGTACGGTACGTTTTCTCGAAACTTCTTTCAACGCACCATTACTGATACGATGTTGGAACCTTAAAAAAAAACAGGCCTACATATTCCTCAAAAGCCGGCAATGCTTCTGCAATGCCTATGGGTTTGTGGGCGGATTAATACAAGTTGTCACGCCTGGTCGTTTGCCTTCCTAAACTATAAAAAAAAAACTTTCATTCATTTAATATAATATGTTAAACGTCTTTTATCTCGCGATGTGTTTCAGCCGTCGTTTTCTTTAAATGAAATAAGAAAAATACCACTCCCCGCAAATGGCGATTATTTGGCACAAAATTAGACATTTTCACACAACTAAAACTATATGACGCAATAATAAAATCACTAACGTGTCAGAGCAGTTTCTTTACCATGTGTCTAAGCTTGGTTGATGACGTTTTAGATAAGTCAAAATCGTCAAAATGCCAACACTTACTGCTGGAGCCATCTAATGACAAACAGCGAGAACTTAGTAGCACCTAGTAAAATTAAAAACCTATCTCAATTCTCTGCCTCCATAATTCATCCTCCTCCGTCATA
This sequence comes from Baronia brevicornis, assembly GCA_031353405.1. Lineage (NCBI taxonomy): Eukaryota > Metazoa > Arthropoda > Insecta > Lepidoptera > Papilionidae > Baronia > Baronia brevicornis. The sequence goes on from JASFAT010000660.1 coordinate 329,822, forward strand.
TATTTAGTTTAACACATGTATGTATAAGTTTATTATAAATGTATTTATATGTAGTAAAAGTAAATATATATATATATATATATATAATATTTTTACAAGATATATACTACATATAAATACATACATACATACATAAACATATATATCTTATTAGTCTATTTCTTTCTTTTTTGCACTAGGCGGACTTAATGCCATTGGGCATTTTCTACGACAAAGCGACTGGCTGGCGAGAAACTGAAATGGCGGAATTAATGCTACGAGCAAAATAAAAAAATAAATGAAGGCATATAAAAGCAGTGGAATGGAAGACGTTAAAACGTGAATTTATCACGTTTAATGTCTTTTTAAGTTAACTGATATAGTGATAAGTTAAATTTATTTATATGTCAAGTTATTTATTATTGTATTTTACTTGTCACTGGCATAATAGTTATAGCTAATTGTCATTAAAAAAAGAATAACCCCATAACGCCTTATGGATTTTTTTTAGTAATATCGTGCGACGCGAAAGCGTGCTATTAAAGTTTTATGGATATGCAATAAAGCAACCAGTCACGTGTTTTCAAATCACATTATATGGATAATCTGAATAGGAAGGAACGAGAAGTCGTCTTCATTGTTCCTAGCTTCAACATTGATGCTCGTACCAATTGAAATAAATGTATATATTGCGACCCACTGGCGGGTCATTCCGTCAAGATGAGAAAATAAAAGATTGAAATAATTAAAAAAAAATAACTATTGTCAAAATGATGAGAAAAAAATGCAAAAAAGAGAATACTTGCGGTGTTTCTTTGGCCGTTTCTTCTTCGTTCAGAAGAATCTCAATGCGAAATGGTGATAAAAGTTTGATTGTTAGCGTGCTGATGTATGACAAATGAAATGTAAAATAAAGAATTTGAATTTAAATTGTAGTCATCCTACGGCTACCGACATGATTTCATACAAAAAATTTTTACTATTACACAACTGTTACCAATTTGCTGGTTCCACTCCAGTACTCGACTACTGCAGATGTTGTGGGTCCTCCAACAAAACGTGATCGCCCCATTGCCACTTTTTCTTCTAAGAGTGCCTCTACGACTTGCGAAGATTGGTAGCCGATTCAGCACAACTCTATTCCTCCTTTGCGAAGTGCAGCAGTTATAAAGCACTAACATGTTTTTTTCCACGATTTTTCCCATCATGATCAGTTCCAGCAACTTGTACCTGTTATGTCTTATGACATGACCCAGGTAAGCGACTTTTCTACCTTTGACGGTAAGCAAAAGTTCTAGTTTTTGCGTGACTTGTCGGAGAACCTTGTCATTGGCCATCCTTTGAGTCCAGCTAATAGCGAGCATCCGTTTATATGCCCACATTTCGAACGCTTCTTTACGTTTTCTGAGGTCTTTATTAAGCGTCCAAACCTCACATCCGTATAGAAGTAGAAGAAGTAGAAGAACGGGCCAGATGTAACCGTGGAGCATTCTAATGCGCAAGGAAAGTTTAAGGTTGCGATTACAAAGGACACGTTTCATCTTGTTGAATTGCCACTATAACTTGCTAATTTAGAGAACAATTTCGCTGTCTTTGGTTCTTCCACGACTACCCTTATCATAAATCGTATCCATCAGAGAAATATGTGTGCCAAAATCTCGTTTTATTTGCTACATTCATACATACATACGATCACACCCGCCTCCTGTAATTATTAATGGAGTCAGGCGTTACTTTGCGGAAATCCATCACTATATGGACAGTCAAAAGTTTTAATTAGCTAAGATCCGCGACAAGCAAAACAATAACAGAAAATTAATAATGTGTGTTTTTCCGTTGGGTTTAGTGGATTTATTTAGAACTTAAACCAAAAATTTACCGAAAATCGGCCATCAACTCTCCACCCACCAACCACTATACACAACACCAAACACACATTATCACTTTTCCATCTTGTAAACGACACGTGTTTTGCCTCAACACGAGGCATCTTCAGGTATAGTAAACTCTACGGTAGACAACCGAAAAAGAGACTTTTTTTTGAGACGAAAAACACACATTAATAATTTTCTGTTATTGTTTTGCTTGTCGCGGATCTTAACTAAGTAAAACTTTTGACGGTCCATATGCCTCCTGTAATGGTAGGCAGAGAGCGCTGTGATCTGCTACAGTCGCGGAACACCTTCTTTGCTTCATCCAAACTCATCAGTCTCTTCATACAAGTTTGTCGATTTTGGACTGGCCTTTCTTGAGAACATCAGAGATTTGGTCAATGTATGTTCTCTTTGGTATATTCCTTACCGACCCTTCCATCCACTGCTCCATTTGTTGGATTAGGCAAATTCAATTGGACAAACATCTAACGCACTGAGATAAATGTATACCTCTGTATTTTTTTAGACGCTAATAGGTTATTCAACTATGTCTGGTAGTCTTAAAAGTTCCTTGCATTTTCCTTATATGGAGGCATCTAACGGAAAAAAGCTAGTCGGAGACTATTAAAGACTTGTTATTGCTTCCCCGAATTAAAAACAAAACTTAGAGATTGATATTATTGCAAGTTCAGTTTAGTAGGGTTATAAATACAAAAAGAAATACAAACATTTATTTGTGACACAAATATTAACAACAAAGTTATAATATTACATAAAAAATAAATTTTCTGCAACAAAGAGGACAAAAATGTACCTTAATTAAAGTTCTTTTGTGTATAAACCGCATGCAGTAAACTTGGATGTAAGTGGATAGATAAGGGAATTCATCCCTTAATGAAATACATCTTCGAGTTTAGTTGAGGAATAAAGTACCATCGTTATTTTTGGAGTAAACTCGAATGTGTCGAGTATAACTCAATTTAACAAGTCAGGTATGACTCTAATAGCATATTTTTGTTATTTAATTTCATACTCTAACGATAGTAAACTAATTTATTTTAAAATCTAATTCAATATTGAAAGAGGTAGATTATCTTTTGTTATTTTTTCACAGCCCATAGAAATATGTCCCATTAGTTAGCATATAAATAACTATATCATAGCTACTCTTCTATTCTCAAGGTGCTGTAAGATTTGCCGTTTGTAACTTGTGTATGGTTCTTTTACATAGCCCATATATTTCCCACTGCTAGGTACGGGTCTCCCCATTTCTGACGGATATTAATCCACCACACTTGACTAATGTGGATTGGAGGGGTGGTAGGAGACCAGACTTGGAATGAATATCTATAGGCCATACATATATTTATTCCGATGCGGGGATCGAATCCGCGATCGTTAACTCTGTATGCGACAATCCCGCCCAGAGCCGACTGGTCGACACGATTCATATCCCATTTAATATTAAAATTAATTTAATTAAATATAGCAAACAAAATATTCATTTTAGTGGGACATACTGTCCGGTGTTAGAAATAGGTTTTCAAACATCCATAAATAATAAAAAAAAATACAAAGGATATAAATAAAATCTTTGTATGAGTGGCGATCCAGTACGGTGCATTTTTCCAGAAACTTCTTTCAATTTAATTTTACAAACTTTTCAAATCAAGTTGATCTTTTGAATTATTTATAAAATACATTACTTTAGGCTTATCATTACGGTTTGTTTATCCAGAAGCTTCTTTCCACGACATTGGAACCTTCGAAACACAAGCCTACACTTTTCTTAAAGGCCTTTTTTATAGGATAGGAACTTTTTTATAGGAAATATTTAAAAAAAAGAAAGTAACACATACAAGATATTTTTAGAAATGAATATATTTTTTTTAAATAATATGTCCTTTTCTTCAAACTTATTGCAGGTACATACATGTACATTAAATTTACTTATAACCTATTCATAAGTCAAATTTATTATAATACCTATTCATAAGTAATAATTTTAGTGTTTGTCTACCTAATTATATATATATATGAATGAAATTATAAATGCCTCATATTGTTATAGTTAAATATTAATTGTAAATGTTGTGTATAATTGTAACTGGACTTCAGATTTACCTTAAATTCTTTTGCATGTTTGTTATCTTATATTTTCTTTAATCTGTAGTCTGTAACTGTACCTTTTGTAATAAAATAAAATCAATTCAACAAAGATGGTTATGTCAATGTGTGATCCTATTAAACGGCTTTATTTAGGTGACCTCATCTGTATACCTATGTATGTGTCAAATCTTGCGACGGTTCTATCAACTATTTCTACTAAACCGGTTCTTATGAAACTTTGCATACGCATCAAGATATCATGACAGTACAACAATTATGATAATTATAACACAAACCCGGGCATTTTTGATATTCGGACGTTTTGTGTCTTTTGTCCTACTTAATGTCATTACGTCAGCGGTATAAGTAATGTATACGCAATATATTTATACAATAAATTACAAAGAAGATATTTATATTTAGTTTTGCACCTTTCAAGTCAAAAATTTTCTTTGATGGCAATTAGTTATAACTATTATGCCACTGTCAAGTGAAATACAATAATATCAAATTCTTTTGAAATGTAACTAGTCAGCTTGTCACATTACGTCTCGATAAAATGGTGGCTATTTTAACAAAACCTTCTATGGACTTTTTCATTCAACTAAGAAAGTCATAATACACGCATTTTATTTCATATCACTTCACTTATACCATCTTAATCGCAGTCTATTGTATAATATACTTCGATTAAGATGGTACCATAATTAAACAATATAATTGATAATATTAAATAAAAACACAACGTCCCTGATGTATAATAAGTTAGCAGGAAAAGTCCCCAATATATTAGTTATTTCATTTTTTTGTCTACTATGAGTAATTCATAGATAATATTTACCTTTTGTAATAAATTTTCAATTTTGGACACCATTGTGTATTGCTTTTATTTCTTTGTAGGCGCACATCTTTAATATTTCTTGTGTCCTAATTCTTGTAGTTGTTTTTGATTTATATACCTTATAAATTATTCTATGTATTGTTCATTTAAATTATTCACTTCTAGCCAATCTTGAGGTTTATTTTAAAATGAAATAAAATATATAATAATAAGTTTTACTTGGAAAATTTATTTTACCTATTTACGTAGTAACAATAACTAATTTTAATATTTAATTAAATCAGGATATTAAAATATTTTTTCAAAAGTTCTTATGATCAATTTTAAATATTATATTAAGAGAGAAATTAAAAATTAATCATGATTAAAATTTTATTTGTATTAAAATTTTTGTTACGTTATACGTTTTTGTTGTTTATCATTCAAATAGTGCAGTATTTACTTCTTTACTATGATCAAATGTATACAGATAGTAAAGTTATTGAATAACAAAGATTATTATATATAGGAAACTGGTTGCCGAAAGATTTGAGGAAGTCCACCAGTATACGAATCATTCGTGGATACTAGACAACATTACGAGGTGAATAACCTCCTTATCTTACGTCACTGCCTGCGACTGGATAGACTGATTGCTTTAATTGCTTTAAAATATTGTAACCTCCGAGTTTAAGTCCGCATTTATATCGTAGGAAATTCGTGACGTTCACCTTAATGATAAAAAGGTATTTAAACAACACTTGTCACAACATCAATTTGAACAGCCGTTTCGTTTATAAACTCATTCAGCGCCGTGGTACAGACAGGAAAGAATGTGTCGATGCGTAACTTAAGGTGTTCAGATAAAATGAGCTATTTATTAAGAGTGGTGTCGGTTGTAGTGGGACCTCTGTTATCGTAGCGGGAGATGCGAGCGCTCCGTATGCGCCGGCGCATACGTATCGCGCTTCATTTTACAACCTGATATTACCAACTCTGGTTTTTTGGAAACGACAGTTTCGAAAGCCTTGGATTAAACGTATATCAGTCACAATCCAGCGCCGGCGGCGTTCGCGAACCTAGTGCCGTGTGTATCATATATTCAACAGTGCGTCCACTTTTACTGACTCTCACTTTTATACCGTGCGGTAATATGGGTTCTGGTGGAGAGAATGTCTGCAGCACAATCGATTTAACCAAATCGAACATACGCCTCACGGATAACGTTGAGAAGAGGACGTGGAGGAAAAAATGGAAGCACGCGTTGAAGGATATCAAGTTTTGTTTCGGCGAGGCTACCGTCGAACCGTGTTTATTTACCTACATGTTGTGCACAGCATTGTCCTCGCTGGCCGTGCAGAATATGCACTTGGAGAAATCGTGCCGTGTCAATTTTAGATATAGCGACGATATATGTGACAGAATAAGAGATCGCAACACAACAGGACTAGATAAGGAGTTAAATAATGTACAGTCGCTGGTAGCCAAGGTGGTCGCGTGGAAGTTTCCCCTACAGACGGCCATACCCGCTGTGATGGTGCTTTTTGTGGGAGCCTGGAGCGACAAGACTAAGAAAAGGAAGATATGTATACTGTTTCCTTTCACCGGGGAGATAATCGCGAACATAGGTCTCTTGTTCGCTACGTACTACTTCAATGAACTATCACTTACGGCGACCGCGTTAATCGAAGCCCTCCCCTCCGCGTTCACGGGCAGTTATATCATTATTTTCATGGGCATGTACAGTTTCATGGCCGATAGGACCACGATAAACGACAGAACGTTTCGTCTGGGCATTGTCACGATTTGCGTCAGCTTGGGTACGCCGACCGGGACTGCTTTAAGTGGTATACTTCTGCGACTACTAGGCTATTACGGAATGTTTTCCCTATTGCTCATTCTCCATTTGTTATCGTTTTTGTACGGTCTATTTCGCCTGGAAGATGTTCTGCCGAACGAAGGTAAAGGTACACATGTGGACGATAACAATAATGATACGTTTAAAAGAAAAGTTATGGAAGTTTTTGAGCTAGTGGCCAACACTGTGATGGTGGCGCTAAGACCCAGAGCGTTTGGTCTCAGGATGCAAATATTCTGCGTAATTTTGTTGTACCTTATCATGGTGGGACCTCTATATGGTGAGTATTCAGGTTACTAGATCAGTGAAAGTAACTTTCGACTATATTACTAAATATTTTGCTGAATTTTATACGCTTTTGAGATGCGGACGAATTTTTGCCACCGAGTTTCTTCAATTATTTTTTTATATTATTTTTTATGGGATAAGAAGGCAAACGAGCAGGCGTGTCATCTGATGGTAAACAATCAACGCCGCCCATAGACATCACCAGAACCGTTATATAGTGAGGAAGCGTTGCCGACCTTTAAGGAAAGTGTCATTATGACAGTGGGAATGGGAGGGGGAGGAGGGAAGGTGTTGGGCCTCCGGAACTCAACGTATGAGAGAAAACATACGTCATTTTTCGACAAATTAGGTATATTAAATTCGTCTTAGTGAATCCCACGAGCCGCAAGGGAGGATGGAGGTCAGCCCCAGCAGAGCCCTGCATGCTGAGGTAAGGCACCATGGTCCCCGGAGGAGCCCGACCCCGGGACGATCGGCACGCTTTCGACTAGGCTCGCCCCTAGCCACGCATCCATTGGCACGGCAGACCGTGGATTGGCGTGGATTTTTGTTTTCTACTAGTCAGATACAATTATTTCAGATATATGTATTAAGTTTTTTGGCTCTGGTGGTACATTTATATATATATATATATATATATATATATATATATATATATATATATATATATATATATATATATATATATATATATATATATATATATATATATATATATATAGAAAACCAAAAAAAAAGTCAGTTTCAACGCTGTATAAAATTTTCTATTGGTCGTAGAGCTTTGAGTCTCAGGACATTCGACGCATAATTTTTTTTCTGATATGCAATTTTTTTTGACATATTTGTCGTTTACAGCGTTTTCGCTTTTCTGGATCGTAACAGAGTTTGAGAGAGTTATAGAGATATAATGGGTTCCTAACATTAATTAACAACAATGGTTAGATTTTTTTATAACAAGAGTAACTAACATCATCAGTCCAGAGGTGTCAATGTCCAGGGTTGGATTTTTAGAGTATACGAATACACCTTAAAAATTCATCCCTGAATATTGTTCTCTTACAATATCGAGGAGTGTTCCCGTTATCCCTACACTTGGCAGACGGAATGGGGATCAGTGATTAGAATTTAATAAAGATGGACATTCCCACCACCTCCCAAAGCCCTTTCCACATATAGGTCATAGCAGCCGAAGCACAGGAGATACGCGCGCTACTTGCGTAGGGCTCTTTCCCGCGCACATTTCTTGACTCATTTCAAATATACCGTTTCTGGACTCTTTTCTTTTTCACGACTCCCCCATTATGAGGCAGATATAACAATCATGTCTTCGTCGCCGGGCAGCCCTTAAATACCGGAAATCCATTATAAAGATCAGAATCATCAATCCAATCAGAAAAATAATATTGTGTGTTTGCGAACAAGTTTATAGAGAATTTTTTAACGAGAAATGGCCGTTAGCAAATCCTACCTCGCCATGGTCACTAACGTTGATAACGTCAAACGCACAATACCACTTTTCATCACATATACTGTCTATATACTTTTTCACAAACATATACACATTATAAACATATACAATATTATTTTATTGTTCGTTGTGTGTTCGCGGATATTAGCAGAGTAAGTTTGATTGTTCATCTTTATAATGGATTTCCGCAAAGTAACGCCCGACTCCATCGATTAACTAGGTTTTTAATAATCAAATAGACGATCTACGAGTATTATGGTTATAACGAGATATTTATAACGAGATATTTATAACGAGTTATGGTTATAACAAGATATTTATAACGAGTTAAGGTTATAACGAGATATTGTGTCTTCGCACGATAGTTACGAGAAGATGACCCTAATATCTACCTGGGACAATACAATTTAAAGATTTATTTTAATTTAATCCTAAGTTAACATCGTTAGTTGGCTTTTTAGCCTGAAACATTTTACCGGTTTTAGTAAATTTAAAAAGATTTGCGGTAATTACTTTATACATAATATAATAATTCTGAAATGAATATGAATGTGATGGCAAAAAAGAGAGGCGGACAGCTTAAGAGATGGACAGATAACATTAAGGTTATTGGAGGGAAAATCCGGTACAAAAAAGCACATAATATAGATAGAAGAACGGAAACAACCTGAAGAAACCTATGGCCAAAGGATACGCTGAACACTGAACCGCAAAGTCCGATTGGTTAATAATACATAATATAACTTTGAACATTTGTAAATAAACAAATTGTTTAGTGTCAGCCATAAAGGCATAATAATATTAATATAATAATTATTATACGTCGCTCCATCTAGCAGGTGGACGTCCCACGCTACGTTTGCCGAGACGCGATCTCCACTCCAGCACTCGTCTACTCCAAAAGTGTCGTTTCGTTTACTTAAAAGTGTCGAGAAGACGTATAATCGATTGCCACTTCAGTGTGGACGAGCTATGTCTGTCTGTGTATGTGTATTTGGCCCGACTGGCGGTTCATCACGGGGTGCTTGTTCTGACTCTAATATACGGTAGTGAAAGTTGGATTTGGCAGAAGAGTTATGAAAGCAGACTGAATGCGGTGGAAATGAGAGCATTAAGAAATGTGTGTGGTGTAACTTTGAATGATAGAACAAGGAATGAAGAAATAAGAGAGCTATGTGGAGTAAAAGATGTTGTGACAAAAGTTGAAAAAGGGATGCTTAGATGGGTGGGTGGTGGTGGAAAGGGTCGGTAGGGGAAGACCACGGAAAACATACCTTGACCAAATAGCTGAAGTTTTTAAGACAAGTCAGGTCAAGAGTACACTTAACCGGCAGGCTTGCATGAGGAGAGTAATGAGTGTGGAAGAAGCAGAGAAAGTATGCCGAGATCGTAACAAATGGAGATTTGTGATCTCTACCTACCCCTACGGGAGACAGGCGTGACGATATGTATGTATCTATAAATTTTATTCACCAGAAAATCTCCCATTATTGCCTGCTCATGGCCAATGCGACTTTAAGCTAATGTAATTAAAGCTAATGTATTTAATACGAGCGATGCGTGTAGTCATTGATTGGGCTAGATGAAGATATGATGTTGAAATAAAAGTCATCTGGAATATACTGTAAAAATATGTATGGTGAAGTTGCGTTGAATTATGTTAATATGAACGATATGAGCCCCGACCGGTTAATTATCGACGCTGTAATCAATGCCTGTTGCCTTAATAAATACCAGCACGTTCCTACATTAGCTGCCGTCCTAGTTAAGCTTATCTACGCCTAATATTATCACTTACAACTCACGGTACTTTAATATGTTAATTGTTAAATACAGTTGAAACTTTTTCATCGGTGCGTTTTAATTGCGATTTATGATCTGTTTAGAGCAGTGGTTCCCAAAGTTTTCTTGTTATGTCTCCCAACTGACTAAAATGAAACGCCCCCCGTTTTTCTCTTTCGGTTATTTACTTTTTTATTCATCCACTCAAGTTCAAATACATTTTTTACTTGATGTTAATATAGTTTTTTCAAATATTAATTCATTAATTTAATATAATTAGTTAATTTAAGTTTTATATGGTAGAAAAAATTTCTCGATACATATTAATTGTAATTATTTAATATTATTAATTGTAATTATTTAATAAAAAGTAAGTTTAATACACTTTTTCTTTATCGACCTGAGTAGGAATTGACTTTAAAAGATTTTTCTTTGTTACTTGTTTAAACTAACTAAAGAAAAGTAACTAAAAAAACTAAAGAAAAGACGTCAACGTCTGTCGGGTTGGTTATTACACTCAATTGATATTGGTTTTACACCGAAAAAGATTCATTGTGACGTATACATATTTTTACAAGATTTCCAATTCTGGGTGAACTACGTGAAAGTTTATCTTTACATAACATCGCGCCCCTTATGGGGCGACCCTTACCCACTTTGACAACCACTGGTTTAGAGCTTTACCCTAGGAAGTGATTTTGGTCCCGCTACCTTCATACTGCATAAATTACATAAATTACTTTTTTCGTTGGTACAATAATGCGTTTGTTTCCTTCGTGGCTTTTTTAATTTTATCTAAAAAACTCCTTTTAAACTTTTATTGTATATCATTAATGATAACATAGTTTTTGCAGTGTTGGATAGAATTGTTGTTTACCATATTTTTAAAATACACCTTCTTGCAAGTGCAAGTTTTTGCAAGTGAAAATATTGTATTGAAATAACTATTTTCAAAACTTTGCAAGAATGATCACAGAAGAATTGCCGCTACAAGATGGATAGGATTGGCAAGAGATGCGGCATGAGAGGCATGGAAATTTTTGAAGATGATCTTTGTCTAAGGACAAGTTGTCGATTGTATACTGAAAGTCACGCAAATGTTAATGGTAGACAACTTCTCTTCTCAGATTGCCTCTTCGACTAGCGAAAGTTGGCAGCTAATTCAAACAAACTCTCCTTGCCTTTACCGAGGCGAAACAGTTCTAGACTGGTCGAAAGTATAAATTTAAACTGCAAAAATTCAGAACTCAAAGCTATACGTGTAAAAGGAGCGGAAAGGAGCTCCAAAAAAACATAAAATTCACGCGACGAAATTTATGGATGGCCCCTAATTAGGTTTTCGCTAGGCGTGTCTATTGCAACTGATTGCATAATAAGTTGCGTCGTCAACTGCATGCGTGCTTTCACGTGCGTCCTTGATTCACGCATTTGTAATACAGTTTGTGTAATACTAGTAGTGTTCGTTATATTAGGTAGCTTAATATATTAGTCTGATAATTAAAAATAGTCATTACGCATAATATTTTAACACGTTTTTTAAAACTGTCTGCGTAAACAATCGATGATATACGCCTTGTTTTCTCCGTTTGGTGTCATGGACAACCGGCGGTAAATATATTTCTTATTATATTTGAAAAAACATACACAAGACATTGATAACGGAAAAAGCTTTAAATCATACACGCGCTACTAGATGAATGAAGAAATTATCGTCTCGTTAAAGCCGATTCCGAGAAAAATATGCCGGATGGGACGACTCCAAATTACTAAGCGCCAATATTGTTTATTTGTTTTTAAATTCATTTAAACGGTCTAAAACGTTAAATTATATTAAAATTATTATATATAAAAGTTCAACAAACTTATAAAATTAGTCACACATTAAAAACATTACACATTAATATAATATATTAGATAATAAATATGATAATGAAATAAAACATATTTATATAAAGTTCAAAGTTTTACTATATATTAAAGATTAGTATATTAGCATACAAAGTAACGTGTTATTTATAAATAGCATATCGTTAAATAACATCCAGCCATTGTGAACACATGTTAGAGTAACAGGCGTTGGCTTCACCTGCTACTTAATACTATTATTTTATAGCAGAGCAGGCGAATGAGCATTATTATTATTAATTTGACTTAACTGATGATGACATAACTGATTATTAATTTGACTGAATGATTTCTTAAAAAGTTTATACACTTACCATAATATTATACATACATACATACACTTAAGTTCCTTTCGATTATCTACATATCTCCACCCTTGCATTTTGGGGCGAAACGCGTGTCGTTTACAATATGGAAAAGTGGTAATGTGTGTTAGGTGTTGTGTATACTGGTTGGTGGGTGGAGAATTGATGGCCGATTTTTCGGTAAGTTTTTGGTTTAAGTTCCAAATAAATCCACTTAATCCAACAGAAAAACACACATTATTAATTTTCTGTTATTGTTTTGCTTGTCGGATCTTAGCTAAGTAAAACTTTTGACTGTCCATATAAAAATAAAGTTGTCATGATGAACCAAATTTCCGTTTCATTTTAATCCTGTCTAGTAAGTATCTCTCCGTTTGTTATTTACACCTATATGTTTAAATTTTTACGAAACAATGTTTTTTTTTATTGATTTTACTATTTATATATATATATATATATATATATATATATATATATATATATATATATATATATATATATATATATATATATATATATATATATATATATATATATATATATATATATATCCCATTTCTGTACGCGTTTTTCCAATACGGATTGGCGGGACACCAGAACTCGTAATAAATACATACGTGTTGGTCGTACTTATCGACGCAAAAAAGCGAAGACGTGGTCGCATAAATCGCAAATGAAAGATTATATTAGTATTACTAGAGCCACGCTGCAGACGAATACTTTGTCAAGAATGGCATATTATTTGTCTGCAGCATGAATGGGCAGGCACGCCCGGGAAAGTATCACAGTCCCGTAAAAAACCGGTGCCTGAGTGGTAGCTTAGCTACCGCACTTCGTCCTGTGAGCGGTTCAGTCCCCTCTCCCCTCCCTCACTCATAGTGATAATTTCCTTAAAGGCCGGCAACGCTTCTGCACTGCCTATGTCACTGCGGATCTTTATGGGCGGCGTTGACTGCTTTCCATCAGATGACACGTCCGCTCGTTTGCCTTCTTAACCGTCTTATTTTTGCCGTTTATTATTTTGATATAATTATAACTATTAAATATTTTTTTTTATGACATAGGAAGGCAAACGAGCAGACGCGTCACCTGATGGAAAGCGACCAACGCCGCACATAGACATCCGCAATGTCATAGGGGGTGCGGAAGTGTTGCCGACCTTAAAGGAAAGTGAAATTATGGGAGTGGGAGGGGAAGTGGGAGTGGGTATCGGAGTGGGAATCAAAAACCAAATCTTTTCGTTTTTAAAACTTACTCTTTAAATGTAAAGGTCTTTATGTCTTAGAGGCGGGGCTACTGCTTTTAGAAATAGTGGTCACGGTTTAACGGCATAAATATGTTAGAGAACAGATATTTATGTCGAGTTTATATATCCCCCAATCCGTCTCGACAAAGGGTAGTGGGTAAATGTCCGATTCTACATAACCCCTACCCAGGAGTGGGATATATGAGCTGTGAAAAATAAATACTCATTTTTCTTCACAGCCCATATATGTTCCACACACAAGAACTCGATTTTAAGCAATAAATACCTCTAAAAAAGCCTGAAATATGTTTACTTTTGTAATTTTCATCGACTGAGCAAATGACGCACGAAGGTCGTTGACTCAGAACAATAATGAAGAAATGGATTATAAAAAGACATAAACATCAATGTTACATAAATTTCTCGTTCGATATCAATATACACCGTGACTTTTTAATTACCCGAGAAAATTAAGTAATATATTCAGTTATCGATATACATTAAATTTGGCGAAAAAAAAAAATTTTTATTTTTATGAAATATTTATTAAAAATGTCCTTAATATACACCAAAAATTATGCAACAAAAAATCTTGCTAATTCAAATAGACATCATTATAATTCCAATATGAACTGCACTCAAACCAACCTAATTTGGTCGCGTAATATTGTAAGGATTTCATTGAAGTCCCATCAAACAATATTTTTGTATGAACGCTATAATATTTGAATATTACATACTGACATACATATTTTTACAAACGCGAATTTTAGTTTTCTCGGGTAATTAAAAAGTCACGGTGTATATGTATGGTCTACAGGTATTTATTCCGAGACTAGGTTTCCCGCCAAACCACCTTGGGCATACGTGGTAAGTTATGTATATCAGTTCTCCAGAAATAGGAAGGCATTGTGCCCGTTAGGTATTCAAACAAATATTATAATAAACCAGTAAAATAAAAAAAAATTAAAGTCAATTCCTATTTTTATATCCCGATAAATCCTATCCTACTAATATTATAAATGCGAAAGTTTGTGAGTATGGATGTATGTTTGTTACTCTTTTACGAAAAAACTACTGAACGGATTTGGATGAAACTTTACAGTAATATAGATTATACATCGTAATAACATATAGGCTACAATTTGTAATGATTTTATGTAATTTTGATTGTAATATAACGATACATGTCAATTAAGTCGGAAAAAATCTGGTCTCTGATAGCTATCTTGGCGTATGCTGCCTAAACCATTGGAGTTACACAAAGATGATGTACCGTAGGATTGTTTGTCTTGAATACTTCTAAATAAAAGTCCGCGACTGCATATACCTACCTTTTATGTGGAAGACACTATGAGCAAAATTGTGAACCATAAATTAAGTAAAAAAAAAATATATTTATTTAAAATGATCTATCACGAAACTTAATGTGGCAGACTAAATTCCACGCGAGCGAAGCCGCGGGCAAAAGCTAGTATATTATATAAGAGAATTTAATTTCTCACATATAAAACTTCAAATAATTTAATTAATATTTTAAAAACCTCTATTAACATAAAGTGTCATCAACTGCGCATTTACACAAAATGTTTTTGAATTGGTGTTTTGACCTTTACGCTTTACTTGCCATAAGTATATCGACTTATTCTGATCGATAAAAGGACGTCCCGACTACACTAATAAAACCAGTCAAAACCAGTTAAAACCAGTTGAGATGACATATGCATGGCTTTTATTAAAAATATACTTTTTCCTTTGTAAAGCCAAAGTGTAATATATTTTGTTTAGGATTTAAGACAGCCCTCTGATTTTCAAATCCTTCTACTTTTTTTAATTTTTGTAATAATTATTCTACTATTGTAGATTTTATCATTATAATTACAATTTAGCTATGGGCTAATGAGTAATTTATTTTTAACTTAAATTGCTAAGTAGAGTATAATTAAGAATGTGTCCATTAACATTTTTCTTATAGTCTCTATTAAGGGGAAGACTATGGGAATATGTTCTTGTGATCTTTACACTAAAGCCTTCTACTTCACAAACTTTTCGTAAGAGGAAACGAAAAATGGTGTAAAAAAGTGCCAGGGCGAGACAAATGGATTACACACGAAGAGGTAATCACTTAAACCATTATAAAGATAGCATTGAAAATTTGGATAGAAGAACGTGGACTTGATTCTTTTTCTCACAGCCCATATATGTTCCACTGCCGGGCACAGGCCTACTCATTTCTGAAAAGAACTGTTATTAACCCACCATGTTTGTCTAATGCGGTATGGGCTCTGCCCACACATATCGACGATAGAAAACGTATTTGCTGTAAGTAGAAAATGGCGTATTATGGTTTTATATACCATTATTAAAAAGTTTGTAATGGTTTTGTGTTTTTTTTAAACAATTAAAAGGCCTCCGATACCATTCGATGCAGTTTTTTTTTCTGATTCAAATGGCGTATAAAACGAAAATACGTCATTTTCTATTTACAGCCAATATGTTTTCTGTCGTCGATTATGTATATTTATATCGATGCGGAGATCGAATCTTCAACTATTCGTAGGAAACACCCCGCCACCGAGCCAATTAGTTGTCTTAAATTGCAAAAATATATGTACAAAAAATTATATCAAAACGAATATACATAATAGATATAAAATTACTGATTCAAATCGCATTTACTAAGCCAATTCCCTAGAAGGCTAATAATTTACGTTCTTTTTTTTGTTTAGAAATATTAAGTGGCACATTTTAGATTATAAGTTACTCATTTTCTTTTGTTATATTAAGTTTAATTTTTATTTTTTCTATATACAACTAATTACAATATATAGTTTCTGTTTTGTTGTATTCTATTATTCTCTAGTTTTTGATAATCTTCAGCAAGCGTAAAATCTAGCTTATTTCATCAAGTTATTGAAATAAGTTAATTCTTGGCTTACATAGCCCTATTTCCACCAAAAATGTTCGCATACGAATGTGTCATCGAAATTTGTTGTGCGCCGTTCAAAGTTTTATCGAACACACACATGGAAGGTTAAGTTTTTCTCATATTAGCCATTGAGACAAGTTAGTGACCGCATAGAGTAACGCCTCAAAGGGGAGAACAACAGACCGGAACGTATGTTATTGGTCTGGCTTATTATAATTTAATTTTTTTCCCTCAGGTGATTCTCAAGTAAGTTATTTGTACGCGATACGCAAATTCAATTTCGATGAAGTGGAATTTAGTATCTATGGCGCCGTAAATACAGTCCTCGGTTTGATTGGTAAGTGTTTTAAAATATTTTTTTGTAAAACAAATATTATTATACACTGGTAGTGCTAATAGTCTTGTTGACATTTATTTGCTAATGCAATCTGCACTGCACAGATGGCGCTGTAGTCTTTTACCTGACGATATGGTTTGGCTTACGTTGTTATATAACATATTTGGCCCTACCTAGCTCATCAGGTTTGAAGATGAGGGGGTTGGCCAAATACACAACGTCTTAAAACCACTGGCAACGGCGGCGTAAAGACTGGGAGGCAGTCGCCTCCCGAGCATAGGTCCGAGTAGTGGGGTTCAACCCGAGGCTCGAGGATAGAAAAGTATTTCTATTTTTTATTGTATAGTAAGGCCATCAACTGAGAAAGGTAATATCCCTACGCAATTTCCATAAATCTGACCATTAGGTTTATTATCGGCTATACTCTCCGCCGGGAGCCCAATCATATACTTAAGCAATGCCTACATTAGAACCTTCAAGGCAAAACCTACGAAGCGTGACCGCCCCAAGGAAACATGGCGACGTACGGTGATAGCAGAAGCGAGTAGCATCGGAATTACCTAGAGCGAAATAAAGCGCGTAGCTCATTATAGAACTCGATGGCGGAGCACTGTAGACGCCCTCTGCTCCACATGAGGGACATAGGAACATAAGTCAAATGACCATTTGGTGAGATCTTGGTCATCATCGATTCTAACCATGTATCATTGTACCATTATCAGCCTATTCTTCTTGACAGTAGTTAAGAGGAATAGGCTGTTTATTATTTAATGTGCGGTCTGGCTTGTGCCTCACAGAGTTGGAGATGATGGGTCGAAGTGAAATTTTGTCTATATATACTGAGCACATCCAACTTTGGAATATTTTCTCTAATCGCACAATAGTTTTTATTCCAAGAAAGTTTAAGTCATCTCTCAGTTTTTGCTACCGCTTTTACCATGGAGAGTGATTCGAGGAATTGTTTGGAACAATTCCTGCCGCCGAATTCCATAACCGCACAACTTGCCGTAAAGAAAAGTTTCATCCCCGGCAGCGGATGAGTGGCGATCCAGTGCGCTTCTCTCGAAACTTCTTTCCATGCACCACCACCCTGTAGAATCAGCTACCTTCGGCGAATTTTCCGACCCTATACGACATTGGCACCTATAAAAAACAAGCCTACACATACCTAAAAGGCCGGAAACGCTTCCGTGACTCCTACGGTGTCGCGGTTGTCTATGGGCGGCGTAGATTGCTTTCCATCAGGCGACACGCTTGATCGTTTGCCCTCCTATCCCAAAAAAAAAAAAATATTGAAATCATTTACAATACAGTGGTTATTATTACTAGATCTTTGGATATAAATGGTTTTTATTAATAGCTTTTAGAATATAAATGGTTATTAATGGGGCCCAACTCTGTAGTCTAAAAAAATACTCGACCTAATGTTAAGTGCCACTAGAAACTGATTGTTGTGCTTTGATATCCTCAAGCGCTGGACAAACATTTATTTTTTTAAAAAACACTAGCAATGTTTTAAAAGTCCAATGGAAGATATGGACACACGACCTAAAATCTTATGCAATCCTTACCAACTACTGTTATTATTACTTAAAAATTGATACGACTAAATGATGTTTGAAAATTAATTTTATTTGTGTTCGCGTTTGACATTTATTATTTATAGACAGAAGAAGCAATTATGACCACAATGTCTGCGTTATCTGTGCAGTATTTTATTTTTAATATGGCATATCATTATGCCTATTTGTTAGTTTTATCACAATGACATTGATCATTACGAGTCGATTTTGCCAAATCGATTAAGTCCATGTCTGATTTCATTTTAAATATGAAGATCTACACTATCAATTTTAAATATCAAAAATTTACTTCTAACTAATTTACCTAAAACTGCTTTTAAACGCTGCTAAAAAGTAATAATGATATTTATTTAGTACTCAATAAACAATCAAAATAACACTATTATCACATATCACAATCAATTTGTGTTTCTAAAACAAATATTTTCAACAGAGATTTGAATTGGTTTGGATATTGAGTTACTCTATCCACAGAGCTAATAAGCCTTCCTAGCAAATAATACAATTTTAATATAATGTTTTTTTTAAAACATTTGTTATTATTATTAAAGAGTTAGTTTTTAAAACATTTATTTTTATTATTAAAGAGGTTACCGAAAACATATTTTGACTTCCACTCTCACACATAATTCAATTCTGTTACTAAGAATCCGAAATATATGTTTTTCCTTATCGAATACGTACATTTTATCTGACCTCGAGTGGTGTATAAAATTTGGATATGTGCGTATTCGAATGTTTACATTTAAAATGTTTGCATCTGTTTACATTAACCTAGGTCAGCGTTTATTGATAATTATATTGTTTACATTGTCTTGTAATACTGCGTAAATCGATATTCCTTGATTGATGTTTTCTACAACAATCTATCTACGCTTAAGTTGGAATTAAATTGTAATACAAGTATTGACATGGGCTTTTCCCGCCAACTTACATCAGTGATGTTGTGTTTTTATTTCATTTTCATAATCTTATGTTATTATTAGTTATATTGTTTAATTGTGGTGGCGTATTATGCAATATAGTTCGATTAAGGCATTTAAGAGAAATAATATTAAATAAATGTGTGTATCGTGACTTTTTAAGTTAACTGAAAGAGTCCATAGTAGGTTTTGGTAAAATAGCCACCATTTTATCAAAACGTAACGTAATAAGCTGACTAGTTATATTTCAAGAGATTTGATGTTATCGTATTTACAGTGTCATAATAGTTATAACTAATTGCCAAGAAAAGATTAAAGTATTGATATCTGTACTGTATTATAGAATAAAATATTTTTAAGAAAATATTAATTTGCCCGATATCAAAATTATAATATTATATATTTTCTTTTATTTACATAATTTTCTCTTAATAACAATATTATTAATATAAAAAAATCTATAAAAATAATATTATCATTAGGGTTATTAATCCTTCGTGGCGGGATAAACCAGGCACACGAAGGATTATGCTTCCAAGGAAAGCATAATCCTATAATATTATATAATTTATTATATTTTAATATAATTTTTATATAATTTATTATAATTTTTATATAATTTATTATAATTTTCATATAATTTATTATATTTAAGCATAATATTATATAATTTAATATTTTTTTCTAATTTTGTATATAGGTAATTTAAGTAATGGATAAGAGATGGTATCTTATCTAATGCATTGTTATCTGTGTTCAGAACACTTTACTAATGACACCCAAAGACCTGCGGGAAGTGTTGGTCCAGCTTAGGCTCTTGTAATGGAGGGATCAGACTCGAGGCGCGGTCCAGCATCCTACATAACATGCAGGGTGTGGAAGTCCCCACGTCAGTTTGTTTAAATAATGGACTTTATAAAGCAAATAATCTTATATTCATTTCATTTTAAATACTTATGTAATAAATATCAAAATTGTTAAATTAATGTGTAAATTATATAGGTAATTTATTTAAAGGATAACAGATGGCGTTGTACAGATTTTTTGCACGTAATGGTTTGATCTAATGCATTATTATATGTATTCATAACGCCTTTAGTATTATCATCAAAGATTTGGGGAAACTGTTGCCCCGTTTTAGGCTCGAGTAATGAAGGCATCAGCCTCGAGGTACCTTCCAGCATCCTGCATTAACATGCAGGGTAGGAAAGCCGCCACGTCAGTTTGTTCAAATAATGGACTTTAAAAAACAAATATTCTTATATTCATTTCATTTTAAATAAAATTTGAAATACATATTTATGATATTGCCATATAAAAAGTATATTTCGCTGACTGCAAATATACTTTTTATGTGGAAATGTTTTTGGGATATTTTTTAAGAATGATTTTATTGCAGGCACATTTTTCTGCATAACAGTGCTTAGCAAGAAACTTCACGTGCAAGATAGTGTTATTGGGGCGATAGCAGGAGTGAGCAGGATAGCATCATGCTTTATTTTTGCGTTTGCCCCAAACAGGGAGTGGTATTATACAGCACCACTATTCAATATATTTAGTCACACTGGATTGACTGCAGTGAGAGCCATAGCAACAAAAAGTGTGCCTACTGAAGAAGTCGGTAAGATTTGATTTACTTTGAAACTATTCAGAACTTATTAAGTTTTCTGTCGTCAAATAAGGTGTGTTTTCTCATCATCATTCACTTTCCAACCATCACTGATGCATCATTATCATAACTTATAATATTTATTTATAATATAATTTATAATATCATTAAATTTCATTTTATTGGTCTTTTTTCATTGTAAGAGAAACGAAATCATAATTAAACTTGTACGTATATGGAAGTGTGGAAATCAAGGATACGGAATTACTTGATACGGAACTAAATACACCCATTGCAAAATATTGCTAATCCAAACATTTGATTTGTCATAATTACGAAAATACTAAGATGACGTGTTGCTGTAATACAATCAGACGTCTTCTGTAAATTATAAAAAAGATTAATTTGCTGTATATTACTCTCTACTGGTCGGTAATCTGGAATAGGTAGAAAGTAATTGGCGTGCCGAACAAAATAGTTAATATCATAAAAGCTGCTTATAACTACTCATGCAGAGTCCAGCACGAAAATCTTTCGGATGAGATTTCTGTTAAATCTGGTGTGCGACAGGGATGTCTTTTGTCACCCCTGCAGATCCTCGTGGTGTTGGACGGAGTTATGGCGCGAGTCAATGTACATGCTTCGCGCGGCATTGATTGGGGTCTAACGGATCACCTGCAAGACCTAGACTATACTGATGACCTCTGTATACTCAGTTATCGTCGCGCTCATATGCAGCGAAGTAAAGCATAAGCTATATAGGCCATAAGACCTCCGGCAGTTCGAAATGGAGAAGCGTCGTGTCTGCCTTATGCCCCACCAGGGGGACTTAGGACTCAGAGAGAAAGACAGCAAATTACCGTATCTATAATAATACTGCACACCACGCCGCGGTATTGTTGTGTAGAACCTATTTACTCACCGAACTCTAAATTTTTTTTATGGGCGCGAAATTCTAAATGGTTCACAAAAGCCCGGCGAGCTGCGGGTTGAATATAGCTGATTTAAAGTATGCGATAATATAAATGATACAAAGAAATTTGTTCCAGCAAAACTGAGCTCGTTGATAGGTGTGACAGAGGCGATAGCACCTTCCATATACATGCCAACATCCAGCTTTATTTACGTGTCGACTATCGAGACGTTCCCCGGGGCGTTCTATCTGTTTGACGCTTCCCTAACCATGTTCGCTCTCGGCTTATTCTCGTGAGTATATTAATAATTCAATTTCAAATGTACCTATAACTGCTGTCGGAACTGCATTCAAGAGACTATCATATGTGTTTACAAAATAGAATAGAACAGAAATAGAATAAAAAACCTTATTTATGACACCTTTTTTTTACAATAACTAAAATTAAATCCTTAATAATATTATATATACAAATGAAAACACAAAACAAAAAGACAATAATTTTAATCTAACGAGTGTCATAAAATGGTTCTTGCTCAGCATATGCAGGGCGCTCTATTGGAGCACCCGGCGCTGGTTTTCAGCAAAAGGCCAGCAATGCATCTGAGACGCCACCGACGTTACGGATGTCTTTGTACGGCGGTGATCATTTACCACTAAGTGAGCTGCATGCTCGTTTGCCTGCATAATAAAAAAATATATAATTAAATTATAATCTAGCTATGCGAAAGAGACCCGAGCAAACCGCTAAGTACGAAGCACTTGTTCACAAGTTGACGCATTTCAATGTTTTCCTTTGCCCCGGTTCAGGTGACCCGTATGCTCGTTTGCCTGTTCTACTATAAAAAAATAGCTCGAATGTGATTGCCACTATTTTTTTAATTGCTAGTAGCAATCATTTTAAGACAAATGTAGCATTGATTGAGCACATCAATTTTACTAATGAACTCTACACAACATAGATGGCGCTATATCATTTTACCTCATAATATGGTTTCGCCTACGCTGGTATTCATAATTTTTATTTTTATTTATGAGGCATAAAGCAAACAAACAAGTGTGTTGCCTGACATCAGTAGGCGGTTGTAGTTGTAGAGCCACGCTGCAGAGAAATACTTTGTCAAAGATGGCATATTATTTGTCTGTAGCATGAATGGGCCGGCTCGTCGGGGAGTACCACACTCCCGCAGAAAACCGACGCCTGAGCGGTAGCTTAACTACCGCGCTTCGTCCGGTGAACGGTTAAGTTCCGGCGGCCCAACTCCCATCATTTGCAACTCTTCTCTCATTACTCACATCCTTGTGAATAAATGTAATGTGGGGGAAAGCAAGTAATAAATAAAGAGGATTAAATTGTGCCTGTTAATAGAAATATTCTCTTTTCAGTTACATTTATGTCTTGGTGCGTAGGAGGAATGAAGCGATCGTCACGAAACCAGAAAGCAAAGAGACTTTCGCAAGATCCAATGAAATATCAAGGTTCTAGGCTAGAATATGTATATAATAGTTATAATTAATTGTAAATAAATGAATAAATTTAAAATGTACAAATGACGTTTATTGTAAATAAACAAATTAATTTAATAAGGTTTTTTTTTCTATTTAACAACGACTACATATGAGAGAAGAAAGGTTTCATTTATAATATCACTAGCCTTTGCCCGCGGCTTCGCTCGCGTGGAATTTGGCCTGCCAAATTAAGTTTCGTGACAGATCATTTTAATTACATATATATATTTTTTTACTTAATTTATGGTTCACAATTTTGGTCATAGTGGCTTCTACATAAAAGGTAGATATATGCTATCGCGGACTTTTATTTAGAACTATTCAAGACAAACAATCCTACGGTACATCATCTTTGTGTAACTCCAATGATTTAGGCAGCGTACGCCAAGATAGCTATCAGAGGTCAGATATTTTTCCGACTTAATTAACATGTATCGTTATATTACGACCAAAAATTTTACATAAAATCATTACAAATTGTAGCCTATATATTATTCTGATGTATAACATATATTACTGTAAAGTTTCATCCAAATCCGTCTAGTAGTTTTTTCGTGAAAGATTAACAAACCTACATATAAACTTTCGCATTTATAATATAAGTAATATAAGATAAGACTAGTAGGATAATGAGCAGTGATCTATTGTAGTTCGGTGCGTTTTACTAAACTCCTTTTCACGCACCACCACTCTTTGAAATCAGTTGACTTTAGTGGTATTTTCAAACTATATACTACATTAGTACTATAGTGTGCCAGCCATACTAATACGGTGACAGACGGGATTTTTAGGGGATTTAACTTTGATGTAATTGAAATTTTTTCAAATAAAATTAATTTATTTTTCTATTCACTGAACATTTATATCTTATTCATACTTTATAAATTTAAACTTTATATCTTAATATATAATATATAATCTCAATTTTCTTTTGCCGGAAGGGTGACATGTCTGTTCAAAGACGTCAGTAGAATGAATACTTTTGTTTTAATAAAAAACATTTGATTTCTTTTTTATTTCAAAATTTAAATAACGAATTTAAAAAGAAACAAACAGCGGATGGAGCTCTGTGGTCTCTGCCAACCCCTGCGGGGGATAGGCGTGAATAAATAAAAAAATAAAAATTTTAAAAAAATATATAAAAAGTATTATAACATTAGTGATATATTTATCAATGTGAAGCTTGGTAGATGTAAAACATTGACAACGTCTCGGTCTTTACCGTATGCTCATGGCTACGTATATGTCCCTATATAGAGTCGAGTGGAAGGGAGTGTAGTCTGAATCGAGACCATGTCTCGGTCCACCATTACACTCCCATACCCCGCGATAAGATGTATCACATCAACAAGCCTACACATATCCTAAAGCTCGGCATTGATTGCTTTTCATCATTCTCATTATATTAGTGCTGTCTTCTCTTGTCAGATACCAAGGAGCACTTTCAACCAAGGAGTCACTGCGTCAACAGAAAAAGTAGTAACCTTGGTATTTTAACACACTATAGTAAATGTGTTGTATTATCACGAATAATATTTTGCTATTAACTGGAGTCAAAAAGTGGCCAATGACGAGGCTCTCCGACAAGTCCAACAAAAACGTGAACTTTTGCATACCGTCAAAGGTAGAAAAGTTGCTTACCTGAGTCTTATCATGAGACACGACAGGTACAAGTTGCTGCAACGGATCATGATGGAAAAAGTCGCGGGCAAAAGACAAGTTGGTCGAAGAAGAATGGCTTGGCTACATAATATCCATTGTATGCATTTTGCAAAGGAGTAGGAGAGTTGTGTTGAATTGGCTGGCAACCTTCGCAAGTCGGAGAGGCACTCTTATAAGAATTATCACGTCAATTCAAAAAGTGTGAAGTTGTTGAAAAAGTTATAGGCTATATAAATCATGTGAGATCTGATAAGTATTGTAGTACAGTGTGCAGTCGCTGTGGCCGAAAATCGGCTGTGAAACTCATCGGCTGTCAATACTGAGGATGGTACTTTCCTGATCGTACCGACGCATTCCTGTCATAGAATGAATCTGTCTTTATTAAAATGACTGACGCATTTCACTGAATCATTGTGTATAGGACAATAACCTGATAAAATTTGTTAAGTATTTACGAGTGGAATTAAAGGTTTTAGATAAAAATATTATGAAGCCATTGTTTCTTATGCCATTGACTGTACTTTGTTTTATAGCAACCGATATATAGGGTGTCCGGTGGGAGAATTAGACTTTCGCATATAAATAATAAAAACAACTACAAAGGATGTAAATGAAATTCAATAACTTTTACGAATAAGATGATGTGTGTGTTTTATTTTTTTATAAAAATGATTTCGTCTGAATGTAGACCGCCACGTCGTGCACACTCTGGGAATCTAGCAACAGTATTCTATGTTAATCGCTGAAGAAGTCGGCGTGCCATCAACTTCACGGACACTATTTTCTTTTAGTGCTAAGATGATGATGATTTGTTTTATAGACTTTACTTTTTAAGTACTCCCACAGAAAAAAGACCATAGGGATGAGATCTGGTGACCTCGGCTGCCAAGGGATATCATCGAAACTTCAATTTGATTTATTAACATAATTTCAAAGATCACGTGATCCCGCGCGGGATTGAGTAATCCCGCATATAATCCCGCGGCATTGAATGAGCTGCGGGCTTGCAATCACTATTATATTTAATAAAAAAATTATTTTGTTGATTGAAAATATCATGACAATCTTAACGATACTTTGAAATATTCAAATAATTTTATTGGGTTAGTTAGTTTTTATTGGGGTTGAATGTCCTTCGCCGGTTTTAAAGCAAGTGCTCGTAATTTATAAATGTCATATATATGCACAATACAAATGTATTTTTCTCAGGCATTTCAGCATTCAAAGATCATACAGTAAAAAACTTTATATTCATAAACCGAAAGTCAAAACAGGGTCGTTGAGTTTTCCTTTTTGCACGTATATGCAAATAAAATGAAGTCATTCTAAAGTCAAGGCCGTTTGTGCCTTGGTGAAATACAAAGAGTGTTGAATTCTCAAGTGCCTTTCGATGTTTACTATATATTCACTAAAATATAAATAATTGAGTGAAGAGTTCCATGTTCAAATCCTGGCCAAAAAATTCTTTTCTTCATCAACCTCCTTCGATAGTAACTGCTTCAAAGACTTCTTATTTCTTCCATTTCCATCAAATGGAGTACATAATGGGGGTCTGCGTTTAATAGTGGTGGAGCCACGCTGCAGACGAATACTTTGTCAAGAATGGCATAACCTTTGTCTGTAGCATGAATGGGCCGGCTCGCCCGGTGAAGTACCACACTCCCGCAGAAAACCGGCGTCCCTCTATCCCTCACCCTTCCATTATGACATTTTCCGTAAAGATCGGCAACGCTTCCGCACTGCCTATGGCGCTGCAGAAGTCTATGGGCGGCGTTGATTGCTTTCCATCAGGTGACATGCCTGTTCGTTTGCCTTCTAATCCTATAAAAAATTCATCACGGTTCATACTTCCTCTAAAGGTCTCATACTTTCATGATTTCCTGGAGGAGATTAATACTGGACTCTTGTCTGAGAAGATTGGAGAATGGGCTGGCGAGTTTTTCCATTATCTCTTGATGTAGGCTTCATCTTTTCCAGTGTTGGAGTAATCGTTTGACTGTTGATGCCAAATGGATATAGGACTATGGGCTTAGTTTATTTTTTAACAAATAAATGAAGACAGACTATGAAGGTTATATGTGACATTTGAGATTTTTTTGTTACGAATGAAGGACACAAGCAATATTGTACTTTAAGATCATACCTTTTAAGGTTAATTTTGAAATGAATATGCAAAATAATTGTGTCAAGTAGAAAATTTTATCGTATTTACATACGTTAAATGAACACGGATGACCCAGAAACCCAAAAAAAAAATGTATTTTGACTTTCATTTTTTCATGTCTTCAAGTGATATTCCATCATTACGATGTAAAACAAGGTCTATGTCTATGGTCCTATAAAATCAACTTGAACTAACCTATTGTACTACCTACTAATGTAACCAAATAAATATATGTGTAGTACTGGAGCAGAAGGCAAAAGAAAATCACTTCTACCATCTTTTACATGAGAGTTATGGAAATGTCTAATATCTTATTAGAAGATTCATGACCCCGACAACTCCGCAATGAGTGTAAGACTAAGAATTCTAAC
>JASFAT010002302.1:2500-80849 GCA_031353405.1 Baronia brevicornis
AATAACACCATATTTACAATAGATATGCAATCAAACATAGCATCAGCTGATAAAATTACAACATTTCAATTTATTGCTTTATTGGTACAAACACATTTACACATGGTGAATAATGTTATATATTAGGTCAATGTTTTTTTTTTCTATTTAAATATAGCAACATGCCTACATAGCTATATAAGCTGCAATATCTCAATCTATGTATTGAGATATTGCAGCTTATTATTTATAAATAATAAGCTTAATATTCATAAATTGACATTATATAAACACTAACCTTGTCCAATGCAAACAACTTTGCCCCTTCACCACCCAATAATGAATGTGGTGAGTCAGTAAGCACTTTATGAGCAATGCTGATAGGATGAGGAAAATCTTTTATAAGTGTAACTGCACCCACTTCTAGATCTTCTCCACTCATAATACTGGCTTCCATTTCCACTTCACCTCGCAAATTTAATACAGATCCATAGCCTGTAAATTTACCATGACAGCATTTAAAATAAATTTATTTGTAAAAATGTAGTAAAGTAAAAACGAATAGCGCCATACTCGCATACCATACTCGACTTCATAAAAAAAATGTGGCATGACATGATAATTTAGAAAATCTTTTAGCTTCTCCCTTATTTATTTCGTGCATGTTGCAATATTAATTATGCACTTTTTCTCGCTCTGGAAATAAATCACTAAATATCTAAAAATTTCATCAATGTACTCATCAATATCTTAGAATAATGTGCGTGGTCATTAAGGGTTAATATTAGTAATACACCAAATATGTAGATCAAGTTAGTTTTCCACCTTACACTTTTATGCACTTTTTCTCCAGATATATATTTAATATTAGCTATATAGATAGTAATTAGAGACAGAATACTTTGCATAGCAAATTCACACTAATTACACTATAATACTACAAAAACCCATTTTGTCTCCTAGATGTACCAAGCAACTATAAATGAAAATACCTATAATAAAAATTCAATTAGCCATCCCCAATGCAGATTGGGGATTGCAAATTGGATTTTTTTACACATAAGACATATTGCAACATGCTTTGGCCTTCATTAAAATTGAGGGTATGTGGCTGCAATCCACATACCCTCATTATTGGTAAAGGCAAATATCCAGCAATGGAGCAAAGAATCCAGCATTTTGCCTAATTTTTGAAGGTTCCAATATTGTGTTGGTTTTGAAAATGCTTAAGGTAGTACATTCAACAGAGTGGATCACCACTCATCCAGATTGTGGGGATAAAACTTTTACTTTGATGTTGGTACTAAGCAATAATGTTGATATTGAGATCCAATTTCACTAGTATTGATCTTTTAACAATCAGTTTTCTTTCATGTGAGTAATTAATATTAACAATTTATTTATTAATAATTTATATACTTATAAATATAACAGCATATATTATATACTTATAATAGTAGTAAGTATGAAATAAAACCATGACATGATGAATACTTGTAGTATTACCAATATAAAAATAATTTAAGATGAATATTAAAACAAGTTTATAAATATTAAGGATAGGGATAATTATTTGAAATTCCTATGGCTGTTTAATAAGATTGTAAATAAAATAGATTTTCATTAAAGTATAAAAAATGGTTTCCAAAATCATTATATTCAACAGAATGTAGTTACTGATCATTCAAGTATGTAGGGTACTTACCAGCATTAAAATTTTCATCTTTTTCCATACAAACCACAGCTGATTCAACAGCCTGTAATGCACTGCCACCCTGCTGCAATATTCTATTGCCCTCCAAAACAGCGGCACGAACTCCATCCAATTTACCTTGAACACGACTTTGTGGAATATCACCCGCACCACCATGTACAATTAAAATTGGTTTCATTATCTATAACACACACACACACACAAAAGGTATTAATCAAAATAAAACAACTATAAACAAAAATATCTTACTAAATTAAAGGATCTAGCCAAATATGCATGGTGAATGTATGTAATCGAATGAGCACTCTAAAATTGTCTGAATATATGCACACTCTAAATCTGTCTTACTTATGGTAATTGGTATGGATTCTCAAGCCTAATGTGATAATGCTTGAAGATCATCTCCAATCTTTCAAGAGGCCTCAAGTATTTTATATTGTATATATGTATAATATATATTAAGAAAATATTAAAGATATTTTTATATAATTTTGATTATTTTTTTTCAAATTCTATTATATATTTACAAAAACCAAAATTCCTTAATCAGTACTTCTACTACAGCCAGAAAAGTGCTTTTTGAATAATTAAAAATATACTATTAATACTTTTAATTTAAATCAATGTTTTAATTTAAAAGTTCTCTAAAATACAAATTTTAAGCTCAATGTGCTCTAAAACATTCATATTAGAGAGTTTATAAGTATCTTATTTTTACTATTAACTCTACTTCATTTCTATAATAATAAACTATATTATTCTATAATAATCCATCATCTAAATCCAAAAATTAAGCTACTACTACATGTATATCTACATATTATTCTATATACGTATATCCAGATATACATATTGTTATTCATCATCACTAGATTTAGAACCATTAGTTTTCAAGGCAGTGAAAATAGTTTCTTTGGATCTTTATTAAAATCGTATTTTTAAGTGTAAATACTTTATGATATTGCAATTTCTTCAGATTATTTTTTGTGCCGGAAATTCGTGAATTACGAATATATATAGAACCTATTAATATTTTTACATTTTACAAACATTAATATTTTATAATAAAAAAAAAATATATCATCATTAAACAGATAGTTGTTATAGATTTTATATGTATACAGAATAAAAACGATTAAATATTATGATATGTAATATTGACTTCTATAACTCAGGATTACGAAAGATCATATGTCAGAAATATTCATACATCAGTAAATCTTTGTCGAAAATTGAGTATATTCAAAAGTTCAGGAAATTATTGATTTTTGTACGAAAAGTTTACAAATAAAACCTATAATATTCTCCAAAAAAATCCTGGAAAGATTAGCATCATGTCCATATTTTTATCTATTACAGTTTTTGAGAAAAACTAATTTTAGAAAAAAAATAATCGCAACAGTTTGAGAATCCAACCAATAACGGTATATAGGCCATTTTCTTCAGTACTCTATTCGGGCTAGACTATCTAACTAAATATCTAACTAACTAAATCATTATTATTATGTATGAACTAAGGAATAGTAAATATCAAAACGGTGAATGTATTTCTTTGTTAAGTTGAAAATAAAACCTTTTATTAGAACTTTTTATTAAAACTTTCTTTTTCAATTGCAAAGGAGACGGAATGATAATAGTTCAATTAGAAGATTGAACTTACTTGCACTGTTGCTTGGACTGCAAATAACACGACAGCCAAAGAGTGAATAAACAAAGGTGTATGCATGTTATTGTTATCACTACTCTAATCACTGTAATAATACGTTTTATCTGACTGCATATGGCAATGTTTTATTATTAGAAATACAAGTATGTTCGTTCTTATATGTAGTATACATATTGTACTTATATTATAGAAAAACTTCATACAAATTATTTATAAACGATTTTTTTCAATTATGCTTTACGCTAATATTTTTTCTTGCTCCAATATTGCAAATTAAATAATATATAACGGCGTAGACCTCCGTGTATTTTTAAGAAGTGTGACGTTCACCTATTGATTGTTTCTCATCTTTGGATCTCCGAAATAAAAGCCCTGTACTTCGTATATTCCACGGGTAACTTAACGACGTCCCAGAAGGGTTCCGTACTATACGACGGCTCGACTACAAACAATCTTAGCAAAACGGGTCTTCCGCACCCCATGCGTTTTTGGAGGCGTAAGAACGAGCCTCAGGTGTAAACCCCACAACTCGTGCGGCATCTTAAAGGAGTGACAGCTCTCTGGTTACTGGTGTCGCTGTTCCGGCTTTTTATTAATCTTTAAGTTTTTTTAGCTTTGATGTCCATCGTCTCTCTGGAGTAGGGAGAATCTTCCTAATCGGGCCATCTCATAAGCTCACGTGGGAGCGGGCGTCCCTCGGGTGGACGCGCATGCAAGGGCGCAAATTTGTTTAAGTGAGTATGTGGTCCATTGTCAGCTGGATCATATTATACATCTTCTGAGCCAACCGGATCACAAACTCGTGGATGATTCTGCTGGACCTGAATGCATTGGCGCTGTGTATCTGATACCAGCGCCCACCAAGCTTGTGAGACATAAGTCAGACGAGAGCGGACGTACGTCTTGTAGACCGACAGTTTCGTACGGACGGGAAGACGGGAGACAAGGATAGGTCTGAAGACCGCGCGCACAGCTTTTGCTCGATTAACCACATGTTTTACTTATGCGGTTAGCCGCAGCGCGCGGTCTATGTGGACTTCAAGGTACGTGTAACTGTGCTCTCTCAGCGTACATCCTGCCCTCGTAGCCCGAGGGGTAGCGGTAAATTACGGAGGTGGCCAGTTACAAGAACGGATGTCTTCCCGACATTAACAGACATTCGTCAACAGTCTAGCCACTTTAAAAACAGGTCCAACGGCCTCTGAAGCTTCTGTGCAGCATTGTGGGTCCGAAGAGATGACGCGAAGTATGCGCTGTCGTCAGCGTATAGTGCTAACACGGCACTCTGTTCCCACTATCGAAGAGGGCTTTCCTGAGAGCGGGATATAGTTAGTATACACGGCGTGCAGATTTGGCGATAGGCAGCTACCCTGGTGGACTCCGGCTTCAACGGAGCGTGTGGAAGAAGATCGTCAACAGCGCGGCCGTATTTATAGGGCCCGGCGCACGTGCACGTTTTTATGTTTTGATTTTGCACTGCTTTAGCAATTACACTTTACTTTTAATTAATTATTAGAATAATTTAAATATCAACATTTTATGAAAACATAAATAATAAAAAAAACATAAATTTAAGAGTTATAAATTATTTAATGAGTCGTTGCGCCGATTTATGTAATAACTTTTTATAGCTTTTATAACTGTGTCATTTTCCCTACCCCTTTTTATTATTACTTTTAAATTACAATTTTTTTACAGCTTATATCGTTACTTATCGGCACTAGGCCTCCCAACATCTAATAATTCTCTTCTCTCATCAAAAATCTTCTTCATGACAATTGTCCAAGGTGGATCGGGGAAACATCTACACTAGGAATTTACATAATAAATACCCATATTTATCCCAATGCGGTCATTAAACCCACGACGATTGACTTCAAGAGTGATAACTGCTCTATTTAGTCATTTAAGTCAGTTATAAAAAGACAATTAAAAATAAGTTGTCTACACTTTAAATTTAAAATTAATTATTAATTTTAAATTACGCAATAATCTTATTGCTAATAATCTTACTAACGAATGCTTAATAATTGAAATTAAAATGCTTAACAATTGAAATTAAAATAGACAGAGAGATATACCATAATAAATAACTAAGATGGCTAAATCCGCTAGAAGCCAGAACAGTGTGGCAGTGCACAGAGAGAAATTAGTAAAAAACATTGGGAAGAAAAATGGTGGTTCTAAGTTTATTAAGTTAAACGAAAACTGTGTCAAATTAAATGTGATGGTCGGTGTGATGTGATGTGGTGAAAATAATTAAAATGTCTACACCTGTCTCAAATCGAAAATATGGAGCACAAAAAATTCGTCTTACGAGTATGATCTTCCTTTCACTATTTCCATAACATGGTGTGAATTTTATATGTATATAAATTTGTTATTAATATCGTTATTTGATTTTAGTTCTATGTGCGAGAAATTTAATCCGGAGGGATCTTTTTCGTGAGTTTTACCATATTACTATTATATGAAATTCAAACAATAACTATAATTTTACATCATAAAAATATTTTAACAATTGAAAGATATGCAATATAATAGAGTAGCATAAGAAATTCTCCTTTAATCAATCATATATCTGCATTTGGGTATTCTGAAGAGAATAGATACTATTTCAAATTTTCATGGTATATTTGAGAACTTTTCATCTATTTAATTCTGTTTCTATATAATTATATAAATAAGGCATATTGTTTTTATTAATTTGAGAATCTTAAGATTTTTAGCAGTTTCCAGGAGTGTGGTAATAAAGATTTTTAGTACAGTTACTTAAATTTACAAATAAGTCTTAATCTTATATATCTCACTTAGGTTTACCTGATCCTTTTGCAAAAGTCTCCGTAGATGGTAGTGGTCAAGTTTATTCTACAAATGCTGTAAAAGCAACATTGGATCCCAAGTGGAATACTCACTATGACTTATATTTATCAAAAGGAGATGGGATTACTATAAGGTAACTTTTAACTTTTTTAGGACTCCAAAATTTAATCTTAGTCAATTTAATAATGTACATTAACAGTGTTTAGCTTTTTAATAAAAAAATTCAATATGCATAAATTAAAATTTTAAAAAGCGTAAAACCTAAGGCATTTTAGCAGTTTCTTTTTTTTTTCAAATTATGATAATTTAAATATAGAGAGAGCTACTAAACTTTAGATCTCTTGATCAATTTGTGTGTAACATAAAATTTCTTTATATATTAAAATTTAGATATGTATTGGGATTTCTTGAATATTAGCAAAAAAAAATCTTAAAATATAGTTTGAAGAATCATTGTCTACATTAAATAGAGATTCTGGCAACACCCTTAATTTGTAGCGAGGCCAATATCTGGCAGTGAATTGTTAGAGCTTTATGGATAATGAGATGACACAGTCTTGTTTGCTGTTCAGTGATATCAATATAATTGCACTTAACCTTTACTTCATGTATATTAATATTTTGCAGTGTTTGGAACCAGCGAAAAGTTCACAAAAGACAAGGATCTGGATTTCTTGGATGTGTACACATTCAACCATCTACAGTTCACAAATTGAAAGATACTGGCTGTAAGTTAACTTGTTTTACAGATAAAGGTAACAAACAATTAAGTTAACGGCTCCTTTATAAAAAAAATAATCATTTAACAACATTGAAATCAAATAATTAATTATATACATTTTCACAAAACATATAAGGTATGGTATAACTATCTTTATATACATATACAATCCTAGCATAGGCAAAATTGGTAGTAGTTCTATGCATTTCATTGTCATATACAGCCTTGGGAAGTGCATTGCTGGCTTCCATAGGCCTTGCCAAAACAGAGTGTGTATTTAATATAAAATATTACATGTAACACATATAATATGTACAAAGTATTTGATATCATCATCATCAACAACCTGCAGTAGTTCACTGCTGGAGATAGGCCAGTGAAAGGCCTATTTGATATGTTTTTTATAAAATTTATTTTGATGATTACAGTTCAAACAGTTTCAATACAATTTTTTAATCCACTTATAAACATCACATTATCAACCAAAAATGTACCAACACTTATATTCATCATCATATCTATAATTATGGTGAAGGTACATTTGTTTTTGAGGTACACTGAAAAAATTATGTATTAGGTGTACAAATAAGTTTCCGCGGTTTTTTATAAAAAATTAGGAATTTATTGTAAAGGAAAAGTACATTACGTTTTATTCAAAGTATTTTCCATCATTTGCCACTACTTTTCCCCATCTTTCTGGCAACATTCGGATACCCCGTCGAAAAAACTCTTCATCTTTTGACGCTATCCACAAATCTACCCAATTTTTGGTGTCTTCATATGATGTGAAGCGCTGCTCAGACAGACCATGTGCCATCGACCGGAACAGGTGATAATCAGAAGGGGCTAAGTCTGGTGAATACGGCGGGTGGGGTAAAACTTCCCAGTTGAGTGTTTCCAAGTATGTTTTTACCGGCGCCGCAACATGTGGACGAGCATTATCGTGTAAAAGAATAATTTTGTCGTGTCTGGAGTAGTAATGGGCGCGTTTTTCCTTAAGTGCCCGACTCAATCTCATCAATTGTGTTCGGTAGAGAGCTCCAGTAATGGTTTCGCTTGGTTTCAGCAATTCATAATACACGACACCAAGCTGATCCCACCAAATACACAGCATGAGTTTTTTTCCATGAATATTCGGCTTAGCTGTCGATGTTGATGGTTCGCCGGGCTTAACCCATGACTTTCTCTTCTTTGGATTATCGTAGTGAATCCATTTTTCGTCACCAGTGACTATACGATGCAAAAAACTCTTTTTTATTCCTGGCAAGCAGCATTTCACTCATGCATAATCGGCGTTCAACGTCTCTCGGCTTTAGTTCATATGGAACCCAATTTCCTTGTTTTTGAATCATTCCTAACGATTTTAAACGATGTGAAATTGCTTGTTGAGTCACTTGTAGAGTAAGTGCAAGTTCTTTTTGCGTTTGGGACGAATCTTCCTCCAATAGTACTTCTAATTCCATGTCTTCGTACACTTTCGGCCTTCCACTGCGTTCTTTGTCTTTAACGTCAAACTCACCGTTCTTAAACTTTTGAAACCATTCCTGACAACTTCTCTCACTTAAAGCAGCTTCACCATATGCTTCTAGAAGCAATCGATGCGCCTCAGCTGCAGATTTTTTCACATTAAAGAAGTAAATCAAAAGTTCCCGCAAATGATGCTTATTCGGAATAAAACTTGACATTTTTGCACGAAAAAAATTACGTGATGCTGATACGGAATCACTAGTACTTTAAGGTTATGGTGTTGCCAGATGACTAAACTTGGGATATTACGTTTTACATCTGACAATTTCTCCATAACCTTCTGGTGGGGCCATCTTTTGACAAACCGCGGAAACTTATTTGTACACCTAATATTTTTAGTTTAGTAAATTTTTTTCATAGGTAGTCTAACACTCATACAAATATTTTTTAAATAAAAAAAAATGAGTACTAGAATTGCCAAGTTTTCATTTATAATATTTTTTTATGACACACTTAGATCAGTGCCTAGAATTAAGTGAAGATAATTTGGGAGAGGCATGTGGCGTTCGAGGCCAAGTGATTGTATCTCTTCTATCTCGCGATGGTGCACGAGGGGAACCTGCCTCCGCTGCCGGAGAGGGCTCACCACTTGCAGTGGTTGGACCTGCAGGAGAAGTCCGGGCCCCAAGAGAGCCTCCTGTAAATAATAATGCGCCCCATTTGTCATTACCTCCTCACTGGGAAATGCGTTTCACACCAAGTAGTGGCAGGTAAATTCTATGTCAATAACTTTTAAATGTCTTTTCTTTACTTTAAATTCTTATTTATTATAGTTTTGGATACACATATATTGAATATTCTTGGCATATTCAAAAAAAATTTGATGTATTTTTCAGACCATATTATGTCAATCATTTACTTAAAAGAACACAATGGGAGAGGCCGACTTCTGAGGACATGAGTCCTTCCTCCCCGCCTCCCACGAGGGAAACCTCGCCACCTTTACCTTCAACACCTGCTTCCCTCATGTCACCCACGTCACCAACATCACCATCATTACCTTCATCTCCTGTATCTGAAACAGATGTTACACATGCTACATCAATTTCTTTAAGGTATGTTTGAATAAATTAACCATTCAAATATGACTTGCCTGTGAATAACATGAAAGATATTATTAATATTTAAAATTCTTGGTAACTAACATCAAATACAAAATATTGTTAGCTAATTGCCACACTCAAAAATGAGTCACCAGCAAAAATGATAAAATGAACAAAGACAAATCTGTTAATAAGTCTTTAACCCATTTTTTTAATATATTTGCGTGGACGGTGGTTCTAATTAGAATTAATCTCACCCCCCAATGAATTTCGGCTTTTATATACAAAATCGAGGAAAGGAACAAAGACAACAAATAATCTATACAAACAAATGAAATTACTTCAAAACAATCCTTTAAATACAGCTCAATATTTAAATTACATATTTATATGAATTTTAGATAATTCTAGATAATTTAATATATATAAATTACAAATATAATTATTTTATATAAACCAACATTATTCTTAGGCAACTTGTCAACAGATGGCACCACAATACATATAAAATTAGTTATGTCTATTGCATGAAATAATTAAATTATGATATTTATTCTAATACACCCATGCATATATATCATACCAAACTCAATATAATATTAAAAATCTATATTTTATGTTTTCCAGGCCTGAACCACAACCCCAGACAGCAGTACATTCTCGTCAAGTCTCAAACCCTGTATCTATTGCTAGTCCAACTACTCCTGCTAAATCTGTACCAATAGCTGCCACGGATTTGCCACCTGGTTACGGTATGTTAAACTATACGGCCATACTTAAGGAGACAGGAACAAATACTTTATAATATCCATCCATGTATTTGAATAAAATATTTGGGCATGGAAACTGTCAAAATAAAATACTTAACAAAGTATACTGTTAAGCAGTAACTATGAAAAAGCATCATTCACCAGAAATCACTTGTGATATGATTTAAGAATAGAAATGAAAATAAATATTATTCTAAAAGGAAAGCACAATAAAATGCTACATGTAATTATTAGCATAGTATGTATGTACGTAGTAGTGTATGGTTGGACTTCATTTAATTTATTAATATTATTGACAATATATATGTCAGATAGATCCAACTCAATTAACAAAACCTGCGATTTAAGTGCTTACCTCATAATTTGTAAGCTTCCGGTGGTCTATGGCACGATCTGCATGCTCATACCAATCTAATTGGTACATCTTCATCTGGATCAAAAGACTACGTCGGTAACTAAAAAAATATCTGTAATAAAGTAAGACTATTTACTAACTCTATTATTAAACTATTGCAGAGATGCGTACAACTACCCAAGGGCAGGTGTACTTTTACAACAGCGCAACGGGTGCTTCGACGTGGCACGACCCGCGCGTACCGCAACACTTGCGTCACTGCGCAGCAGCCGCTACCGCTGGCCCGCTGCCGCCCGGCTGGGAGATGCGGCATGCTCCGTCTGGCCGTCCGTACTTCGTCGACCACAACAACCGCACAACGCAATTCACCGACCCCCGCCTTGCGCTCACTGCTAGATTCGTGAGTCAAGTTCTATCTTCTAGAAACTCCACCATACAGATACGTTATGGCTTTCTATCTACCACAATATGAGAGGTAGATATGTCATGCTTTCTTTGGCGTTCCCACTTCATCTCACCGTGCAGTTTAGTGATCTGTTATCTCTTTCAACTCTTGTTAAATTTTATTTTTATATACGTCCCAGATAATTTAATTATACTTCTTAATCATTTGTTCCTAATTGTACATAATGTAATTTTCTAGTTGTTACAAATATTTAATAGCAAACCAATCATAAGAACTTTAACATCCATATTCAAAAATCATGAAAAAAAAATTTTGTTTAATATTCAAATACTAAAATTATCAAAGTTTGTCAAAAAACAGTTTACATATTTCACAGTGCTTTAACTAGTCGTATAAGTCGTTAATAATACAATCAAGAAGAAAACCCCTTTATTTAAGATTCGAATTCTAAAATGGAATTATTAAATTATGACAAAGAACAGTTTACACATTTCACAGTGCTTTAACTCGAAGTCCTCTCCATTCGATTCCTTCCTTATCTCAACCACACCGATTAATCTCCTTCGTGTCTGCTCCATTATACTTGACATTGGCAAAATCATCCGTGCTATTTTGGCACTATTGAAAGCCATTAATTCAAATGAATGAATGAATGAACTAGTTGTACAGCGTTGTTTATTATTAGGGGTTTCATTATATAATCATTCATATATTATAATAGTTATAACCAATTGGTATTAAACAGCTCTCATCAGAAGCGAATACAGCTCCGTCGGCAAGTCTTCCAGCTACTGCCAGTTCTACACCGGCTGTGCCCGTAACGCAAACGACCGCGCCTGCCGTGGCAACGAGCGAACCGCCGGATAGTGACGCCTTGCCTAAGTATAAACGTGACTTGGCCGCAAAGGCCCGAGTGCTGCGCGCTGAGCTACAAGCGTTACAGCCACAAACTGGCCATTGTCGTATAGAGGTACTGTTATCATTATCGACATCTTTTGAGCATATCATTTTTTTGCATTTGCAGACAGCATTGACAGAGAGAATTAAGCCCTAAGATAAAAGCAGCGTAGGCATTGGTCTACGGTGCTTTTATCTTAGGGCTTTAAGCTTACTTTGCTGTTATATTATTAGGTTCGCGTTGCGACCACTAATTGTAGCGGTCGCAACGCGTTTAATAACCTAATAAGTTTAGCTATGTGGTTCTATCGCTTGCATGTTTCACTAGCTTCGTTGTATGGTATACTTATAACTTGAACAGCATTTAAGTGTATCTCAAAGGGTTACTTTTGACATTTTCCATGTGGAGTGAGTTAAGCAACATAGGCCAATTAAGAAATTAGGTTAGTTTTGCGGTTTTTTTCTCGACATCTTTTATCGGTTTTACCATGAGAAGTGCTCCGAGGAATAGTGCGGAATAATTCCTGCCGTTTAATTCCACCGTCGTACAACTCGCCGAAAGGAAAAGTTTCATTCCCACACACTGGATGAGTGGCGATCCAGTACCAGATAAAAAAACCTTTTGAGCATATGCTAAAGGGTTACTTTTGACATTTCTCAAGTAGAAAGAATTACCCCCTGATATAAAAGCAGCAAAGCCCAATTAATAATCGAAAACATAACCTAATAAGGTAAGATTTGCGGTCCCTTGCATGTTTTCACATCTAGCTTTGTTGTATAGTATACTTATAACTTGAAAAGTACTGTATCTGTGTGAATGTGAAGTTTTAAGTTGACAAAATGAGAATTAGCCTCCTTAAATCCTAGGAGTGATGAAACTATGCTTGTGGTAATGTTGTGTCAACATAGTACATAAGATGAAATAGATTTCTAACATCATTGAAATAATAAATGTTTACTCATTCCCATGGGGAAACTAGAATTCTCGTTTTTTAATTATTTTTTTTTATTTAATATCACCTATCGCGTCATGTAAAATTAAAAATACGTAATGCGTAAAAATACTTAATATATAGTACGCAATCTTTCAAATAAAAAACTTTTTAGACAATAAAATTAATGAAAATCCTGATCAATTTCGACTTCTTATCTGTGTTAAACGAGCGCTCACTTTTGATGACATTTAAAATCTAATCATATAACAAAACAATGACCGCTGTTTTAATTCACACTTTAAAATATTTTGATTTCATTAAAATACCTCGATTTAAAAGCAAGTTTAAGCAACAATTTGATGGGAATGTGTTAATAAAAGTAAATAATCAATAAAATGGTAAAATTTGCTAAAGCTCTGTGGAGATAAATGCAAAGAACAGAATATTCTGTTTTTAAACAACAACTTCTCAAGAACCAATCTTTACAATTTAAAATATGTATTGATATGAAATAATTCTGTACAGCGATATTATTCTGAGATTATGCAGAAGTTATTTCTTTTTTTTTACCAGCTACGAAAATATTATGTTGCAGGTATCACGGAACGAAGTATTGGAAGAATCTTACCGTCTAGTGATGAAGTTGCGTGGCAAGGAATTACGTAAAAGGTTGTTAGTGAAGTTTCGCGGGGAAGAGGGACTCGACTACGGCGGTGTAGCACGCGAGTGGCTTCACCTTTTGGGACGCGAGTTGTTTAACCCGCACTATGGACTTTTTCAGTATGCTAATGCTGGTGAAGACCGATATGCATTACAAATTAATGCAGATTCTGGGGTAATTTTTTAACATTATCTATTTTTGTATGAAATTTGGGGATGCTTAGATGGTTTGAGTACATAGAGAGGATGGATGTTAAGCGACTGGTAAAAGGAATTTACGTTGTGGATGTGAATGGAAGGGTCGGTAGGGAAAGAGCAATGAGAATATACCTTGACCAAATTGCCGAAGATTTTATGGAACGTCAGGTCATGAGTACCCTTAACCGTTGGGCTTGTATAAGGAGAGTGATGAATGTGGAGGAAGCTAGGAAAGTATGCCGAGATTGTAGCTGATGGAGATCTATCTTAATCTACCCCTATGTTGTTTGAGTTTGGATGTTTATCCTTGTTATATGTATATTACATATTTTCTTTCATACATTCTCTCTTCTCTTATGTATATAAACTACCAAACTATTCCCAAAACGGTACTAGTTTATAAAGCAGTTTCAAAATCTCTCAATTTTATCTTAAGTTAGGCTCAGTGTAGTCTTCTCTAATTGAACATAAAAAGTATATCATGTAGTAAGTTGTAAAAAATATTTCTTAATATAACTTAAGAAACAATAGTTAGATTAGGACTACTCTTACAATCTAAGGTTGTAGGTTCAATTCTACCATTGATATTTAAGTGAATATTATGTATATGTATATATAATTTGCATTTCATTTAAATATTTATCACACAGGGCCCTATCCCTGTATTTATTGTCCGGGCCTGCCTTCTGTGGGCATTCCAGATCTTTGCTCTGCCTTTTTATAACATGTTCTATGTTATCTAACGTATTTAATACCATCAGGTGAACCCAGAGCACCTTTCATATTTTCATTTTGCGGGACGCATCCTTGGCGTGGCGCTATTCCACGGACACCAGCTGGAAGCGGCGTTTACCGCCCCTTTCTACAAACAACTCCTCGGCCGGCCCATCACGTTACGTGACATACGTGACGTGGACCCCGAGCTACACCGATCGCTTTCTTGGATGCTGTAAGTTTCCAATCTATATAAATAACAATGAATGGCCGAAATGTATGTACGCGCATAACTTCAGAAAGACTACACCAAGTTAGATTATTTTTTTGTTGTGTTTTTTATTATCAGGACGAGGTTTGTAGAAAAGATAATTTTCAAAAAATTGTACGGAACGACGTAAAAAACCAATTTGTCTCTTTTCCCTCATTTTAAATTGCAATTTAAGTAATAGATGGCGCACTTATTAAATAATAGTGATTATGAAATAAATGTCAGCATTAAAAGATTGATATTCATTCATATTCAATTACCCTTTTTTTGTATTACAAAAGCAAAACTTTGTTTATGTGCTTTGTGTTGTTCTTTCCTCTGATGGTTTGACTCTTTTTTTGCATTAGGTACCCGTGCGAAGCCGGTTTTTAGAATTTAGTCTTATTTTTTTTATTCATGATTCATCAACAGGAGTTACATTATACATTATTTAAAATATTACTAAAAAAATAATTAAATGTAATCCTAATTAGAGCCGGATACAACATTAACAGAAAATGAAAGCAGCAATACATGAACTCGAATGTTACATTTAATACAGTGCGTGAATTGTACCTCCAAAACTCCAAGTCATTGTTACTTTTCATGTATTTGTGGTCATTCTAAAATTTTGTACCCATGCATGTACTCTGGGTACTGCAAAGTTAATGCAACTTAAAGTATCAGTCTTGATAGACTTCATTACCATTATATCATCATTATCGTCAACCAACGACAGTACATTGCTGGACATAGGCCCTACTCAAAGCAAGCCACCCAGCCCGAATTTCTGCTATATACGAATTCAGTCTGCCAGCTACTATGCGCACATGGTCGCCCCATCTCACCAATGGGGTCCACACTTCATTTACCGAGATGTTGCCTCGACTACAGCACTCGTTTTTTAATGTATTGTAATAGCGATTATTAATCATTAAATCTAAAGCAAATCTGTATAATATTAATAATTTTAATTGTATACTAGCTGCGCAACAAAGTTCTCGCTGTTTTTTTTTTTTATAAAAAGGTAACTGAATTGTGCAGAAATGCTTTACATATATATTATTCAAAGTACTGTCCATTGCTAGCTACAACTTTTGCCCATCTTTCTGGCAGAGTTCGAATACCGTTACAATAAAAGTATCCGTCTTTTGAGGCTATCTACAAATCAAGCCATTTTTCAATGTCTTCATATCAGCAAAACTGCTGATCAGCCAGATTGTGTGCCATCGAATGAAACAAGTAATAATCGGACGGCGCAATATCTGGGAAATATGGTGGGGACTACTCGTTTGAGCGTTTCCATGTAGTTTCGAAAAAACGAAGCTCAACATCCCTTGGCTTCAAATCATAAGGAACCCAAGCTCTTTGCTTTTCAATCACTCCCAAGGCACGCAATCACTTAGAAATGGTTTGGCAGGTAACTGCTAATACTGAAGCAAGCTGTTCTTGCGTTTGGCATTGATCATCATTGAGCAATTTCTCCAATTCAGCGTTTTCGAATGTTTTTGGCCTTCCTTTGCGCGGACAGTCGTCAACATCGAAATCTCCGTCTTTAAAGCGACGGAAGCAATCGTGACACGTTGTTTCACTTAGCATTTCCATATACTTTTTTAACTCCTGATGCATTTTAGCCACCATTTTCTTTGAATGAAATAAGAAAAGTAACACTTCCCGCA
Source organism: Baronia brevicornis (assembly GCA_031353405.1). Classification (NCBI taxonomy): domain Eukaryota; kingdom Metazoa; phylum Arthropoda; class Insecta; order Lepidoptera; family Papilionidae; genus Baronia; species Baronia brevicornis. The sequence goes on from JASFAT010002302.1 coordinate 18,838, forward strand.
AATGACGATTATTTGGCACAAAATCAGACATTTTCACACAACTAAAAGTATATGACACCACAATAAAATCACTAACGTGTCAGAGCGGTTTGTTTACCATATGTCTAAGCGTGGTTCATGACGTTTTGAATATGTCAAAATGGACCAACACTTACTGCTGGAGTGAGACTGACAAACAGGAAGAACTTAGTTGCGCACCTGATATATATTTAATGGTAAGAAATGCCATGAAAAAGTGAAGTTGAGCTGTGCCAATTGTAATACTTCATTATATAATATTCAGTAATAATAGAAAAAAAATTTTTAAAATTGAGTATCACTTAAAATATACAATTTGACACTTCTGTATTTTTTTTCACAGTAGTTATCCTTTGCCTTGGGCCTGCACATTTCTTGAGGAACGGATGTAAACATGCACACTTGTCCAAAGCGGGTTGGCGGGGTTACTAGACGCGGAATAAATATCTGTAGGCAATATATATATTTATTTTGGTGCGGGGATCGAACCCGCAACCATTGACTCTTTGGGCGGGGCCCGCCACTGAGCCAATTGATCGTCGTCTGTATTTATAATATTAGTTATTTAATTTACTTAACAAAAAATTGAATATCTACAACATGATTGTGTTATGCTCATTAAACATATATTTACCTAACAATGTTGTATTATAGGGAAAACAGCATCGCCGGCGTAATAGACACAACATTCTCAGTGGAGTGCGCGTCGTTTGGTGCCGTGCGGAGTGTCGAACTGAGGCCCGGCGGTACAAACGAACCGGTAACGGACGCGAACAAACGCGACTACGTGCGATTGTACGTTGCGCATCGCTTCACGCGCGGCGCCGAGCGGCAGTGGCTGGCCTTACAGCGAGGCTTAGCCGACATCATACCCTCACAGTTACTCCGACCCCTATCGCCCCGAGATCTCCAACCCCTCTTAGCTGGTCGAGGTGATCTTGACCCTCAAGACTGGCGACGCCATACCCGCCTCAAACATGTCGCTCCCGATGCCAACATAGTCAATTGGTTCTGGGAAATCGTGGAAGAGTTTGACGCTGAAATGCGGGCACGTTTACTACAATTTGTGACGGGGTCTAGAAGAGTTCCACTAGCCGGGTTCAGAGCCTTGCAAGGTTCCACTGGGGCGGCAGCTCCAAGATTGTTCACCTTACATCTGGTTGCTGATGCTTCACCAGATTCGCTTCCAAAAGCGCATACTTGTTTCAATCGTCTCGACCTACCGCCATATCCGACTAAAGAGAAGTTGCATGACAAACTAAAACAAGCGGTTTTAGAGACGGCCGGATTTGCTGTTGAATGATATTATTTGTTAATATTCTTGACACCCCAACTGTTCGACTTTTATGCATGCGAGTTTGCTGCATACTGCTTCTACATAGTAAAACTATGTCTTTTATACATGTAAATTGCTGAACATTGCGATTGTGTTCAACACTATTATTGTAGCTGTTAATTTTTTATATTAAGTATTCAAAGGAATGTGTTATGAGACTGCAAAACAAGGAATATGACAAAATTTCAGTTTGATTATCTTAACCAATATATATATATTTTTTTAATTAATAAAATTTGTGCCACTTATGGCGTACAAATTTCATTAATTATTTAGTTATTTGTTTTATAATGTCAACTCTACATTAACTATATACACATAGAGATCTAAATACATAAGTGGCTTATGGTTACAAAACATTAAATTATTAATAAACTGTTACATTGTCATTAAAATTATAATTGATTCATCTATTACATACATCCAAATATGTATTGATGTACCCACAGAAACAAAAGTATATAGAACAATTGCATTACTTTTATTAGGAGAATATGAGGGTGCTCAGTTGCCTTTGACCGGTTCAGTGCAACTTTCTGTTTGATTTTGGTTTTCCTATTTTCGTCCCTTTTTACTAAGTTATATTAACATTATATGTATCTGAGACAATATCTCTGTGATAAATGGACTTGAAAGAATGCACCATTCGGCAATTAGGTGTTGTTAATTAGATCAACATGAAATGGTTTTACGTTTGAATGTGTAACTTTGTAGTTTTTTTTTATATTTACTCACTTTCTTTTAAATATATTTGGCACTCTTAGCTTTTTTGCACTGTAAACATTTTATTTATGTGTATACAATAATTGTTTAATGCAGCCATGCTCAATCAATGAGCTTGTTTTTAGTTAATGTAGTCCAATAAACAAAGGTAAGTTTTATGTGGCGAATTATTAAGAATTATAAGTCGTAAGTCAACATAATTCTTCCGTTAGATATTATTAAAAGAATTTATAGTATCTTTAACAGTTAAGTTAAATTACAGAAGGGGTTCACTGTTTTTTAACTATACACATTGATTTATATACAAATGTCTCACCGAAACTCATTTTTGAAAACAACCCAAATTTGCGACTTATCCATAGCTTACAATATTAAACTACTACAATTTGACAATCAGACTACAATACGATAGACTATTAAAAACAGGTTGGTTGTCTTGAAACACCTAAAACATTGGATATCAACCTTGATGCATTTGGTAATCAGACATTTCATATGTAATAACCTGACTATTACACTCATTGTATTGTTATTTGAGTAATATTTTATATGGTTCAAATACAGTGAACCTTTAGAGTATTTTCTATTGATTTGCAATATAGTGGATATGCAAACAAATAAATGTATGTTTTAATAATATATTTAAATATTTAATCATCTACCCAGTACAAAGCACAAAATATTATTGGAAATTGTTGCTCATGCTTTAGGTGCCTTATTAATTTAAAACAGGATATTCTTTTGTAAATATGTTATGCAAATATTAATAAGTTAAGATATTCCGGTTATTTTTCATTTGATTATTGTTTTGATAATCATTATGTATGTAATTATCATTAATTGCAAATGTATTTAAAATGTATATTAAGTACTGATATGAATAACAATATTTATAATGAGGATGAGTGCCTTTTACATGTTCAAGTGGCGTCTTAATATTAAAGTTGTATGACTGTTAGTGATATGAAATGTTTTATCATTTATATAGTGATAATGAATGTAATTGTATTGGAAAAATATAATATTTTTGCACAATATATATATACAAACATTTATTTTCTTTCTAAATAATCCCAATAATTAAGCCATAAATATCATTGCAGTCTTGATTTTCTTGATTCTTAAATGTTCGAATAAAGTTTTTTTGAATTGATACAATATTGGAACCTTAGATTAACTTAGATATATTTCAAATGTCTATGATGTTACAGACATATATAAATGATGTTGATTCCACGGGGCGTTGCGGCTACTTGGTTGCCTTCCTACCTTATAAAAATAGCTATAACTGATGTCTGCACAATGAAGGAGAAAGCTGAGCATGATTCGGCACTATGCTATATAGATAGCCAGAAGTATTCAGTTGGAGTTCTTAACTGAAAAATGTTTTTTATTAACCGCAGAACTCGACATATAAACCCTAATGAAAACACGTGGAAATTTACCTAATGAGCTATAGCTAAATAAATAATTAACATCAAACACAGTTCATTGAGTATCTTAATTTACGATCTTGATAGCACTGAAATTTTTAATAAAAGGCATGCCCCAATGCATTCATGCTGTAATTGCAGTAAAAAGTGGCATCACAATAAATTTCTTTTTAGCAATCCACCTTGAATAAACGTAGTGGGTTCATGTTTGTTCCTTCAGAAATTGGGAGGCCTCGTGCCTGGCACAGAAAAAGACATTTTTACTGTTTTAAATATAGCTAAATATTTTACCTCTTTGTGAATTCATCAATAAATATATTCTTACGAATATAAATTACCTACTAAGTATACGAAACTCGAACTTCCCTTTTAATAAAACGTACGTTCCCTTTTAAAAAAGTAATTTGGTAGATGCTGCAAAAACATCGATAGTTTTATATTGGTCTTCGTTTTTTATGAAATCCAAAATATTTAAGTTTTTGCTTTTTCATTACTTCCTACCATTTTGATATTTTTTTTATCATTGCAGCTTTATATAGTTCTTGGTTTTGTTGAGACATGAATCAAAATGATCGTTCGTTTTGTGTTCATGACATGGATGTTACGATGTTAGATATATCGCTTTTACTTCCAAACATTGATGTCCCTATTCGCCACTTCGTTTAAAAATCATTATTAACCATCATAAAATTGATGCTTATCTATTAAACTGTGATTAAGTTCTTTTTTGTTCTTCGGTTCAACTAAATGATATCATTTTAGTTGTCATTCTTTGACAATATCTCAATATGTCAATTGTCAAATGATGTTTGATCGGGGATACATATATACTTGTGTGTGTTGGTTTGTGGCTTGTGGCATAAACAAGCAAAGCGAGTCAAATCTTAGTCTTAGCCTTAGTTTAACTCAACAGCTTACAGTAGGTAACGTTTGAACGTTGTACGGGTTGTGTTTAATATTGTAACGAAACGTTAGTCACCAACTTTATCTCTTTAGCGAATACTTAAAGAATTTAATCAATTTATTTGTTTGTGGTCAGTCGCATTTAGACTTTTATGTGATTAATAATTAAAGGTGTTTAGTTTCGCGAGGTGTGAGAGTTATTGAGTAGTGGGATTTGTTTTTTTTTGTGGATCCTATATAAAAGTTACAATAATGCCTACTAGTGCAGTATACCAACCCACAACAGTGACTTACGAGCAGCAGCCAAATGACCAGCGGTGGAACTGTCCCATCAGCTACTTTTCGCGTCGTGTGACAAGTAGCCTGAATCGTGCAGTATGCGTGCGACTTGGACTGTGTCTTTTGGGCAGCACACTTTTCATTATTGGTAAGATATATTTATTATGCTCACTCATACATCACTAGACATTTTGATTCTAATTAATTAGATTTTATGTCTAGTTAAGTAGTTATCCTAGTAAACATTGTTCTCTTTCTATTCCCTATATAATACTCCATAATAATAATACATTTATAGTGTAAATATGATAATCAAAAGTAATATAACTTGTTGCTTAATACTTAATGCTTAAATTTTTAGTCAGATTTTTGTACTAAATAGTGTTCGCTCTAGAGCTTTTTATATTTTAGCAGAAAGATGCATGAGCAGGAAACTTACAAGTTATAGACTCAGAACACCAACAATAACTAAAGCTGTTAAATTTTAAAGGAGGATTTGTTCTATAAAGATGATAAGTAATTTTACCTAGAATTGGTAATATTTTGGGCAGTTTTTAAAACTCTCTCACTCTTTTAAAATCTAATACAATTGTAACATTAATTAAACATTTGTATTCAATATATGATATAAGTTGTTCTAAATACTGTTCTATTGTTGAACTGGAAGTGGCTTCCATGGGTTTTGTCCTTCATTATATATTTACCCTTTTATAGGGTATGAAGGTGCATTAGCTTTGCTACCATTTGAGAAATATAGTCTTATTAGTTCTAAAATACCACTGAAGGTTTCAAAAGGTGGTTAGGCGTCAAAAAAATATCATAACAAACTCATCACACCATATTGCCACTCATACTGATGGTAGGGATGAAACTACTGACAATATAAAAAGCAAATTGTTTTTTTAAGCAAAACATTTTTTAACAATAAACTTTATTAGATGTGTAGGTGTTAATAAAAGGAGGTGTTACCTACATCATTGATAACATATTGATAACAATAGAACAAAATAAAAATTGTTTTCTTCAATTCACTTAACACGTTGACGGACAGTAGGAACAAGCGAAGTTCGAAAATTGACACTATATGTTTTTGTGATTTTTAGAATGTTAGAAGTATAGTTTTACTCTTTCTGCTTAAATAAACTTAATTTTGATTAATTTAGTACCTTTAATTAGGTTGCGGCTATAACAGCAAAAATTTAAAAACGTAAATGACAGGTTTAATGGTTCAAACAAGCAATTTTTGTATGCAACAAAGTATTTTTGGGAGTTTTACACGAAATGTTAGTTCTTAATCAAACAAAAATAAATAAATGACAAAAAAATTTATTATAATTTTATAATTATTATACATTATTTTCACACTACTCCCTTCACAACCACGTGCATACTGAATCTGCAACTCGTATAACAGGTGAAATATGAACTTCAACCTAAAAAGATGTTTTCAAAACACGACACTATGCTTCTACGTATACGCCAGTAAGTGCACATTTGTGCTGCTATAGCCGTAGTGTCTAAAAACGACCGTTTCGTTTTGGACGGCTATAGCAGTCATGCCACATTGTGAACTTCGCTTTGACGGCTATAGCCGCAATTGTCCGTCAACGTGTTAAGAGATTATTTGTAAGTTGTATTTTTATGAATTTTGAACATAGGCAAAGTAATGCAGGGGCAGAACCCCTTCTGGTCCTGGGAGAATTTTCAAATTAATTATTACTTCTATTTCTAATCCTTGTGATATCTAGTCAGCTTTTGTAGAGTACCAGTTTCACTTTCATTCTTTTTACTCTCTTTCTAAAGGTTATGATTATGGTCCTTTACTAAAGGTTATGAGTATGGGTAATAAAAAGGTAAATAGTAATAAAAAGGTAAATAATTTTATTTTATAAATAAGTAAAACTATTAACTTACAAGGTTGTAAAATTAAATCAACTTTTTAGTTTAAATCAAACCATTTGACTGCCTAAGTCCACCTCCGATTGTACAGTAGTGTTGTAATATAAAATATTTCACAACACAACAATCATATTATGCAATATTTGTGAACTTAGTGAAAATATTTAAGTTACATTAAAGTAGAAGCAGACAGGTGTTAAATTATTAATAATTGAATATACATTGTATTTGCTTAGTACAATACATTCAGATTTTATGATATTTGGAGGCATACAAACAGACAGGTTACCTGATGGTGAAACATCTGCTTATTTGCCGTTGCTTATGGCCACCTGCAGTACCAAAAGATTCGAGATCCATTGTGCATGTCTAAGAAAGTTAGAGAAAAAAAGGGGTGAGAATTTGAAGCCAATAGAAGAGCAGTACCATATGTATGCAGTAATTTTTCTGAGAGAGTGCTTCAGCTTCAGCTATGTGCATATTATTAATTGAATTGCATCAAACTTAATAATTACATTGATAGTATTTTGAGGCATGAAACTGGTTCTTTCCACATAGCTGTGAAATTTTTAATAGCCAGTAAAATTAAATAGTTTCATTGCTCTAATGATTCATAAATTTAGTTTATACTTTGTGGAAATCCATTATACATAATTTTTTTTGCAGAAATTAATATCTATTTATTTGTATGTTATATATATTTGTATTTAATTCTTCTAAATGCTTCTGAGATTCATGTGAGTGATTGAAACAAATCTGTTTTTATGAATATATAATTAAATAATTCACAAATATCGTTTACATAATTACTTTTTTAATTATTAGAATGTATGTAATTGTTTCTTTTAATTTTTATTTGTAATGTACTATTTCCCACTATTTTGTTGTTACCTATTATTTAAAACAATTTTTAATTTTTGCATATTTATTCATTTACATAGAGTTGTATGCTACAGCTAGGTATGGATGACTTTGTTTGAACTATATCGACCCCAGCCACATACTAACCACATCAAGTTCTTGGTGATTACTTTGGCTATACTATGGGTTTTTCCTAGCAGTAGGATTTCACAGTGTTGCACATTAATTTCAAATATTTCTGGAATAAAAATAACCAAAAGAACTTCTTATGGACAATCTTTACTTTTCATAACATCCTCATTACAATGGTTAAGTCCTTTGGATTAGTTAGAATAAGTTGTAAGTAAGCAATTGACTTTCTAAGCTAAGGGTCATAGGTTTGATTACACAACAGGATAAATATTTGTATGGCGTATAAGTATTTATATGAAGTTTTATTTAGTTTGGGATTTTTTCTTTACCATTTGTGTATTCATAGTAACACTTACGACAGGTAGATTGTAACTCCTATTTCATCCAACCCAGCTCCTCGGAGAACTGCAGCAGTTCTTCGGCTTGCCTACAGTATCTATGAAGGACCTGGGTGCACTCAGGTATATGGCCCAGTAGTAGGCTACTCCTCTGCACCGAAGCATGATTAGAGCAGCCGTTTCCTCCTCCTCCTAAAGGCTCTGCAAAGTGGGCTATCTGTGACATATAGCACAAATAGATGTTTGTTAAATGGACCATGTCCAATTATTGTGCCACCACACATAGTTGCGCTTCTTATATGTATATTATTTTTATGGTACTTTAATAAAAAAGACATTAAAAAAAATTATAACGAGTACACCCTCCCTTACAGCAATTTTTGCATGTTATCGTCTTGGCATGCTTTCCACCAGACTTTTGATGGTGTCCTGTGGAATGTGTTCTCACTCAGCGGAGATCACACGTTTAAGCTCCCTGATGTTTTGTGTAGATAATTGGACAGATCGTACTAGCTTTTTTCCCAGGCTCAGGAGGTCCCAGACGTGCTCAATGAGTCAAAGCATGTTGACAAAGGGTTTCTGTTATGTACCTTTGCGCATTTAGTGAGCCATTTTTAATGAATACTATCTCGGTACGATAGCTGGAAAATACGCCCGCCCAAAACAAGATCCTCAACTATAAGGGGTGATTACTTAAACATACATACATATATATCGTCACGCCTGTCTCCCGTAGGGGTAGGCAGAGACCACAGATCTCCATCTGCTACCATCTCGGCATATTTCCCTTGCTTCCTCCACACTCATTATTCTCCTCATGCAAGCCCACCGGTTGAGGGTACTCTTGACCTGGCCCTTCCTAAAAAGTTCAGCAATTTGGTCAAGGTATGTTTTTCGTGGTCTTCCTCTTCCGACCCTTCCATCTACATGTCACCATAGCGTTACCCTGGCCTTCGTAACACTCGCCGACGTCAGTCCTCGCCATGCAATCAAATTCTAGTCTCATTGGAGAAGAGTACGCTACTCCAGTTACCTAGTGTCCAAGATAGGCAATTTCTAGCGAACCTCAATCGAGGAATCCGGTGCTCACGGAGTAACTTGAGCAACCGTGGTGGTCAGTCGATGACCGCTATATAAGCCGCTAAAAGCCTCCTTCTCACAGTCCATAGACCAACTTGTGCCCCTCATACCTCTTCAAAGTTTCTTTTGAGGTCTGTGTCACTGCATTTGCGGTTCGTCAGCGCCTGAGTCACTAAAAAGCGGTCGTCTCGTGGTTGTCCAACGTTTTCATCCAGAACCTTGCATTCTCTGAACGGAACTTGTCTCTTGGTATCGAGTTCTGGTTCTTTGAATGGGTTAACGACTCACCTTGTTTAACCGCTGTGAGACGTAACATTGGCTACACCCCTCTCTAGAATAATTTTACTTGCTCTTATTACTTTTCCTGCTTTTACAATAGCCAATAAGGCAGGATGATGCGACAAAAAGAATTTTTTCTAGTAAAAATACAAGACGATAGTTTCACTTGCCTACCTTCTAACAAAAATCCCGCAAAAAGTAAATAAAAACACAAACTAAGAAAGGGATTATTTTTTAAAAAAAATAAAAGCTTTGAATTTGGAATTAACTTTTTCCATACCCAGAAGTGCCAGTAACATAGTTTGGCTATTAAAACCACTTTAGAACTAAATCAAAGTTTACTCGCCGTGCTTGTTTTTGTGATAACTGGGGCTGGTTAGCATGAAGAACATATAATAAATAATTTGTGAATATTGGTGAAATGGGGTCGCATTGGGAAATAGTAGGTTAAACCGGTGGGCGGCCAAACGCGCATTAGTGATTATTTTAGAAGCGCTTTCACTTGCATTGGACCCTTTTAAATTATAATAAACACCTACTGCCTTTGTATATAAAGTTGTTTTCAAAGTCAAAATTCCATTATTCAAATAGAATTGTATTTTTAAATCGTATACTTTTATAATTACCTGATTATTTTCTTTAAATTATATTTATGCTATGATTTTGGAAACTTTTTAAACTACGAGATATGGTATAAAGTTATTACATTTTGGGGCATACAAAAGATAATTCGATTTAATCTGTTTTTGATGCGATAATTACTGAAAACTCCAAATACTTAAAATAAAAATGTTTTTAAAATACCTATATATCAGAATAGTCTTCATTTCAAATAAAATATAATTTTCGATGAAATACTGATTCTAATCAGATATCCAATTATGACTTGAATCACTGAAACTTTTAAAACTGTAAAATTTTAATTTTTTCTAATACTTGTAAATACTTCATTATTTGTAATTCTTTTATGCATAATTTAAGTTTTTTAACGAAATTTTTGGCATCGAAAGCACAAATTTAATATCCTATAATATATTTATGATTAATAATAATAAAAAACGACATCATAACTGCATCTTTTATGTCACAATGAAAAAGATTAATTTTTAAATATAAAGAGAAATAAGTGGTTAATTTATAACTTGCTATGTTAAAATAACCGCTCATGAATTTATTGGTTCGATTCTAATACTTAACAAACGTGCGTATGTTTGGCACTTTTGGTAAGGAAATTATGTAATTTTCGATTAATACGTGACTACAGAGGAGGATAAATCAATATTTTAGATATTCGACATGTCCAGTATAAAACATTTATGCTTGTATAAATTTACTGTATGTACAGAATTAAAATTTAAATATAAATATTTTATACGACTTTTATCAAAGTTGAGGGGTGTTGCCGTAATCCCGATGCTTGTCGGGCGGATTAGAGATCGTATATTTGTTTTTAATGTGAGGTAGTCGCTGCTGGTATTTGCTATGAGTCGTCTTGCATGAAAAATGAAGAAATAAGACCACCTATTGTATGACGGGAACCATATAGCAATTTTACGCTAAATATATATTGAATGTAAATAATATAATATATAGAATGTCTTAACTACATCAAAATAACAAACTATTACTATAACTAATAGTAGTATTATAATATAAGGAAAATAAATATTTAAACGTCTGCATGATTATATAATATAACAGTGACCATAAAGTGTATCGGTATTTCATAACAATAAATATAAAAGAAATATAAAAGGCTATCTTGGATAGAAAGAGTAAACTATTTTCTGCATTTTTTTATCGCTTGTTTATTTATTAAATGTGTTAATTGTAACAATTGACAGATGAATATATGTATTTTTGTAAATAAAAAACAATTACGATTGAAAGATTTAGTATTTTTATGGTGACATGCCTCAGAAGCATCAACAAGAAGGAGTTGCGAGCAGATTTTGCAAATTACGAACTGGGGAGAAATATGTCAATGACGACAACTTGGCGACGAAGACTGCTTCTTAGTCGTAAAATCTCTCTGAAGCAATGCAAGACACATCATGATAGCAGGAGAGGGTCTAGTGTGAAAGGCCTTTGTCTTACAGTGAATTGCAATGTGATGATTATGATTATAATTTTTACAGATACACTAAAAGAGAAATTACATAATAATCATTATTTTAACCGATGATGATGTACAAAAGAAATTAATTTATGTCGATAAACTCAAAACTTCGTGGCTTTAAGCTGTCTATAATCATTTGAAAACTGGCCTGACAATTTTGTAACTCGCAAATTGGCCGTGGGCGATGAAAGCGGCGACGACCTTTCACAATTCTTTTCCTCGTTGCCCACGTAAGATGCTGCCTGCATCTTTTGTATGCGACTGTGTCTACTTCGCTTGAGATGAAAGCCGCGTTAATTCCAGCAATCCGGCTGACTTTTATTATTTAAAAAGACGAAGAATGAAATTTTGTTAGAATGTTAACAATTTGTTAATATACATTTAGTGAATTTCATCACTCTCACGTTAAAAACATTGTTTAAAGTACAATTTACTAAATTTTATAGATCTTATGTAAGAGTATCTTTAAAATTTAAAAGAAACGTTAACTTTAAAATGTATGTTAAACACTCATCGTCGAAATTGTAATTCGTTACTATTTGGCTAAGAGTGAAAACAAATATCCAAATACGGTCTCACACTAGCGTTGATTAATATCAATGCTCTCAATTAAACGTTTCAAAATCAATGATTGTTGGTTCCATTCCCGCATCGGGATATATATATGTCCCACATGTATATGTATGTCTGGCTTGCAAATATTTATCTCAAGTCTAGGTGCTCCGTCAATCTGCCTTAGAGGATCGTGGTTTGAAATCAATTCTTCCAGAAATGGGGAGCTCCCGTGATCAGCAGTGGAATATATAATATATGGGCTGTGAAAATAAAATTTATCATTAGTTGTTTTAGTTGTTTAAGCAATTTTCTAAATCGCTTTAAAAGTTTTTTCAATATAAAAATAATTTATTTTAATTATTATTATTTTGGAGCATACGACTTTTTTTATCTTATATAATAATAATTATAGTAGACAAGTGTATTGATTTCAACAGTTTCTCTTTAATTAAATAAAATATAAACATAAACATGAGTGTATGCATATATGTACAACAGGACTACACAAATATGAGACAGACAGGAAATACGTGAATGTTATAAATAAAAATCAATAAAACAACTGACGAGGGAATAAGTTGTTTGCTTTGAAGCCGAGGGAAGAAAATTTTATTTCCGTATTGAATGAAGCATATTTTTATGGCCTAAGAGATTAATGACATTCATTCACCTTCCTTCATATTATGAATTATAGAGTATCTATTCAATTATTAATTATGAATCATAATTAATAATTGAATAGATACTCTATGATATTTGCGGTTAAAATGTATATAAAACAGGAAATAAGGGTACGCTCAAGGAGCTTTATCATTGGTTATGTATAGTGGCAGAAAGACTTGTAAGTAAGTACAGAAGTGCGTTTTACGGAAATGTGGTACCGCACCGACGAGTTTGTCGACCTTCGGGTTTGTTCTCGAGGGTAAAGCCTTTGGACTCTAATGGAGCTGTACAGTCGACTTTTCGAGAACGATCGGTAAGTAATTACCTTACTATAAGCATCACTAGTTAAATATGTGCTTATTCAAATAAAGTATAAATTGTTCATCTATGTACTTGTTACTAATGCATGTAGCCATGCAAGCCTTTTTTATATCATTATATCGTAATAATTATTTTTATTTAGAATTTAGCATTTGAAGAAAATTTCATAGAGAGATTTCAAATATTCCAAGCGTTCTACAGATTTCCATTTCACATTTTTTTGAAAATATATTAATATGATGCTATCTATGGTTTACGCAGGTATTAAAATCTTGCCTTTCTATATTTCAATATAAACCGTCTATATTGGAAGACTTGAGATGAAAAAATAACTGGTAATTTTAAAATTTACCAATCCTGAAATATAGTATATCAATATTAAAATATAATTATATTTATTATTTTTGTTAAAAATTTACGTTTTACTTGAAAAATAGGAAGAAAAAACATATTCTAGAGAACAATTTTTACTAAAATACTCCTATTGGATATATTGTAAAGAAAATTTTAAAACATAAATTTAAAAAAATAAATATGTAGGTATAATGCCGGAGAATCTGAAATAGATAACTTGTGTATTGTTTGAAATTACAGTACTAAGTTTCAGGTTGAATTCGTTTTAAATTTCGGTTGTAATTAAAACAGCAGTAGACACTTGTCTGAAGATAAGCCACTTGTTATGTTAACAAATACATGAAAGTTTCGTTATATAATAAAATAGTTTTTCTCAGTATGTTTTTTACTGTCAGCTTGTTTACTCGTGATGCTTCATTGAATACAGGGCTTGCGGGTTCGAGTCTGGTAATTCGCAGCATTTAGTGTTTACGGCGAGAAAACCACTGCGTATCTCATACCGCGCATTCTTTATAATACCGACTTATCTTTCATTCAATGCTTCACACTTATTAACTAAAGTCAAGGAAAAGGTAAAATCTCATTTCTCGAACAACCTGATATATGCATTAAATACATCGATGCTCTTTCTTTTTTATTTATTGTTGTGCTTTTATACTAAGGACCTGTTTTTGTGTTATATTTTTAATTTATTAATGTTATCTCGCATGATGTTGCTCAACTATCTATTGTAGTTATTATTGTCAAATAACATTATCGACAGACTGCTGTGGTTTTCTGAAAATGATTTTTGTAAAGTAAGTGTATTGTCTTCTTAATGTATAAAATGACGGCGACGTGGTTCGCCACCCGTCACGTCCTGATTCTCATGATGGCGAGAAGCGACCAATGGAGAGCCGTTTCGCTGCGATAAATGGTAGCGGATGGAACTCTGTGGTCTCTGCCAACCCCTGCGGGGGATAGGCGTGGATATATAAAAAAATGTATAAAATAAAAAATAATTAAAAATATTTTGTACTATATTGAATAGAGTGCGACCTCTACTACTCTGTGTGTCTGTGGCCAGTCAACCAGATCACGCAGCCGCCGGATGAGTCAGCCCCCGCGGGCGCCACCGCCGACCCCCGTCACACCGGACACTCGACAACGTTTACGATACCTCTTTGTACATATATCGCATACACAATGATCGTGTGGTTGACCTATCGCCGCTACCGGGCGAGCTTTTAATACTGCTTATCAATTTTACGCTGATTAGGTATTGCGCGTTGGCAGGAAAGTAACTTTTAAATATTAATAGAATTTATATTAACTAAACTTATAATGCTTAGCTAGGTAGGTATATGATTCACATCAATAGCCCAAACGGGGGACACGAACTTACGACATTAAATGTCCTGTCCCTATTTGTTGGTGCAAACCTGTTTGCCGACCCATTTTTTCTGCTGACAAGTTATTAAAGTATAAAAAAGCAAAAGATTATAAAATGTATTTATTTATTTATTTTTCTTACTTGTAATGACGTAAAATGCTTACTATGAAGATCTTAATAGGAATTTTATTAAACATTATTATTATTAAAGAGATTTTTCCCGTTAATGCATTTACTTTCAAAATTTTTAACAGTAGTCAATTTACATGTTACCAACTTTAAATTTTTCCAGGGTAAAAGGTGCCTTAAATGATTTTTTTTTATCAGTAATTCTATAATCTCGTAAAATTCCCTACAAAATAGGTATACCCGTTTTGTTGAATCATCTGGTTAAATAGACAGACTAACAGACAAATAAAAATTTAGAATAATTTTGTTATCTTGTAGATATGAAGTCATACAAAAGTTTGTAACATTACAAACAATAGACCTCTGTTTATTTGTATGTATTGATTCATTCAATATTTACCAATGGTAAGTACAAAATTAACATGCAATAAAAGTGTATATTTTTAAAATGAATACCCCACTTGTATTATTCATCGGTAGACTTCCAAGGCAGTTACTTTATGAATGACCGTGAACGCATGGTTATGGCGTCGTAAATAATTAAAGTTGGCGGGCGTTCAAAGCATTTTAGGTCGTTTTTCCAGCAGTATTCGTATTTGTAGAACTCGTGTTATTGAATGAAACGCCCTAAATATTATTATTTTTTATATAACACAAAAATCATCGTTATTATCTATTGCAATTATAATTTATGTTTTCTTTCTGTTTATTTTACCGAACCACCATCCTTATTCTTTTTCTGCTTTACCTAAAGCTTGACTGGATAGGTAGAGATTTTTTTTCAAGTTTAATTAAAAATAATATGCGTTAATGGTGAGTATTATAAGTGTATATTAAGAACCCTAATTGTCGAAAACGTATTTTAGAATTTTTTCTAGTTATAGTATATTTATTATATATGTAATAAAGAAATTAAAATAACTTTAAAAATTATTTTTTTTAAATATATGTATATACACGTTAAATTCTAAACTGAAACTGAACAAATATTTATTATTACGTTTTTTATATAAGTTTCGTATTTCATGTTCGTGGACTATGTTAGCAGAAGTAACGATTTTTTAGTTATCTAATCCGGTTATACGATATACTGATCCGGTTCCAGTCTCGTTTGGCAAGTAATCACGAGTACTAGCATAAATATATAGGATGGGATTAAAATTTACTGTCGAGGGTGAACAAAAAATGCAATAACCAATGCCACTGTTGATACGATAAAACAGACTGTACGTTTCAAAATCCTGCTGTACACTTAAGTGGCAGCCAAGGAACGGGGAAGCGGTCGCCCCCGAGCTAAATTCCAGGTGATAAGGATAACCTCGTAAACACTTCCACCCTGAATAACCTGGTAATTACTAACCATCAGGTGACCCGCTTACTTTTTTTTAACCGTGTAAGCGTGTCATCTGGCTGAAAGAAATCAACGCCGCCCAGTCTTTAAGAAACGTGTAGGTTTGTTTCTTGAAGGTTCGAACGTCGTGTCGATTTGAAAATAACGCTGTACGTAGATAGTTTGTCTAGATCTTCCTTAAAACAAGGATCATGTCAATGTGACATTTAACCAGACCACAGTTCAATAAAAAACGTACATTACTGCAATTGTTAGGTGAAAGTCTAGTCAAAGAATCCTTTATTTCCAGTACATTGGATTTGTGCATATTTTATGCAATATTTTCTATAATGCTCCCATATTTATTGAGTTTTTAAACGGTGACATCGTTTTCGAAATAAATTTATTTTTTAAGTTTATATATAATAAGGGTATAAAACTCCACGCCCCTCTGACACGGCGTCAAGCCGATGGAGTCTGCGATTTGCGCAGATTCCCAATATATTTTACTTGCCCGCGGGCCCAGTATTCGATAAAGCTATTAAAGCCAATAGGCTACCAGCATTAACATCTTCGAATCAAATAACTCCACGTATAACATACAAATGACAAAATCGAATAAGAAAGTGAAGTTATGAAGTGATGGCTTGTTTCTAGTCCTTTACATGTTTGATTTGTTATTGTATGTTAGAATTGTAGTGTTACTTTTATCTGGAAATAATAAATGTAAGTTTACCAACCAAATTTAAAATCCATTGGGAACTGAGGTACGGATTTTTCTGTATAATTTTCTGGCTGGAAGAAAAATAATACTAATTTTTTTTTATAGAGAAGCAGGCAAACGAGCATGTGGGTTACAACTTGTCGGCATTTCGTGGACACTACGCTCGTCTCTTGAATGCCCCTCAGATATACCCCGTATTTACGTCGGAACAACACAGGCTTAACATTAGGTTATCCATTTGCTCGTTTACTAAGCTCTCTCATACGAAAATGCTTGAGCTATTTAGGGCTGTGTATCATTTTCATTATGGTCACCCAGCATAAAGTATTGCAAGTATTTAACCGGTATTTAATATGACTGCTTTTTGCGTAGGTAAATTAATGCAAATTATATGCAAAAAAGATGATCATATTATAATATGTACCAAACTAACTTACAATATATATATATATATATATATATATATATATATATATATATATATATATATATATATATATATATATATACATACAATCCTAGCCCCCATTTCAATAAATATCTGTAGATCATAAACATATTTATTTATCCCAATGCGAGAATACAACCGGTAACCATTGACTCATAATGCCGTAGTATCGTCACTTAATCATTTAGGTAGGCAACTAGTTTGAAGATAGTTAAAATATTGCAAAGGTATACGTTCAAATCAGTACTTGCATCATGCTGCATTACTTTTCAAGGATAGCTTATAAAGTACGTAAAACAAGTTACCATACATGTAGTAGTAGGTTGGTACCATAAGTGAATCGGTTTGAGACGGAGCATTAATTTTAAATAACCAACTTCGGCGCAGAGCCTCGTCAAGGTGAGTCTGTTCTAGTAGCGTTGCGACACTTTTACAAGAATCTAGACTAATATTATATCGTTCATACACATTTTTATATGTTATTATATTTCTCAGTATTTTTTATTACATAGGAAGACAAACAATAAGGCGTGTCGAATCATGGAAAACAATCATTTAGCCATTAGACATCTGCACTATCATGAGCATTACAGAAGCGTTGCCAGTCTTTGAGATATGTATGTATCTTATATGATATCTTGGCTTCGTATCGGTTTGGAAATACCGCTGTAGGTAGCTGGTTCTTTTCTCTTTTTATATATAAATATTTGTGATTTTTTTATATTATCTGCTTGTTCGTTTATCTCCTATCATAAAAACATAAATAAATATTGATAATAAATGCATCCTGCATAGTGCATCCTCGTAAATCACAAACGAGACTTCGATGAGAGAATGGTATCGATTTAAAATCAAGATCATATTACCACAAGTGCGGAAGAGTTCGCCTTGAGAGATACCTTTTTCCAACGGCGGGCTAGTAAGGCTATGAGGGCTTGAGAAAAGGGTTGCTTAGATAGTTTGGGCACATAAGGTGATGATAGAGAGGATAGCACAGAAAGACCACTGGCAAAAGAAATTTTTCGTTGTGGATTGTGGATGAAAGGGTCGGTAGGGGCAGACTAAGAAAATATACTTTGACCAATTTGCGGAAGTTTTTAAGAAATTCTAGGTCAAGAGTACCCTTAACCGACGAGCTTGCATAAAGAGAGATGAGTGTGGAGGAAGCAAGGAAAGTATACCGAGATCGTAGCAGATAAAGATCTGTGGTCTCTGCCTACCCCTACGGAAAACAGGCATGACGATATGTATGTACGTATTTATGAGGGAGGCCAACATTCAACAATGGACTATTTTGGCTGTATTGATAACTTATCGCTGCCCTTGTT
Source organism: Baronia brevicornis (assembly GCA_031353405.1). Classification (NCBI taxonomy): domain Eukaryota; kingdom Metazoa; phylum Arthropoda; class Insecta; order Lepidoptera; family Papilionidae; genus Baronia; species Baronia brevicornis. The sequence goes on from JASFAT010002302.1 coordinate 37,462, forward strand.
AATGCATTCAAACTAAATAATTATAAAAACAATAACACAGTTATCTTCACCGTTACAAATGAATGCTTTAAATACATTATCATTAGTAGACGCACATACATTTAAAATTAACCTTTTATGTCAAGAATTTTTTTAGATACTTATTTTCCTTCCTACATTATTACATATTACAGTTTGCGTTTAACTTAATAGAAAAATTAATTAGTGCTCATGCGCCACAGTTTTAAATTGTCTTGAGTTCTGTCGAAAAGGTTGTCTGAAGAAATCGTTTTTAGCGATTAGACCGCCTATTACTACATTTAAATTACGAATTTACTTTTTTATATAATTTTTTTAAACTTATAGGATGCACTATAATTTTAAAATACTTGAACTATCTAAAACCCACATAACTGACAACCCACATAACACTGTAGAAATAAATAACACGTATTATTTATTTCTACAAATGAAATTATATTAATGAAGAATATAATACGGAACCAATTTAAACATATTTTGAAAAATATAATGCAAACACTTTCATTATACATGTTTGGAGCAAACGCTGCGCTGGCATATTTACTTTGTTTCGAATGTAGACCGCAAAAATAAGTTTCAACGTACATTCTCTCCCAGAGTGTGCGTAATTATAGACTTTGGCATACTTCGGTAATATCTGGCGCCTTGCTCGAACTCTCTTTTGTTTTACTGTAGCTCCTTTGTGCTCGTCTGATTACCACAGCATTAAATAAATATTAGCATTTAGTAATATTTAATTTATTTTTCTAGAGAAAAATGGTAATGGGTTGAACATTAGAGAATTCGATATAACCATTCAATTAAGCTATAAATGTTATATTAACAAAACTAAAACTCACATTAATAGTCTAATGGTAGAAAACTAATTAGGATATTGCCACTTAAACCATTTTTTATTAGAATAATAAGATATACGAGTAAGTGTCTGGTGGAACGCAACTACGAAAAACGTCAATAACACAAGTTTGAACTTCGTGAAAATTATCTGAGAATGTGTCTATAAACACTTGTGTGATGTTGTTACGTACATAGTGTTTATGCTTGAAGATTGAAATTTAACTTGAGTGTTTCCAAACAATTTTATTGAATCGAATATTTACTAAAAGATACATCGCATCTTGATATTATCATCCTCCGCATCTTGATACTATCAGCCTGCAGAAATCCACTACTGTACTCTAGTTACATTGATAAATGTATCATTAATATATTGAAACTTTTTATTTGAATACATTCATCTTATGATCCTACGTCCCCGAGGTGGGGCAGAGGGCGTCCACAGTGCTTCTCTATTGGAATTGGTCTTAAGCGACGCGCTTCACTTGAGGCCACGCTTGAATACATTAAAATCTTTTATATGATATTACTTCTTTTTAAATTCTTAATTTAAAATAAAAAAGAAATAAATTGTTTTGTAAAAACAAAAACCATTCGACAGTTCGACTGACGTTTTTCGATAGGCGATTCTCACTGGTTCCACAGTATTGGTGATTTATAAAGTAACGGCGCCATTTGGTAGCTCCGCTGTCGCCCACCATGAAACCAAGTTAACTACCACTAAACTAGTGCGACAACGTCACAGCATAAATTACAATGCACTTCTGAGAATGATCACAAGCCTCTATTCATATTGACAAGGTGGACCCATAATCTTTTTTTCTGATATAGTCTAGCAATGTTCTAATATTACTGGAATTCTTAATAACCATACCCACTAAGCATATAATACTTGAGGAAATCACATCAATACTCCAATGGACGGTATGAACTCACGATGTACTGTGGATCGTAAGCTCATGCTTTACTATCTGAGCTTTTGCTCTACTGCAATGCGCCTTCAATACGCCTTCAATACATGTTGATGATGTTAAATCTATACGTAATTCTTCAGGATGAAAATTCCCATATTACGTTTTCCTCCGCCACTCCTAAGTTTAAACTTGACATTGTAAATTTACAGAGGTTTTATCAAGCGCACTTAAGTACCATGATGTATCGTAATAATGATAAATATATATTTGAAGTATTGACATTGAAGTTGTCTTTAACTTCACGTACAAAATTTTTCTGTGATTTTAACTTAGTTCGTAGGTTGAATCGCTAACTGTCGTTCCGCGTTGTTCAACTCTGGTTACTTACGTGGTATAATAATCTACAGTTAGGTGTCATGTTGGATACATACGAAGAAATTGCTCTGTTATGTTTGGTGTCGATCATACGACCGTTCTTACTTTTAACTATTATTTTACCTCGCATTGACTGTCCCTTTCTGTGAGACAATGTACTATTGTAATATAGGTACTAAGTTAAGTTTAAATAATCAAATATGATTCCATATGATTATTGACATCACGTTTCATTCACAGAACTACTTACGTTTCAATGAGTAACACATTAAGAATAACGTCATGTAGTCACACCTTATATAGAATTGTTTACTAAATGTTTTATGAATGAAACGACGCTGTTATTACTACTTCGTGATTCTTTAACATACGAGAAAGAGAGCGTAGATTATAATTAATTAGTAACAGAGAAAGAATTAATCAAATGTCTAAAACCATATATAATACGTACTATACATATAATACTACTGTGTGGTTCCCGACATAGGGTCCAGTCCATTTTTTACCTAGGATTTATAATAATTATTTATTATTCTTTTCGTTAGTAGGTGATTAATTACAGTGGAGACTCGATTATCTTGACTAATTGTTTTTTGTAAGACATTTAGATAATTAAATATATTAAAAAACCACTATTATTGTACATATTATTAACTCTAGAAACATAGCTTACCTCACCCGCGTACATATAATGCTAGGTGGTTATTAACATAAATTTTCGTACTTAACATAAAAAGGTCGCGGTTGGGAATCGGGATAACTGTGTCCGGATAATCGAGTCTCCACTTATTTACTTTTTATTTATTTACTTTTTTATTAAATCTTTATTTTTTCACTATAAACAGGGTTACAATGAGCGAACTTGTGCCAATTGGTATATTCTATCAATCAATCCATTTTATACCATGTGCACATGGTATAAATGTGTTAATGTGACCACAAATATAAATTAATACCCCTATCATATATTATTTAATGTTAAGAAGAATTGATAATGTTTAGAAATCACTTATGAAAATCAATAACAGAAATCTGTTAGAAATTCAAGATGTATTAGTGTAGATATCATCTGAAATTCCATACTGAAAAGACTGGTTTAGTATCTACCGCAAATGCGGAACTACTTTATCTTGTCTAGTATATCTATTTCTGGTTTTGCGTAATTCCGGTAATCGCGTGACTTCACGTCACTGACACTTTTACCGTCTTTTATATCTATTATTTTCGTTTTTACTTTGTTCATGCGGCTCACTTCAGTTGTATTATATTGCTCTAACTTTTGCCGTGGACCCGTCAATGAAGTGTTGCATCGGTTCCATGGTAAAGCCCCTATATTTAACGTCTTAGCAAACTGATGTAGCAATGGGTTGGTCATCATAATTTTCGGAGATCTCACAATCGTTGGAGTATACGAGTGCTGGAGTGGAGATCGTGACTTGACGAGCGACGAGCAACGCAAGGTGGCTGGCAGAAATTGAATGCATGAACCCCAAGATCGACCTAGGCAGCGTGTCTTAGGCGAAGCCTATATCCAGCGGTTGACTGGCGCGGGTTTTTATGATTGATAATAAAAGAAGTTTTATTTTCGATTGGAATTTGAATCTCAGGTTGGAACCGAAACATGACGTCTTTTCGAAGACAAAAGCTTCATTTATTACTTTTAATGCATTTTTTTCTACATTTCCATATTGTACATATAACTGACCTGCTTTCTGCCCAGAAACGTCTGAAAATTAGCATTGTTTGCGTAATACGGCATGTGATTCATACATTGTTAGTATGTTTGAAATAGTGCTGCTTTGCTCTGTTTGTTTTCAATGAACGTCATAAATGCATTCATGCCTTTGGTAACGAACATAATGCTTAAGGTGTAAATATATGGTCAATCAGATTATTATTACGCAAATAGAATAGAAAAAACTTTGTTCATGACACCTTTTTTGTATAATAGCTAAAATTAAAATCTTAATAATATTATAATATACTAATAAACAAAAGAAAAAATATTTTAATCTAACAAGTGTCATAAAATATTTCTTGCTCAGCATATGCCAGGCATGTATAATTATAAATCCGTGGCTCCTATACTAATCAATATGTGCATAGTTGCACTGGACATGTAGCCTGCGTCAAAATCGAGGGGTGTTTCCTTAATCTTCACGCTTTGCGAGCGGATTGGGGGTCGTAGATTGGTTTTATTCTCAAGAAGACTCTGCTGTACAATCTACTGGATTTGATCCCATAGTCGTCTCGTACGACAAGCATGGGCATAATTCTGTGACGAGAATATATATACTGTTCACTCGAATTAATTTTTTATACGTACTCCAGAAGTAATTTTTACTCGAACGTTATGTTGCACCAAATTTAAGGTAAATATTTATTTCGAAACGACCTAAAAATACATTTTTGACTTCTGCTTGACAAAATTACCAAATATAAACTGGTTTCATATATTATCAACCTTTGCGTCGTTCGATTTCGGCGCTGACATCATTATACGCTTCGTCACATTTTGTATTGCGATATGTTAACAACGAGAACGTATTTTTAAAATAACATTTCATAAGGAAGTATTATAATTTCCTACACTAAATCATCTAATCAAATGTCTATTTTCCCCCATTTTTTTAAATTTTAGAACTTAAAGCAATTCATATAAAAGTAAAGTCCCAAAATAGTAGGTACGGCGTTCCTGAGATAAATTCAGAAAAACCAAAAAAGTCAAATGGTCAAAAAGACAAAAATGCTGATGTTGGACAATGTAAAATGAAAAGGACTATAATAAGGTGTAGCCCATGTCCAAAGACGGAGGTCATAACTTGCCATCAATTACGTGACTCACTTGATCATTTCCCTGCCTCTTACACAAAAATTTTAAGACAACTTGGGAAACTGCGGCTTTTTCAATTTAACATGCAGAGACACTTAAATTTTTTTTATTTACATTATTCTTCTCATCTGTTCTCTCAATCCTTGAGAATCGTAACTTACCATTGCGAATTTAATGAAAATGCGAGCAACGTGACCTATGTTGCTCGCACAGTACCTGCATGGACATCGGAAGCGTGTCGGTTATTTCTGACGCCTTTTTACCAATGTATCTTATACCAAAATTTTTCGGCTTTTTCCTAATAATGTAGCCAAATTAACTTAGGGACACGATTATTTTGAAATATCAGAGAAAGTCCCTAATCTAAATATGTCTTTTGGCATATGCGTCCTCCAACTCCTTCCATTGCTTTCTATCTTCAGCCACTCGTGTCCAGTGTGTAATCCAGTAGTTTGAGGTCATCCTCCCATCTCCTTATTAGGCGACATCTTTTCATCTTGCTATCCTTAGTATACCATTTTTTTTGTGTGATCTGACTGATCTTTTGGCTCCATTTCCCTAAGTTACATCGTATAGTGTGTCCGGCCCACATCCATTTCAGTGAGTCTATATGTGTAAGAATATTTATAACTTTACATTTCAATAAATTTCCTTGTGATATTGCAGGATTGGCGCTGTTGATAGCAGGCGGCGTGCAGATGTCAAACGCTCCGGCCACACCGGCGCCACAAGACTCCGACAACGGACTCGCCGCGCTAATCGCGGGCGGGGTGATACTGTGTCTTGGAGTTCTGTTTGCTGGTACGTAGTAACTCACGCTTATTTACGCATTCGATATCCTCATTTACCTTATAATTACCGTTATCACAAATTTGAGGCGAATGCTCCGCATACCATAGACGACCAAACACAAAAATGTTCTCTCCCAACTCGGTATTAAGACCGGACTGTCCATCATCTGTCTTTAACGCAACCTGACTTTTATCGGACACATTATGCGAAGAGGAGATGGTAACCTGGAAAAGCTGGTCATTATTGGTTATACCGAAGGGAAGAGAGCGCGATACCGGTCTTCAACAAGATGGTCCGATCAAGAGAAGGAAGCCACATCCTCTTCCCAATTTCGACAGATAGTAAGGGCTGCTTTGGACTGGAACGGATGAATCGAGAAATATTGTCCGTTTGAGGGATTCTAGTGACCACGACCATCACTAATGGAGGGACTGATTAAAGAAGAAGATCACAAATTGATGAAGTGCATCGTGTATGTTCACGAGAATTGTTTCTATTGTAAAAATCTTTTTATTTATTTATTGTATTGATGGACCACCAACAGGAATTACAAAAATTACATTAGTCTAATCAATTCTTAAAATATATTAAAATGTAATTCTTAGAATATATTAAAATGTGATCCTAATTACAGACGGACACAACATTAATATATAGTGAAACCAGATTGGACAATATTAGAAATTATTATATATGACAGGTTACATGCTATTAGATTTAATATGATTAAATAATCTTCTGTAAATTCTACTCATTATCACTTCTTTTAAAGAAATAATTGGCATTATAATTGTGAATACAACAGTCCACAGCTAGATATTATCTTCATTATCAGCTAGATCGTGTGCTGTAGTAATCCCTACACTTAGCCAGCGGATTAAAAATTAGTAAACAGTGTTAATTAAATTCTGTAGTAAATATGTTTTTAATGAAACCAGTACTATACATATACAGGGTTAATTTCGTCTTAGATAATTTGTTGAGCAATGAACAGAAAATCATAATGTAAGATTTAAAGTGAAAAAATATATACTTACAATATCAGCATAAACTAAACTATTAAAGAATGAAACTATTGTACGTCATTTTTTTCCATGCTTATAGCGTACAACATATTAAAATAACCGTGGCATTATTTAACCTCATGCTTCAGTTCCCTAATGGCTTGGTTCCTCGACTGGCAATCAGATTGTAATATATCCCGCTGACCTTACCTTTAAGGTTGAACTACTAATGTTGATTATATTTCCGTTATATCCGAAGAACGGGGTTGGGTCACATATGTGGAACTAAATACAATCGAAGCTCTTTTTATAAAAGGATTACAAGCAAGAATGTAAAGTTATTTTGATTTGGATTAATTTTCCTTGGTGTGTGTTTTTACTTGTGAATACTATTTATGTTTTCTTTATGGATATTATTCATATAAAAGGGTAGAGGATCGATAAAGATATTAACAGTACTAAAATAGAGTATGTAATGGGTATTCCAAATAATGTGATTTTCCACATTATGCACAATAAAGGCGAAAGGATTAGCATTGCACTTATTACAACTAATCCAGCTATATGGAGGTTCATTGTTGTACGTAGGTCCACTCCAAAACGCTATTCCAACGAAGAGACCACTGACGCGAACCATTTCTCTTAATATACGCAACATTGCTTAGTTGAAGTAATTTAAAGAAAGTACAACTAATAGTGATAGTTAAATCTCTACAATAACGTATGCTTCTAGGATTTCTTTAATTATGCATTATCCTTGTCAATTTTCATCAGCCTTTATGGCTATAGTAAACGATTCACAGGGTAACGTCCGAAAAGAAACGTCTCTTCTGGCTAAACAAACATGCGAGAGCGCACACCCTGCTGCAGGCCTGACGACACCTTTCCCTTAAACGAAAGTCCCGAACCGAACTTTGCCGCTAAACTTGCGTCTCTCTTGCAAACGCTTGCGCCAAATCATCTGCCTGCCTGTCTGTCTGTATGTTGAAGATTTATTAATTCTAAAATATTTAAAAGGAGGCGTGAGTTTACTGGGAACTCGATTTTGCTTATGTATTAATCAACATTTATCCCTTATTGGCAAAACCTTCGAAAATATATCTAATAGTATCATTACACTTTTATGCATTGGACCGACTGACTAAAATAATTTGTTTGATAGACGCAAAAGACCGTGAGTGCGAGTGAAAAACCCATTTGAAATATTTTATCGGTGTACTTTATAATATAATGGACTGATTAACATAAATCCATTCTATTTCTCGCTTTCAACTCGATAGGCTTATGTTAATGTCGCGGCCGTCTACTTGTGCAAACTGGTTATAGGCTTCGGAAACGGAAATGTGGAATAAGGAAACACCAAAGGATGCCAAATGTGTGACCGTAATTATTATTAAAGGGGGGCAACGGTTCATTTGGAACCGCTCGGCATCGTTAATATCATACAGTATTCGAAATAAGTGATTGCTTCACTTACAATGTACGTTATTAAGTATAGATAAACGTAATATATTGCACATATTACGTTTATTTACTGACTACAATGTGATCAATAGAATCAGGCTTTACTTTCCGGAAATCTATCACTATGTGGATATGAAAATTCTGATTGTCCACACACTACAATTTGGTTAAAATTATTATTACTTTTATTAACAACTCGTCGAAAAGAAAAGGTTGTCCATGGGCGGCGTTGATTGCTTTCTATTAGACGACACGCTCGCTCGTTTGTCCTCCTATCCCATAAAAAAAATTAGTATTTATGTCATTTATTCACACTTTAGTTCATATTTCGCTTTGTGCTTCTCAGTTTATTTTTTATAAGATGATCCCATTTAAACCATCATATTTATTCGGGTTCGTAGGAGACTGTAAGAAAAAATACCAAGAGATGGGCGGCAGCAAAATCAATTAGTCAGTAAAACCAATCATCGATCCCCAATCCGTCCGCCAAGCACGCGGGTGACGTCAGCATCCCTCTATTTTGAGGATGGTCAATGTCCAGGAGTAGACTGTTACGGTTGTATTGAGAATGAAGTAAAAATATTAGCCCCAGCCAATCCTCTAAATTATGAAATTGCAATATTTATTAAAATTGATCCAGTTATTATCGTATTTCACACCTAAACAAATATTGGCGTTAATTGACGTATAACTGTCGATTAAATTGAATATATAGCGAATTTATATGGTAACACTCGAATGCTCGCAAGCGCCTAAGCACAAACACACACATTTATGAATAATAGCGAACGGAGGCCGCATCGAGTTAGACTAGTCTAGATTGCATCAAACCGGTCTCATTTCCAGAAGCATTAGTAAATGTGGCCCACGGTCCAACGGTTGAATATAGACCTCAGTTTTAGAACAATATTATAGCTTTTAATATTTCATGAAAAAAATCCTTAGAATAACCTATAGAATATAGAAAACTTAGAATAAGAATAACCCTTAGAATACCGACCCCTCTAAAACGTCAAAAAGCGCACGGTACCGTGCCCGATGGCATCACCGCGCGCGTGGTGCTTGAGCTTGAATATTTATGGCTCTGAGAGTTCTTTGTTTATGTTTAAATGAATTCGAGTTACAGTTCTCGAAACTCAGTTAGATAGCCGATAAGAAGAAACAAAATTATCAATAAAAAATTATTTGAATATATAAATATATATTAACTAAATAGTTGGACATGAATAATGTCTTCGGCAATTTAGGGTACTTTTATATAGGATATGAATTCATATCCACGGTATTCGAAAGGTTAAGTGTTAATTGCAATTCGATTCTTTGTCATAACATGTGGCTAACTGGTAACTGACAGTGAATTCTGCCAGTGTTAAGTCAGTCAATTTCGATTCACTTCCTGTCGACATTTCTATCTATCACTACACTGTGCATTCTAACTGTTGTTATATTTAGATTGAAAAGGGTAGTGGTGGTCTATATTAATAAGGGTTATACGTCGAAAAGTGCGACAGAAAAAGAGTTAGGTAGTCTGTCGTCTGCACTAAGCACAAAAAAGTTTTACATATAAAACAAGAAAGAACAATATAAAACTAAGTGTAATTAAAAAAAGGTTTAGATCTAATAATAATACATTTATTGTCTCATAATATGCACAGAAAAAGACAGATACATTAAAAGGTCTTAAAACTAATTTAGCTGAAATTGCTCACTTTTTGTTAACAGACGATGAAGTTTCCTTTTAGCGCTGGTTTCCGGCTTTCCTTTCTTCATAAGATATTATTTGGTAGTCCTAATAATCGAGGGCTCTATATATATATATATATATATATATATATATATATATATATATATATATATATATATATATATAGATATGTACATAGGTACTTTTCTGTTAGCCGAGCGCAATCGAAAAATCGCCAAATAATGTAGAATTCCTACAAATTTCTTACAACCATAAAAGGAATGTTTATTTAGGGCCATGTGCCCTAAAAAAAGGTTAGGTTACATTTTTTTTACGTGGAAAAAAAGGTTAGGTTAGGTTGTAAGACATTTTGCGGAATTCTATATTATTTGGCGATTTTTCGCTTGCTCTCGGCTAACGAAAAAGTGCCATATATTTTCTCTACATTTATAAAATTTCTGCTGTTATCATTTTAGGTGTGGGCGGTTGGGCATGGTCCGCGAGATGGGGTGGGGGTAAGGAAACACCGGCTAGTGGTGCTGCAGGACTTACAGCTCTTAACCCGTCCACTGACCCACTGGTAGCCGCTCAGTACGCTCCAGTCAGGGACGCCCCACCAGCTCCTGACGACGAGATGCGTAACCTCATGGACAACAAAGAATGGTGAGCTACGATTTATACTTACTTTCTATTACTATTGGCGTTTCAACTGACATACCACGTTTATAATTTCACGCACGTAGTGCACCTTAAGTTTCATCCCCACCATCTGAATAAGTGGCACGCACCACTACCCTGTGAAACCAGCTACTCCCAGCAATGTTTCCGAACCCATACTACATTGGAACCTTCAAAAACAAGCCTACACTTTTCTTAAACATCGGCAACGCTTCTTTGGGCTTTAGATGTCTGTGGGCGACATTGATTGCTTTTCATCGTATGATACTTCTGTCGCGATGCGTCTTTTCAGGCGGGGTTCCAAGACTGAAAAAAAGCTTTTGTCGCCGAGTTTTTGTTCTCGTTCTACATAAGTCAATGACACAATTCCTCAAAACGAAATGCTGGTTGTTCTACGGAACACGATAGGTCGGCTAAGTGTTGTAATAAGGCAAACATTCCGAATTTAGAAAAAGCCTTTATTGCTGACACTAACTTTTTACATATAAATGTTGTAAATTACCTTAATACATTGACTTTAAGATTTGGTATTCAGCGCGTCCTGTGACACATAGGCCTCTTCCAGCTCTTTCCTTTCTTCTCTACTCTGTGATTTTCTATACCAAATTGTCCCTCCAATAACCTTAATGTCATCTGTCCATCTCCTAACCTGTCTGCCTCCAAGAAGCCTTAGTCCAACACAATGATATGGACGGTTGATGACGATGCTGCCTGATAAATTTATAGGCCCTAATCAAAAGCAATATTTATTTAGTAAACACTAGTGCGATTTATTTTCTCGATTTTAATGCAGTTCAACTTTAAACACTAACATTAATATTTACTAAATTTTCTTTCGTGTATTTATTTTTCTCGTCGATGTATGTTTTTTAAAATAGAGAAATTTGGTTTTAGAAGAATTTTTTATGCACTGTTCCTAAAAGGCTGGCAACACTGAAATGCTTATTGTGTTGTAAATGTCTATTGCGGTGGTATTGATTGCTTTCCATCAATCGACACGCTTGCACGTTTGGTTTCTTACCCCATAAAAAATGTAAAATTTATAACGTTGACTTGATTCACAAAATATACTTACTTATTCCAGGAAAGTGCTTTGTGACCTCGTCAATGTTTCCGCTCATTATGATTATATCACGTACGTTTGCGCACGTTATAAATATAGATATTGAACGACACATAATGAATTCAACATGTTTACACCCATCGACACAATGCCGTCACGGCCCTTTGTCGATGCGGTGCAGGTGTTAACAGTCCGCACAAGAGCGGCTATTGTCTTACTGTTTACATAGGTTTTCTTGTATATTTTGCAGTATTATTATATTAATTCACTTTATTCTATCGAACTGATTACACAAATCTACATAAGAGCGGAAGTATTACATGTTTGTACAGTCAGTACTATAGCGTACCAGCCGTACCTACTGCTACGGCGACAAACGGGATCTTTAGGGGGTTTTATCTTCTATATAATGAAAGTCTTCCAAATAAAATTAATTTATTTTTCTATTCACTGTACATTTATATCTTATTCATACTTTATCAATTTACATTTTATATCTCATTTTCTTATGCCGGAAGGGTGACATGTCTATTGAAAAACGTCAGTCGAACTAATATTTTTTGTTTTTATAAAAAAAATTATTATTTTTTTATTTTAAATTTTAAAATACAAATTTTAAAAGAAGTCAGAGAATATAAAAGGTTGTAATACATATATTCAAATAAAAAGTTCATTCACATTAGTGACACATTTATCAATATATCACTACAGTACTGTGGTATTGGAGTCATTTATATAAGTATTACAAAAAAGAAGGCATAACAGTAGATCTCCCATGGATCTAGATTCATGTAGGACTGACTACCAGGAAATGAGCGTGCCGGCGAGCTTGCAAAGAAAATGACATTAACAACTTGCAAAGTGCCAGTTTATTAACGTTTTCTTCTATTTTTAAACATAGAAGAGACATTAACATGATGCCAGAAATTCACATACACCATAGATTGTCATTTTAACCCTTTGCACCCGAACCATTTTTTAGTATGGGTATTCAGCTACCCGACAGTAGTTTTAATAAAAAATTGTAATACATCAAACATAAGAATTTTAAGCAAAAGTAGTTTATTTACATGTTTCATTTTTATTTACATACTACAAACATAATATTTTAATATTAAATTTTATAATTTTCCTTAGTGTGATATTTGAGGAAGCACTCTCCAAGGTGTATCCTAGGTTTTTCAGGACATGTGTCACAGTAATACACCGTTTCACGTCTTCCGCTTTTCTTTTTCGTTCGGTCAGAGCACACTCTACAATCTTTTTTTTCCTTTTAGCATAACATGTAGCTTACCATTTAATCGGATACTGTTATCGGTAGTTGCAGATGTTGAACCACGGCCAGCTCCACGGTCTTGTCGATAATCTCCTTTTAGCTGATTCACTAACAATTTCACATATTTTAAATGACTGATTGATCGCTCGTTTCTCTGCTTTTTCACCATTTTATATAAAATATAGGAATTATAATATATTATTCTAATTTTGTTTCTTCTTGCACTAATTACTTCATCACTCTCTTCACTGCTATTGTCTTGATCACTATCTTCTTTATGTTCATCCAGAATGTTATCAATCGATCTAAACATCGTCAAATCAAACTCATCTTCACTGCTACAAATTTCGTTCTTTGATTCCATTTTTATGACCTTAAGCAGACTAAATTGGAAATAGTAAAATATTTTGATACGTTCACAATTCACTTACAATCACTTGTAAAAGTATTTCAAAAAGATGTACTACCACAAAAAAAGTCACTTTAACTCCACCATCTGATAAATACCGGAATAATCTCACACCTGGGAAAAAATTTACAATGCGTGCAAGTATGAAGGGTTATTTTATTATCATAAATAGTAATGGCGCCTCTCAGGCGCCGTTCGAGTTGAAGTAAAGAATAGTTTGGCGCCTGAGAGGCGCCGTTCGGGTGCAAAGGGTTAAAGCCGTTAGACTTACTCGTTCTTATGTAATAGGACTAATCTAACAATACTTACACATATTTATCTAAAACATACTGGTCTCTCCTATTTATACCATATTAGCTTGATTTATAAAAACAAAATATAATTTTTAATGTGAAATAAAATTCCTATTTAGTAAATTTGGGATTCAGAACCCGTAAATTTATATTTTACAATCATGATATTTTAAATAAAAATGATAGATTTCCATATATGTGATTTTTAACATTAACTATTTTATAATATTTTCATGTTAAGTCTGTTTTTTCTCTTACAAATTCTGTTTACGATATAAAACTATAGGTAACGAGGTAACTTAAGAAAATAGAGCCAAAAGGTCACAGTTTAGTATCCAAGGGATTTCAATAGGAAAGAGGTCGCCCAATGAGGAGATGGGAGGATGGCCTCAAAATACAAGTTGGACAAGATTAGCATAAGATAGGAAGGAGTTGGAAGAGGCATATGCCAAAAGGCACATTGAGATTAGGGATTTTCTCTGAATTTCCTTTTTTTTATTACAAATGCTGTTTGTTTCAGCTTGAGCAGTGCTGAGGAAAGTGACAAAATGCTGGATAGTCGGCCTTCAGTGGCGTAAGCGTCCGTGATCTGCTTTGCCGATAACTAAATCAATATAACAGGCTAGTTCTGAAAATTTACTGTCCCCCTAATTATCTACGTGTTCTAATGATAATTTTGTTACATAAAATTATAACTAAGATATAATAAAAATTATTTTACGGTACATGCATGCATGCATGTATGCACAGTGTTCGAAAACTGCTCTAACTGTGCAAATGCATGGCAAATTGTCCGAGACAGAGGTTGTTTTTGATTGTAACGCAATTCGTGGTACAAAATGAAAGTGGAATTCGACATAATTAGGTGGTAATATAATGTGTGATAAAATAAGTATTATTTTTGCAAACTTTTTTTATAATTAATTACATAATCTCGTGACGAATTTTAATTATTTTTCGATAATCCCAATAAATTTTTCGACTAAAATTGACCAATTTGACATTATTCATTCTAATAATATACCTATACTCTATAAATTTGAAATTCTACTGTTTTATCACATATTACGTACTTATAAGATAAAAAAAAGTACTGTCTTCGTAAAATGAAGGCACACTGTCTGTATCGTGTTAAAGGTAATTGAAGTTTGAAAAACTTGGTTGTAAGATAATTAACATGTGATTAATTAAATACATGTGGCCAAATTATCGTCCGTACTTTTAGGATTATATGATCATAATGATGTTTATCATATACATATATAAAGCAATTTCTTTACAATAAGGCACAAATCAAAATGTAGTTTTCAATTTTCATACATTGTTTGCAAATTGCTAAGTAGTAAAGGTTGGCTCAGTGTTGAAGCTGCCGGTTTCAGAGTCAATAATGGTAATTTTGGGTACGGGTATAATCGACCTTTGACAAAGTTAATGTCCATTCCCCCAGAAAGGGGAGATCTCGTGCTCAGCAGTTGAACGCTCTGCAACTTCGAGCTCCTGGCGAAGTTGTTGGCTTTGAGCAATTCCACCACCGAAAGAAGCTTAGTAGGCATCTATTTTAACAAATATTTAAAAAATTAATTGGACTCATAGTATTTTTACATTGCAAAATATTTACTTCAAATTTTGCTAAGCAAACCGTCAAATAACTGAATTTTTAAGGGTTTGAAAATATTATTACCTATTTATGGTTGTTAGTTTTTGACCTATAACTCAATTTTCCACCCTGATATTTGGTTTAAATAACCACATCACAACATTCGCTTTAACAACACATAAGACATTTATTTTAAGGAAAGCAAGACTTCTCGTTATCTGAATTATTCAGTTCTTAGGTTAAAAATATTTAAGAGCTTTGAATATTTCCAGTGTAAAACAATGCTATTTTTGAACCTGTATCCGTGTATGTAAAAGTACCATAGTGTATTTTTAAGTGACACTCAGCTTCTTTTATGTATTCCAGCTGAGGTGTACTTTTTATTTATCATATTTATAAATGTACAATATTTTAAGTTGAGACCGTCCTTTGTAGATGTAAGACGTCCATGTGTATATAAACAAAGGTAGAAATACTACTGTGTTGGGGTTTTTGAAGGATTCACATACAATACATTTTTCTAATTTAAATAGTTTTGAAAAATATAAAATAGGGATGTTAACTGTATTCACAATATTTTCTTTATATATAAAGATTTTTTTTTCAATTCCTACTATTAGTTCACAATCTTCCTATATATATTTATTAGGTGTACAAATAAGTTTCCGCGGTTTTTTATAAAAAATTAGGAATTTATTGTAAAGGAAAAGTACATTACGTTTTATTCAAAGTATTTTCCATCATTTGCCACTACTTTTCCCCATCTTTCTGGCAACATTCGGATACCCCGTCGAAAAAACTCTTCATCTTTTGACGCTATCCACAAATCTACCCAATTTTTGGTGTCTTCATATGATGTGAAGCGCTGCTCAGACAGACCATGTGCCATCGACCGGAACAGGTGATAATCAGAAGGGGCTAAGTCTGGTGAATACGGCGGGTGGGGTAAAACTTCCCAGTTGAGTGTTTCCAAGTATGTTTTTACCGGCGCCGCAACATGTGGACGAGCATTATCGTGTAAAAGAATAATTTTGTCGTGTCTGGAGTAGTAATGGGCGCGTTTTTCCTTAAGTGCCCGACTCAATCTCATCAATTGTGTTCGGTAGAGAGCTCCAGTAATGGTTTCGCTTGGTTTCAGCAATTCATAATACACGACACCAAGCTGATCCCACCAAATACACAGCATGAGTTTTTTTCCATGAATATTCGGCTTAGCTGTCGATGTTGATGGTTCGCCGGGCTTAACCCATGACTTTCTCTTCTTTGGATTATCGTAGTAAATCCATTTTTCGTCACCAGTGACTATACGATGCAAAAAACTCTTTTTTTTATTCCTGGCAAGCAGCATTTCACTCATGCATAATCGGCGTTCAACGTCTCTCGGCTTTAGTTCATATGGAACCCAATTTCCTTGTTTTTGAATCATTCCTAACGATTTTAAACGATGTGAAATTGCTTGTTGAGTCACTTGTAGAGTAAGTGCAAGTTCTTTTTGCGTTTGGGACGAATCTTCCTCCAATAGTACTTCTAATTCCATGTCTTCGTACACTTTCGGCCTTCCACTGCGTTCTTTGTCTTTAACGTCAAACTCACCGTTAAACTTTTGAAACCATTCCTGACAACTTCTCTCACTTAAAGCAGCTTCACCATATGCTTCTAGAAGCAATCGATGCGCCTCAGCTGCAGATTTTTTCACATTAAAGAAGTAAATCAAAAGTTCCCGCAAATGATGCTTATTCGGAATAAAACTTGACATTTTTGCACGAAAAAAATTACGTGATGCTGATACGGAATCACTAGTACTTTAAGGTTATGGTGTTGCCAGATGACTAAACTTGGGATATTACGTTTTACATCTGACAATTTCTCCATAACCTTCTGGTGGGGCCATCTTTTGACAAACCGCGGAAACTTATTTGTACACCTAATATATATCTTGTTCATATTCTGAATAATTAATAATATACTTTTTATTCATCCACTCAAGTTCGAATACACTTTTTTAAGCTCCTAGTGAAAAATACAAATTTAAATAGTAAAAAAAAATACTCTTATATAAGATATTTGCCAGGATATAAAAGTATGAATTGATTTTAATTTCTTTTTCTATTACTTGTTAATAATCAAAACGTGATCAAATCACTCAAGTCTCCCAAAATGGAGAACGCCAATCAAAATGTATTCGTATTTTGTTTACAAACTATGTGACCAGTATTGATGTTTTAGAGCGGAATTTAAGGTGAAAAAGTTCTATTAAAAGATATATTTTTAGCTAAATTAAATACTGATGCATTGCTTCAATAAATAGTAAAAAACATCCCTATTTCCTTTATAGACGTTATTCCATCTTGATAACATCAAGTTACTCTACTACTACTAAGAAACTCACTTGTGTTATGAAGCAATATCATGACCCCTCTGCCACTATGTCACTTTTTCGTACCTAATCATAAATTGTATAGATAAGCCATCATCACAACACACCCAAATACAATAGTATGATTCTACCATAAGCCCTTTGTTACAAACTCAAACGGGCAATGTCCAGGATAAATGGATAATAATGGCATTTAATTTTATAGCAAAATAGGGTTTGAATTGATATTAATTTTAAAAGCTCTCTTTTTTATGAAATATTTATTTAAATTATCCAAAAAATAATATATACACCGAATTTATCATCAATTTTGATTCAATGATTTTGGTTTTAAAACATAGACTAATTAAGTTTTGTGTTTACACTATAAATCACAAATAAATTTTGCTTAGCTTTTTTGTTCCTTTATGTTAATTTATTATGAAATTTATGAATTTGCTGCAAGTGTGAAGTATTTACCTGTGTTAAATTATAAATTATTAAAGTACTCGTATATTTTTCATCTTTGTGTACTTAATATATCTTCAATATATGTTGTCTCTAATAAAGCTAAGAAAAAAATACATATATTATACAATATAAGTGGTTTCTTTTTCCCAACCTATCCTCTCACTAAATTATTTTTCATTAATTTCCTTAGATATATTTGATGGGTATATAGATTTATTACTTTCAGCCAACCAGTAATATTTTTATTCAATGCCTAGGTTGTTAAACTAGTCGACCATATTTGAACATACGGAGGTTGAAAAATGATGGTTCTCTATGACTCAAAAATGAGAGATGTAACTTAAGATCTGAAATACAGATACAAGATACAAAATACGTATTTTCATCTTATATCTAAAATACTTTTTTATTTTAAAGTTCATTTTGTAAATACTGTTGCGTAACACATGATGAAAAATATTTTTTTTTTATAAAACAAATCCTCATTTTGAAATCTCAAAATTCTGGTCAAGCAAGCCATTACAACTTTTTAAAAATAAATTGACAAGATGTCCATCAATGCGTGACAAGAACAGTTAATAGAAAATATCTGCGCGCGGGAAAGAGACAAGACGATGTCTTGAAAAAGCTACACATTCCTTAACACATTTTCGAATTTTGGAATGCTAGAACTTTCGATCGTTTTACCTATATAAAGAGGCGATGGTGCGTCGAAGAAGAGTTTTATACGTTTAATACGGAAGATATAGTAGAAGAGAACTAGTGGGAGTAAAGTGAAGAGATGGGAAACTAGTGGCCGATTTAATTTTACCGATACCCGAACCCCAGCTCGTAACAATACTAGGTTTGTTAAAATACTTTTAGTAATAGTTATCTATGCGTTTATTTACAAAATGTGACTAAATTCTATGGTGACATTAATTTTGAATGTTACCATAATAAAATTAATAACATATCAAACGTCTTAGCATGGAAAATTTAAAATACTGCAGCTCTCTGCTCGATGTCATTGAAGAAAACCTAAATAGGCGTATCAAGTTTTTGCAGTTAGAGCTTGCAGCAAATGATGCAAGTGACACATCTGTTCTTTAAACAACGGAAACAATATGTAAAAGAACATATTCTGACCGAAACAATAGATCTGAAAACAAAAATCGGAGACCTTAGACAATATTGAAGGTGATATAAAAAGTCAAAAGATGAATCTTATTACATCAGAATCCTCTATTGCAAGTAGCGACGGAAACACAGGGTCTGCTGACAACACCACTGACTTATAAACACTGCAATACCTAAACAATAAAGCTAAAAGAACTTAAATGCTTATCCTAATATATATCATCTGCTTATCATAGTAATATCCCTCCTATATTTTTCAACACAACCAAGCCCTGTGGAGCGACTCTTCTCTTTAGGAGGTATGATTATGAGGCCTCATCGAAGACAAATTAGTGATAAAATGTTTGAAGAACTGATTTCACTCAAGTCATATTTGCTATATGTGTGTTCTGTGATCAATGCGATCCATTTATTCGTAAATAATTCATGTAAAAATATAAACTTAAACTCATTCAAATGTAATTTTCTTACAAAAAAAAATTATCTTTAAAAAATATTTAAAAGATAAGTATTTTGTGTCTAATATTTCAGATACTATTCTAGAAAGTATTTTGTGTCTGATATCTGAAATACTTAATTTAAAAGTATCTTGCATTTTGTTTTCCAGATATTTTGTATATATAGGGTATTTTATACCATCACTGCTTATTCCGATACAATTCGTATGATAAAACGTGATTTAATAGTTCAAATTGTTTCCCCATTGTACCCACATTTTAACCTCATTTTACGGAAAAGCTACTACAGACGACACGGACCTGAATAGACTATCTTATTTGTTGATGCTACAGAACCCTAACAAAATAAAACAAATTACCGCTGTAAAGCAATATATTGATATATAAATGATCACGACATTAACTTTTCACAGAAAATAAAATTATTTAATATACATTTTGTTTTGTAAATACAAATACTTAAAGCTAATCAGTCTCGAGTAGTGCGTCGCCACCAAGGAACTCCAGTTACTTCATCTTCAGGGTACATGTTTATTGTAGGCCTGAAAATAATAGAAGTTACAATTATATGAAAATATTTAAGAGTATGAAAAAATTATCTTTCGTAATTTTGTCGTTTTGAGTGTGGTCACTTTATGTAATATGTACATTACAATGTACATATTACATAAAGTGATGATAGTAGCTCAGTTATCAACATCAATAGCTGGGACATGCCACTGTTTTGACATAGGCCTCATGCAAAGCGTGACTTATAGACCAATCTTTGACTTTACGCATTCATATTTCTGATAACCGCACTGCAGTGATTGTTGTCCCATCTGGGAAGACTGAAAGTAACGCTCAGTGAAACCTGCATGCTGGTTAGTGAAATTTAGTCTAATGGTACCCAGCATTGAATTAAGTGTTAATAACTTGTTCTACTGCTAGGTTCATTCCGCAGTAGTAAAACAAAAATGCAGTTTGTAATATTTAAAAAAATAGCATACAAATAATCACCTGTAAACTCGGCTATGAGGTAAAGTAGACGATGATATCAATGGGCAAGCAGGGGCAGGTACTTCCTGTAAAAATGAAATAATAAATAATAGCTAAATATTTTAAAAAACTATTTTTATTGATAGCCAGAATAGGTTCCCACCTTTTTATGGACTTAAAAACAAAATATAAAAACTTTTATGGACCTAAAAAAAATAAAACTTTACAAGAAAAAATGTTTATTTAAGCCATAATAATAAGATAAACATTTTAGACGGCTAGATGTTTTTTTTTTTTTTATGAAAATAGAGGTTTTTCATAAACATTTTGCCTTTGGACCGGCTACAATGAAAAGCTCCAGCACCCACTAGGAGGTACCTTCTCCCGTAGGGGACCTATGGGTTAGACAAGTTTCTATCAATCACCATTGGAAATATACGAAAAGATTTAATATTCGCTTGGTTTAAATCTTTATGGGTTTATGTCTAGCTATAGAATGCTGCAGGTTAATGATAGATTATTATATTAAACAAGCACCACACTTAAACCAAATATAAAATAACTGATGACTGAAAAACTGTAAACACAGATTATATTTTTAATATACAGTTAAGGGCAAATTAAAACATAATATAGGGCATTAAATGCTAAAGTGGACGTTTTCCTAGTCAACCACCATTGAAGAAAACAAAATAACAAGCTGTTTAGTAGAAAACATCGGTGATTCAATCTCAAAAATACATTCTTTATAATATGTTAATACTAGAAATTTAATTTAATTTAAAAGTTACATTATATTAGCGTATTTAATGTAGGATGATTTATTTAAAATACACGTATCATTCCTCCCATCAATGAAACTTAACTGTCTGTATCACACCAACCATGTCACTGTGATACAGACAAGCACAGATTTTTGTGATGAAAGACAGACGAAATACACCTATTGAATTGTTTTGTCTTTGAAGTGAAGAATGTTTTAGTATGATTTATTTCTTACACAAAAGTTTTTAAAATTAATCAAATGATACCTGTATAGATTGCATCGGTATATGCATATTGGCTCGAAGTTTTCTCTGTCGTATCTCGCGTCGAACACAGCACTGTACACCGAGTAATACACTGCATACGCACGACGAAAGACAACCTGGAATATATATATATATATATATATATATATATATATATATATATATATATATATATATATATATATATAAACAAATATGGTAACTAATTTTATAGTTATTGTGACGTCATCTGTTAGCAAATTATGTAAGAATAGTGTTTGTATACATAACATAATTATATTATTGGTATTTTATATAAAATAAACAATTTAGAATTATCTAAAATTCATGAAATTTCAATATTGAGCTGTATTTTAAGAATTGATTAGCAATAATTTAATTTGTTTGTTAAAAAAGATATTGTTGCTATGCTAAAGCAAATTTAGTTTTAAATTCTTTGTTCATTGTTTGTTGGCTTTGTTCGCTTTCTTGATTTTGTATATAAAAGTCAAAATTCAGTTGGGGCGAGATTCATTATAATGCGAACCACCATCGACACTGAAATATACAATGCCAAAACTTGCACGAAAATGTATGTCATAAATTTTATTATACACAATTTCTAGAAATAGTGTGTGTATATTTATTATACGACCATCGGAAATGTGTTCATTTAGCAGAGAATTTTGATGTACCCTTCACACAATATGAGAGAAAAATTTTGAGGCGTATGTTGGAAAATGAGCGATGGCGTACTCTTTACAACCACGAGCTATATAAGCTGTACAATGAGCCGAACGTCATCATTAAGATTGGACGCTTTCGTTGGGCTAGGCACGTGATACGGATGGACGAGGCTAGAGTACCCAAACGCCTACTTGACGGCAAACCATGGTCGTAGAAGTCGCGGAAGGCCTAAGCTCAGATGGCTGGATGGAATCGAGGGACAAACGGTGTGAGGGGCTGGAGGGAAAAAGCTTAACGAAGATCCGACTGAAAAAATTTACTGGACCAGGCTAAGGCCCACCAGCGGGTGTAATGCCTTAATGATGATGATTCACATAATATGCGCTGTTGCAAAATAGTAAACGGAAAGACATAGGTCTTCATTAGTGCTGTGCCCATTGTGCTCAAAAAATTTATGATGTATTATTTTTCACTATTTGTTTTATTTGTAGTATTAGGTGCGCAACTAAGTTCTCGCTGTTTTTCAGTGTAGAGTAGCTTCAGCAGTAAGTGTTGGTCAATTTTGACATATCCAAAAC
This sequence comes from Baronia brevicornis, assembly GCA_031353405.1. Lineage (NCBI taxonomy): Eukaryota > Metazoa > Arthropoda > Insecta > Lepidoptera > Papilionidae > Baronia > Baronia brevicornis. The sequence goes on from JASFAT010002302.1 coordinate 60,359, forward strand.
GTCATGAACCAAGCTTAGAACATATGGTAAACAAACCGCTCTGATACGTTAGTGATTTTATTGTGGCGTCATATACTTGTAGTTGTGTGAAAATGTCTGATTTTGTGCCAAATAATTCTCATTTGTGGGAAGTGTTACTTTTCTTATTTCATTCAAAAACATGGCGGCTGAAGCGCATTGCGAGTCAAGAAAGGTTACGGAAATGTTGCTAACAACGTGCCGCTATTGGTTCCGTCGCTTTAAAGACGTTGATTTCGATGTTGACACTGTCTGCGCCCATGATGATGAGAAGACCAAAAACATTCGAAAATGCTATTATGAGTTGTTAAAAACAAACAAAACCAACACTGAGAAACGGTATCGATTTCAATTAATGCGATTGAGCAGAGCACTGCGCGAAAAACGGCTACAATACGAGCAAAGCACGAAAAAGTGATTTTATTGCATGACAACACTCGGCTTAATGTTGGCAAACTCGTTAAAACCTTCATAGAAACGCTCAAATAGAAAGTTTTACCCACTCGCCATATTCCCCAGGTATTTCGCTGTCAGATTATTACTTCGCACGTGTCTTTATATGAGCGGAACTGCTGATCAGCATCAGCAGTTCAGCGTTATGATGACGTCGAAAAATGGCTTGATTCGTGGATAGCCTCAAAAGACGAACACTTTTATTGTAACGGAATTCGAACTCTGCCAGACAGATGGGCAATACTTTGAATAATATATATGTAAGCATTTTTACATAATTAAGTTGCATTTTTATAACAAAACAGCAAAAACTTAGTTGGGCATCTAATAATATTCACTTTACACATTTCCTAGCACCATTTAATATTGTTCTACTATAAGCATGAAACTTACAATAGACATATAATTATAAATGTAAACATGGCTTCTCATTTTTTTCGTGAAAACAGACCACATTATAAGCACACACACAACTCTAGGCCATTGAATGTGACCAGAAAGCCAAACTATTTTGTCTTTAATACTACACCCAATAAATAAATGTTTCAAATAATCTAATATTACAATATAAATTTATGTAAAATGATATAACTTTTATGTCATAGTAATTATCCTGCCCTTTTGTGTTTCTATTTATGGAATTTTTTAAATATTTTTGTCATATTGGCGATAGAAAACGTATTTGTTGTAATTAGAAAAAAAAGACTATTTAAAACATTTTTTTTCTCATACAAATACTATATAAAATCAAAAGACGTCATTTTCACATGCAAATATGTTTTCTGTCATCAATATGAATTATTAAACAATATATAAATACATGAACAAAATAGGTTAAACTATAATAAAAACTTGCTATAATAAAAAGCGAGTTAAGGTAATGGACTAAAACTATTTATGATCCAATAGAATTGATATTATTAAATTAAACAAAAATTACCTATATAAACTAATACTCCTAGATCACCATTGCGATTTGTGCGCCTTAAAACAATTCCAGCAATACATAATGAGATTCCGGTTAAAATACCTACAACAAATATAACCTGAAAAAAAATATTTTTTTAAAAATAAGGAGAACATATCCAATGACATAAATAACATTCTACTATTAAACTTAAATAAATTGTCAGGTACATCAAGCGAGTCTCGAGAAAACCAGTAATAATGTGAAATCCAATTGGGTGTGCATCATGCAAACAAATTCCATAATATTTTCCAGCAATTATCAAATATATACCATTTTTATATAAACCTAACATTCTGTTTTTTATAACTCGCACTAATAAGTGAAGTTATGGCTAGTTTGTGTCAACCACATAAAAATACATAAAACCAGGCATTGAACAGGGTCACGCCATTTCTTCCTGTGGCAGATAGTCCCAAACATTTGCCTATGAATAAGAGAAATCAGAGATTTCCAATACCACCAAGTATAGGCAACATACTGTATTGTTGATGATCATAATTAAAAAATATATACTTTTCGCATCAGAAGCGAATTTTATTAAGAAAAACCATTTTTAATGGGAAATTCGTTTAATTATTACGACTTGACAAATCAATAAAAAGTAACCGCATTAAATCTGAATGAAAATTTAATGTAAACAACACTTACACACAAAATAATAATAGTTTATGTGACCTTAAGCAACCAACAGTGAATTAGTTACGAATACATACTAGTCAAAAAGTGAATAGTTCTGCTTTTATTAAAAATGGCAGGGGTACTTAATCATCTAGTGGGGGTATTCCTAATAATATATATTGTTAACAATATAACATTTTTTCCGACCGACCGACCGACCGACCGATTTGCTCAGTGGCGGGGCCCTCCGCCCGCGGAGTCAATGGTCGCGGGTTCGATTCCCGCATCGGAATAAATATTTATATGAATTTATAAATGTTTATTCCGCGTCTGGTAACCCCCCCAATCCGCATTTCCTTTCCTGCCCCTTCCTTTCTGCTCTATCCTTTCGCTTCCTCTCCAATCCACGGTCTACCGTGCCAATGGATGCGTGGCTAGGGGCGAGCCTAGTCGAAAGCGTGCCGATCGTCCCGGGGTCGGGCTCCCCCGGGGACTATAGTGCCTTACCTCAGCATGCAGGGCTCTGCTGGGGCTGACCTCCATCCTCCCTTGCGGCTCGTGGCATTCACTAAGACGAATTTAATATACCTAATTTGTCGAAAAATGACGGCGACGTGGTTCGCCACCCGTCACGTCCTGATTCTCACGAGGGCGAAAAGCGACCAATGACGAGCCGTTTCGCTGCGATGAATGGCAGCGGATGTAGCTCTGTGGTCTCTGCCAACCCCTGCGGGGAATAGGCGTGAATATATAATAATAAAAAATAACATTTTTTAATGTGATATTTCTTCCTCAACAAAACCCTGCTTGATAATTTGACTAAATTCGTGATCTAGCCATGAAATATGTGTTTGCTATGACCAACTTAATAAACCTAATAATGCGAATAATATTTTTGTAAGTACTTACTTGTAATATGTAGTAGCATACATATTCAAATCCTGGACAGTGTCCACCACATGCACCAATAATAGGCACTTCTGGGCTTACAGATGGTGCAGGTGGACCTGGTGATCGACTCAAACCTTGAGGGTCTGTATCACATCTTGGTAGAGAAAATGAGGAAACACATGGTGGAAATGTGTAAGTCTCTGTTCTAACTCCATGAATGGGTATTTTCTCACATTTTCTATAACTTTTCCATGTTCCATTGCCATAAGGGGTTTGGTAAATTGGAGATGGTGGACCATATTCTCTCAATGTTCCATTATAATAATGGGGCAGCTGTGAAATAAAAAGAACTTTTATTATGAGAATTATTAAATACATACACATAATCATACTTCTAGATTTTAACATGGGTATAATAAAGATAAATGCAGTGGACCTGCATTTATCTGTACTCTGTCTAATTTGAGGTTTCCTGTAATCTGACATGCTTATCACTGTTGCTTACATAAAAATCTCAGCAAATGTTCACTAATATAATGCATAAATAGACAGGTTGTAACTTATACATGCCACCACTATCATTTTGTAAATTCTATAGCACTGATGATGTTATTTTTATAAGAAAATCTTATCCCCATTGTGATGTTTAATTTACCAAATTCAACATTAATATTATATACATAATTATGTAGTAAAATTCATTGTTCAAAAAGATTCTTTGATTTGTAATTTGTCAGATTACAAGGTACTCTTATTCAAAAAATTCAACACTATAATCTGACATCACCCTGTAAAACGTTTATCAGATTACAGATTACAGGGGTCCACTGTATTCAAACATATTATTTTAATACATTGTGCACAGGCAACTTTATAGAGAAACAAGTTCATGTCACCAGCTATTACTTTGTAATTGAGTTCTTTTTAAGTAATTAGCTAATTGAATATTTTAAAGCTAGTTCAAAAGGCTTCATTCCACCATTGTACCATCAGATTTGATAAACAAATTATGAGGTGACATGTAACAAATTTGTTCATATTAAGTTACTAAGAACATTCAATAAATAATAAATGAAAGAACTAAAAACATCTTGTTTCTTTGCCTCTTTTTTCCTAATGGCATCATAATATTCTCTGATTTTTAAAATAATAAAATTTTTTGTTATTATGAAAAATGTCTATTGTAATAATTTAATTTTTCTTAATAGAGCAAAACAATTTCAACATGTTGAGCACATGTCGAAATTATTGTGCTCTACTAAAAATATACAGAACTCATATGTGAGACAATGCAAAATAAACAGATGTAATGGTTTTTTTCCCTCTCACTTGAAATACAATATGAGTGTACAAATAAACATGCAAAATAAGTGCATGTTGACATCAAGTTGTAGATTGTTCTACAAACCAGCCTGTTCTACAAACTATAAGTATAAGATACATTACAATACTGAAATATTGAAGGTGAGATATGGCAGCAGACTACTTACATTAAAATTTATTAACACTATGTATGTATAGCACTTTATTTAACTTTGAATTTCATCAATATTAGTGTCAAATGTATTTTATATATATATATATATATATATATATATATATATATATATATATATATATATATATATATATATATATATATATATATATATATATATATATATATATATATATATATATATATATATATATATATATATATATATATATATATTGAATTTATACTGTTTATATTTATTATTTATACTGTTGAATTGTAGGTTATAATATGATCATGATTACCAATACATAACAATCTTTTGGAGAAGTAACAATTCAGAGACAATATCTTAATTTTATAAATGCAAGTTTTTAAGAGTCATCATATTTTCCCCCTTTAATTATATTCAGATTTAATAAACATAGACCTAATTAATTTTTAATTGAAATAAATATATACGACATTAATATAATCTCTGGGCTGTTAAATTCACTGTAAATAAAGTTTATTAATACTAACGTGGTATGCATTATCAGATGTGGAGCTATCGGTGCCAGCAACTTGATAGACGGGAGTATTGATGTCTTCCACCCACGGATACTTTACCCTTTGTTCTGCGGCTGTAGAAAATTGTTGTTCGCTTCGTTGAACTACCGTAGTTTGATATGGGTGAATACTCCTTGGCGATAATTGTTGTTTAAACATTTTTAAGAATCAGATTATCTACAAAACATTGTTTTTATACAAACATCAAAACGTATAGAAAACACGTCCATGTGTCAACATTTTACCTCATTTTTATTAAACACCTTGGCATTAAGTGATAATAAACGTAATTCTCTTTTACACATTCATTTACATTAAATTATATACAATGTTTTCAATTCTTTTTTCATTATATAAATTGATTTCAAATTTTCATTCGCTATCACTAGAGCTTCGGGACGCCATGTTTATTTAATGAATGAATAGAATAGAAATAGAAATGATAAATGAATGAAGAAGTATTACCAAGTTCATAGGTATTTTAAAAATAATACCTGAATATTTGGACCAAAATAAGTGAGTTGCGTTGTAGAAGTTTGATAAGGAAAACGTTAATAAACAAAATATATGAGCTTTTGAATTCAATTTTTAACATTTCCCCTACACTTATCCTCTATCGTATCGTCCTTACTTTTCTCAGCTAGGCAAATACAAATGTCTTAACTTAGTATGTATGCATGATTTAGTTTGAATATAAGTGGGATTTTTAAATTTTAATATTTTTAGTGATAAATAATTAAATACAAAATTATTAATACAACAAAAACATTATTTTAAAAGTTATAAGATAGACAAACGACTAGGTTGGTCATGGGGTAATAAGTGATCAGTGCCTCATGAACATGGCACTACTGAGGCATTACCTAACTTAGGATAAAATAAGTATAATGAGAAAAATGGAAATAAAAGATTGTTTTCGTTTATTAAACATCGAAACCAAATTATAAACCTATTTTTGTTAGTAACCAACAAAATATTTTTGAACATTAATATTATTTTCGTATTTAGAACATAATATCGATGTTTTCTGTATATCGATATTTATAGATAAAAATAAATATTTGTTTCTTTCGTTCGTTCGAAATCTCATGAATTCATGGCAAAATTGACATTGGCAATGGCAAGCTAAGTTAACCATGTAAACCGTTTATGCTTCTGGATAATTTTTTCTGTAAATATTTTGTATTGCTTTCATAAAAGTAAAACTTGTTGAATTAAAAATATTAATCTTTAAAACTAAGAATGTTAGTGTAAAATGCTTTTAAATAAAACGTATTACATTCAGTCAGTTTTTAATGCAGGAAACTGCTACAATTTATTTCTGATGGCTGTTTTAATTTTGAAGAGATAGTTTAAAAGAAACATTGCAATTTAAAAGGAATAACAAAAATCATGAATGGTAACGGAATTTCAAGTCCTGAAAGCGCAATGAGTATTGCAGATGATAACGATAATTTGGGCCCAACCGCTAACAACTTTTGTAGAGATTATGTTAGGGGCTGTTGTAACCGTGAAAATTGTAGATTTATGCACGAAATTCCACCAAAGTCCCGTTTAAAGGATCTCTTCAGATTCTGTCATGATTTTCAAAATAAAGGATGTTTTAGAGCAAATTGTAAGTTTATACATAGTTCTGTTGAAGATGAGGACCTTTTTTTTAAAACCGGAATATTTCCTCATTGCTCTCGGAATATGCCTGTGTGTCAAAACATTTTACATGGCAGATGCAACAACCAGGAATGCAAATTTATTCACCCACCAGATGTAGATGATAATGAGATAGTGCCTGTGCTTCGTCCAGTTCCTCCACCATATAATCGACGCCCACCTCCTATTAGACATGATGATTCACCACCAGAGGCTAAATTAAGAAGATTTGCTTTTGAAGATATAGGAATTGAAAATCAAGTTCTGTCAGCTACAGATGTATGTACTAACTGTGAAGCTTTAGATCATAAAGTGAAGTTGTTACATGACAATATTAGTGTATTATTAAAAAAAGTCGCAGACTTAACAGAAAAAAATGTACAGTTAACATCAATGAATGAATTTTTATTGGAGCAAACTGCCTCAGTGAGAAGTGATCAGCCTTGTGTGATTACTTCTAGACATGGTTCATCAGCACCTGTATCTTTAGCAACTGTTAGTGTTACACCTGTAGTGAGCCTAGCGGGTGCTCTACCAGCTTTAGTTCCAGCAGCAGCCACACCTAATTTAACATTAGCTCCAGCTGCGTCTCGAGCCCAATTGTTAACACCAGCACCTCAAATACTGACTGTTAGTACTACTCAACAACTTATGGGGAATTCTGGAGCTTTAATTGTCACCAGTGCTGGTGCCCAACAGTTGATGCAAGTTAGTGACTCAGGAACATTAATGGGTGGCGGACAAACAGTTGTGGCTGTTACACCAGCTCAGCTTACCTTAGCTCCACCTACTCAGCAACTAATGAGCAATGCACCTCAAACAGCAGTACAACAACTTGTTCAACAGTCTGCATTGCAACCACAATTGGCATCACAGCATCAAGCATCACAGTTTGCTGCTGCTCAACAATCTGTGCAGCATTTAGCAGCTCAACAATCTGTACAACGTCTAGCAGTACAACAATCGGCACAACACTTAGCAGCTCAGCAATCTGCTCAACACTTAGCTGCACAACAGTCAGCTCAACATCTAGCTGCTGCACAACAGTCGGCTCAACATCTAGCTGCTGCACAACAGTCGGCTCAACATCTAGCTGCTGCACAACAGTCGGCTCAACATCTAGCTGCTGCACAACAGTCAGCTCAACATCTAGCTGTTGCACAACAATCGGCCCAGCATTTAGCAGCAGCAGCTGCACAGCAGTCAGCACAGCAACTTGCAGCAGCTGCTCAGCAATCTGCTCAGCAAATGGTTGCACAACAATCTGCCCAACAGTTAGCACAACAATCTGCACAGCAACAACTTGTTCCCTCGGCCCAGCAATTAGTGCATCAAACTTCAACACAGCAAATTACTATCTCTAGTACTAGTCAACCAATGGCTTTACCAAACTCACAGGCTCAACCTATGACATTTCCAATAATATCTCAAAGCATTTTACCACATTGAAATGAAAGTAAGCTAGATTAGCCTTATCAATCTATCTTGTACAATGGTCTTGTGCCTTGACCCATCGCCAGCAGTCGAACATTATAGGCTATCAAAAAAATTATACTAGATTGCTTTTAGTGTATGGGAAGATTTAAAAGAACTTGTGAATCGTTTTCAATAGTTTTTTTGCTTTTAGATTTATTGTGTTCATAAAATATATAATCTGTTGGTGATTAAGACAATACACACCAAGTATTTGCATATCCATGGTTTAAATGAAAATGAAAGACATCATTTATATTTTTTATTACAAAATATTTGAAATTAAATTTTGAAATACATTTTTGAGAAACAAGAAGTGGTCATTACATTAATAATAGTGCTTCAATTACATTGCTCTCTTGGTGAATAAAATGGTTTATATATATTTAGGAAATGTGTGTTTCATATATATATATATATATATATATATATATATATATATATATATATATATATATATATATATATATATATATATATATATGGACATTATTACAGCACTTTTTTTCATAGTGGTAATGCCATATATAAATGGTTTACAAGTTTACAGGACAGTTTTAAAATGTCACTAAAAAGTTAGGCTCTTAGGAAACTTAATAATTGTTATTAGCTGAAGATTTCAAAATTTTTTGCTAACAGACTAAGAAGTCCTGTAATCTCCAATGGAAATTCTAATTTTATTCTATTTCATATGATCTAAGCCTTAAATCATATAAATAAAATTAGAATCTTCCTCAGAGCACTTTAGGGTTTAAAGTTACTAAGGTTGTGCCTAAACTTATCTTCTGGGCTTTATTCCATACATATGTATTTAAAATATTTTATTTATTTATTTAGTTTATGGAGCCTACCAAAAGAGCAAAGTTGAGACAATACAAATTTTTAGTTATTTATATAACTACAAATGGAATGCAACATTTATAAAACTTGATATTATTTAATATTAATTTATTAATGGCTAAGAATTGTGAACTTTATTGATGGAGACAGTCAAAAGATAAACTTGTTATTCAGTTTATACTCAATTTAATATTATTTTCCTCAATTAGTATAATTAAGTAATTTATTTTTATATAAAAAAATAAAATTGATATTCACAAATGGTTTTTATTACAAAACATTTAAATTAATAAAATAAACAGTAACAAAATCAATTTCTGAAATAACACTGTCCAATGTTATATTTGATAATTTTACCATAAATACCAACAACAAATTTACCAATGTTATCAAAAGCTACAGCTGATACTTTTTCTGGAATATTTTCGATAATTTTCATTCTCTTTGTGTCATTTTCATGAAAATATGTTAGTTTTTCACTAGCTATAAAAATGTTTTCATTGTAAAATGATATTTGTGCAATTCCATTAAAAGTTATGTTGCTTATAAGTATCGGTTTTGATAAAGTAGATTTTAAAACAAACAGTTTCTCATTTTTGATGAAATAGAAATTGTTTTTATTGTCTATGGCCATTTCTTCAAGTGATTCTAGACTTTTAAAACGAATTTTGTTTTCACCTGCTAAGAGATATACTTCTTCAATACCATCCATATTTTGTGTAACGTATTTGTTGCTATTATTATCCACAAAAATCATATTAAACTTAACATTAGGTTTAGAAATCAAAACAGCATTTTGTGTTTCATAATTGTAAGCATAAATTCCTTTACCAGTACTGAAATAAACTTTCCCTTTATTGTAATCTAAGGCAATTGAATAAGTAAGGTCGTCGGGTAAACCTAGTAGAAAAGAAGTATATTATAATAATTTTATTTTAAAATTTCATATTAAATATTAAATATACAAATATAAAATCTCTTACCAGGAATATTCCGTGATTCTGTCTTATTATGCTCAATTATTTTTGCATTAAAGTAGTAACCATCCGCACTTGAACCAGCTTCCACAAAAAACAGGTTTCCATGTTTGTCATAGTGTGCATCTGTGGGATATGCATCACCCACATAGTAAGTATTTGTAACATCGTAGAGATTGTTATCTAAGTTTAGATCAGATTTACAGTTACCATGTGGTAAATCAAATGTAAGACATTGTTGGGCAAAAATTATTATTATTAAAAACATTCTTCAAATTATATTTTTTTAAAGCTCCCTCAGCTATTTAGTGTCTTACAGTGTAGGTGTTATTTACAAATGATTAACATTCTTGATTTTGTAATTATCATTACAAATTCCTCATTATTTTTAATTGCATTCTATTGTTCCATAAAACAATCATAATTATTAGTGTATCATCTTGCTCACTATAATTGTGATAAATAAATATCTTTATTGCGTTCTTAAAATATATATTATTAATAAATTAATATATCCATGGCCAATAATTGCAGAATAAATAAGATAAAGTAACTGAAGTGGGAATAGCCTTATTATTGGTTGCAGGTTAATATGCTTGTGATTCAACAGAGCAAGTTCAATTTCACCCTTAAATTATAAATGATAATCATTGCAATTTTAACTGCATTATTACTTTCTTCAAAAAAGATATTGCAGTAAGTTTTGCAGTAAAACAAATAAGTTGTAGCCAATATTGGTATTGGTATTTTGAACTAATATGCAGAGTTGCATTTCATTGAGTTATCATTATGGTCATCTGTTTGGCATTGTAAATATGACGGTAGGCGGCCATGTCTTTCTCCTTTAATTTTATGAATTTTCCATCGGTGGCCTTGTAAGATTTTCCTGGAAGTAAGAATATTTATATACATTGCATAATGATTTCAGGTCACAAACTATTGACAGAAATTTGGTGTAGCTTAGTGATATCTAAACATTTTCATCAGCATCTGGCAATTCTTGTATGGTCTTCCTTTAAGCCCTCCTAACTATTCTGGTCTTCCTTTAAGCCCTCCTAACTAGCTTAACTAGCCAAAATAATAAATAAATATAATAAAATATGTTTTGTTTACATTTCATATAACATGAGAAAACCCAAGTTCCAATCTATGTTAGGACCGAATCTTAGATCATAAAAGTAATATAATTGTGCTATAGCTCGTTCAATATTATTCCATTAACATCAACATCAACAACAATCAAGCTTAACATAGAAAGCATCATTGTAACCCTGTTAAGCAAGTTACACTGAATAGAGTTATGTCACACCAAATATCTCGAAAAAAAGTATTTTTATTAAGATGTTTGGTGTGACATATTTTCATGTAAAATCAGTGGCAAATACACCTTGCGTCAATCAATCTATATGACCCTAATAGAACACTGTTACAAGTTCTCTAGTACTTTCGTGAAAGTTACGACGGTGCGAGTTTTTCCCTAAAAATCTATTTTTATATTTCTTTTCTAGTTTTTATATAATCAAAGAATTGGACCACCGGTGGACATTGGTTCCCCTCAAAGGGTTACTGATGTGATCCCTATGCTTAGTGGGTGCATTGATTTTTATTCCTAGGTAGACGCTGCTATCATACAACATATACCCATGGAAAGAAATGGGATGAGCATCAAAACATGTAATAAATAACAAACTTTTAAATATAAACATCAATTTAATTTTAATTAAACTTACTTTGTATTAAATTTTTTATAACACACATCACATTCTACCGTTCCTTGCCGCAAATGTATATCTTTTATATGCCTCTTCATGTCATGCTGGTATGAAAAAGCTTTTTCACAATATGTGCACTAAAAAATAAGTGTTTTTTAAATCATTTGAATATATATACAATATGTTATGAAATAGTTAGCACTGCATAAAATTTGATACTCTACTAATGATTATCTATGAAGGGGCACAAGAATTCTAGATTTAATTCAAAATTGTAATTGTTGATATCCACTTGATCAAAAAACTTGATGAAATTGAAAAGACTTGATGAAAAAAGTGTAATTGTTGATATCCACTTGATTGAATGCACTATTTGTTTTTGATTTTCGAATCCTTGGATATATCTTGTTCTATTCATACCTTATAAGGTCTGTTAGTGCTGTGTACATGTCGCATGTGTTTGGCTAGATTACTGGATGTGGTTGTGGCTTTAGGACATTGTGTGCATTTATAGGGTTTGTCTAGTAAATGCGACCGTTTGTGCACCTTCAGTAGATCCATTGTTCGACCTTGATAAGGACATGCATCACATTTGAAAGGAAAGACATTTTCATGAATACCCCTGCAAAACAAATAACGTTATGATACGAAATTAAAAAAAAAATGCAAAGATTAGTAAGCAAAAATATACTTGTACATACATATGAACTAAAAGGTTTGCGTTGGATCGAGCCGTTTTGCCACAGATGTCACATAAAAAAGTTTTTTTAGTTACCTCAGTAGGTTGCTTTAAAATTTCAGATGTTTGCTTGTCACATTTTGATAAGTGGTTGTTATATGATACCTGTAAATAACATTTATTAAATATTTAATGAAGAGTTTATATATATAAGATGTTTGACAATTTGGATACAGTGGATTCAAGATGTAATAGAAGTACACAAATAACATCCAGGATCCTAAAAACTAATGTTTTAATCAGATTTTTAATTTTGAATGGGATTAATCAGATTTATATAATTTTTTGTATGGGCAATAAATAGGTGAATAAACAAGCAAGTCAGCTGATGGTTAGCAACCATCTCCTATGGATATCTGCAATAGTAAGGGCTCTGAGAAGACTTAGACTTCACTGTACTAAACAGTTGAAATAAACAATTATTAATATGAAATTAACTGAAACAATATACTTGAGATATTTTACTCACCAAATCAGAAAATTCTTTATTACAAGAAGAACACCACATTTCAGAATTATCTTCTGAAAAGGCTGGTGATGGAATATTGTATGAATCATCACTGTGTGATAAATTTATATTGTCATTAAAAGTATCACATTCTGCAAAGAATTATGGTTCAATTAGTTGATTAATAATTGATTGCAGATGGTCTATTTAAAAATCAGTTTAAGTACAAAACACACAAATGAAATTGAATTTTCATGAAAAGATCTCATGTACAAAGGTAAAACATTCAACAGTTAGTATAGAAATTATGTGAAATACTATAACAATAAATAGACATAAATAAGCTTTATTTTTTATTATTGCAGGAGCATAATAATGTAAATTTTTTATTACCTTTTTTTATGGATAATTCTACCAATCTCATTTGTGTGTTTTGTACTTAAACTGATTTTTAAATAGACCATCTGCAATCAATTATTAATCAACTAATTGAACCATAATTCTTTGCAGAATGTGATACTTTTAATGACAATATCAATTTATCACACAGTGATGATTCATACAATATTCCATCACCAGCCTTTTCAGAAGATAATTCTGAAATGTGGTGTTCTTCTTGTAATAAAGAATTTTCTGATTTGGTGAGTAAAATATCTCAAGTATATTGTTTCAGTTAATTTCATATTAATAATTGTTTATTTCAACTGTTTAGTACAGTGAAGTCTGAGTCTTCTCAGAGCCCTTACTATTGCAGATATCCATAGGAGATGGTTGCTAACCATCAGCTGACTTGCTTGTTTATTCACCTATTTATTGCCCATACAAAAAATTATATAAATCTGATTAATCCCATTCAAAATTAAAAATCTGATTAAAACATTAGTTTTTAGGATCCTGGATGTTATTTGTGTACTTCTATTACATCTTGAATCCACTGTATCCAAATTGTCAAACATCTTATATATATAAACTCTTCATTAACTATTTAATAAATGTTATTTACAGGTATCATATAACAACCACTTATCAAAATGTGACAAGCAAACATCTGAAATTTTAAAGCAACCTACTGAGGTAACTAAAAAAACTTTTTTATGTGACATCTGTGGCAAAACGGCTCGATCCAACGCAAACCTTTTAGTTCATATGTATGTACAAGTATATTTTTGCTTACTAATCTTTGCATTTTTTTTTTAATTTCGTATCATAACGTTATTTGTTTTGCAGGGGTATTCATGAAAATGTCTTTCCTTTCAAATGTGATGCATGTCCTTATCAAGGTCGAACAATGGATCTACTGAAGGTGCACAAACGGTCGCATTTACTAGACAAACCCTATAAATGCACACAATGTCCTAAAGCCACAACCACATCCAGTAATCTAGCCAAACACATGCGACATGTACACAGCACTAACAGACCTTATAAGGTATGAATAGAACAAGATATATCCAAGGATTCGAAAATCAAAAACAAATAGTGCATTCAATCAAGTGGATATCAACAATTACACTTTTTTCATCAAGTCTTTTCAATTTCATCAAGTTTTTTGATCAAGTGGATATCAACAATTACAATTTTGAATTAAATCTAGAATTCTTGTGCCCCTTCATAGATAATCATTAGTAGAGTATCAAATTTTATGCAGTGCTAACTATTTCATAACATATTGTATATATATTCAAATGATTTAAAAAACACTTATTTTTTAGTGCACATATTGTGAAAAAGCTTTTTCATACCAGCATGACATGAAGAGGCATATAAAAGATATACATTTGCGGCAAGGAACGGTAGAATGTGATGTGTGTTATAAAAAATTTAATACAAAGTAAGTTTAATTAAAATTAAATTGATGTTTATATTTAAAAGTTTGTTATTTATTACATGTTTTGATGCTCATCCCATTTCTTTCCATGGGTATATGTTGTATGATAGCAGCGTCTACCTAGGAATAAAAATCAATGCACCCACTAAGCATAGGGATCACATCAGTAACCCTTTGAGGGGAACCAATGTCCACCGGTGGTCCAATTCTTTGATTATATAAAAACTAGAAAAGAAATATAAAAATAGATTTTTAGGGAAAAACTCGCACCGTCGTAACTTTCACGAAAGTACTAGAGAACTTGTAACAGTGTTCTATTAGGGTCATATAGATTGATTGACGCAAGGTGTATTTGCCACTGATTTTACATGAAAATATGTCACACCAAACATCTTAATAAAAATACTTTTTTTCGAGATATTTGGTGTGACATAACTCTATTCAGTGTAACTTGCTTAACAGGGTTACAATGATGCTTTCTATGTTAAGCTTGATTGTTGTTGATGTTGATGTTAATGGAATAATATTGAACGAGCTATAGCACAATTATATTACTTTTATGATCTAAGATTCGGTCCTAACATAGATTGGAACTTGGGTTTTCTCATGTTATATGAAATGTAAACAAAACATATTTTATTATATTTATTTATTATTTTGGCTAGTTAAGCTAGTTAGGAGGGCTTAAAGGAAGACCAGAATAGTTAGGAGGGCTTAAAGGAAGACCATACAAGAATTGCCAGATGCTGATGAAAATGTTTAGATATCACTAAGCTACACCAAATTTCTGTCAATAGTTTGTGACCTGAAATCATTATGCAATGTATATAAATATTCTTACTTCCAGGAAAATCTTACAAGGCCACCGATGGAAAATTCATAAAATTAAAGGAGAAAGACATGGCCGCCTACCGTCATATTTACAATGCCAAACAGATGACCATAATGATAACTCAATGAAATGCAACTCTGCATATTAGTTCAAAATACCAATACCAATATTGGCTACAACTTATTTGTTTTACTGCAAAACTTACTGCAATATCTTTTTTGAAGAAAGTAATAATGCAGTTAAAATTGCAATGATTATCATTTATAATTTAAGGGTGAAATTGAACTTGCTCTGTTGAATCACAAGCATATTAACCTGCAACCAATAATAAGGCTATTCCCACTTCAGTTACTTTATCTTATTTATTCTGCAATTATTGGCCATGGATATATTAATTTATTAATAATATATATTTTAAGAACGCAATAAAGATATTTATTTATCACAATTATAGTGAGCAAGATGATACACTAATAATTATGATTGTTTTATGGAACAATAGAATGCAATTAAAAATAATGAGGAATTTGTAATGATAATTACAAAATCAAGAATGTTAATCATTTGTAAATAACACCTACACTGTAAGACACTAAATAGCTGAGGGAGCTTTAAAAAAATATAATTTGAAGAATGTTTTTAATAATAATAATTTTTGCCCAACAATGTCTTACATTTGATTTACCACATGGTAACTGTAAATCTGATCTAAACTTAGACAACAATCTCTACGATGTTACAAATACTTACTATGTGGGTGATGCATATCCCACAGATGCACACTATGACAAACATGGAAACCTGTTTTTTGTGGAAGCTGGTTCAAGTGCGGATGGTTACTACTTTAATGCAAAAATAATTGAGCATAATAAGACAGAATCACGGAATATTCCTGGTAAGAGATTTTATATTTGTATATTTAATATTTAATTTGAAATTTTAAAATAAAATTATTATAATATACTTCTTTTCTACTAGGTTTACCCGACGACCTTACTTATTCAATTGCCTTAGATTACAATAAAGGGAAAGTTTATTTCAGTACTGGTAAAGGAATTTATGCTTACAATTATGAAACACAAAATGCTGTTTTGATTTCTAAACCTAATGTTAAGTTTAATATGATTTTTGTGGATAATAATAGCAACAAATACGTTACACAAAATATGGATGGTATTGAAGAAGTATATCTCTTAGCAGGTGAAAACAAAATTCGTTTTAAAAGTCTAGAATCACTTGAAGAAATGGCCATAGACAATAAAAACAATTTCTATTTCATCAAAAATGAGAAACTGTTTGTTTTAAAATCTACTTTATCAAAACCGATACTTATAAGCAACATAACTTTTAATGGAATTGCACAAATATCATTTTACAATGAAAACATTTTTATAGCTAGTGAAAAACTAACATATTTTCATGAAAATGACACAAAGAGAATGAAAATTATCGAAAATATTCCAGAAAAAGTATCAGCTGTAGCTTTTGATAACATTGGTAAATTTGTTGTTGGTGTTTATGGTAAAATTATCAAATATAACATTGGACAGTGTTATTTCAGAAATTGATTTTGTTACTGTTTATTTTATTAATTTAAATGTTTTGTAATAAAAACCATTTGTGAATATCAATTTTATTTTTTTATATAAAAATAAATTACTTAATTATACTAATTGAGGAAAAATAATATTAAATTGAGTATAAACTGAATAACAAGTTTATCTTTTGACTGTCTCCATCAGTAAAGTTCACAATTCTTAGCCATTAATAAATTAAGATTAAATAATATCAAGTTTTATAAATGTTACATTCCATTTGTAGTTATATAAATAACTAAAAATTTGTATTGTCTCAACTTTGCTCTTTTGGTAGGCTCCATAAACTAAATAAATAAATAAAATATTTTAAATACATATGTATGGAATAAAGCCCAGAAGATAAGTTTAGGCACAACCTTAGTAACTTTAAACCCTAAAGTGCTCTGAGGAAGATTCTAATTTTATTTATATGATTTAAGGCTTAGATCATATGAAATAGAATAAAATTAGAATTTCCATTGGAGATTACAGGACTTCTTAGTCTGTTAGCAAAAAATTTTGAAATCTTCAGCTAATAACAATTATTAAGTTTCCTAAGAGCCTAACTTTTTAGTGACATTTTAAAACTGTCCTGTAAACTTGTAAACCATTTATATATGGCATTACCACTATGAAAAAAAGTGCTGTAATAATGTCCATATATATATATATATATATATATATATATATATATATATATATATATATATATATATATATATATATATATATATATATGAAACACACATTTCCTAAATATATATAAACCATTTTATTCACCAAGAGAGCAATGTAATTGAAGCACTATTATTAATGTAATGACCACTTCTTGTTTCTCAAAAATGTATTTCAAAATTTAATTTCAAATATTTTGTAATAAAAAATATAAATGATGTCTTTCATTTTCATTTAAACCATGGATATGCAAATACTTGGTGTGTATTGTCTTAATCACCAACAGATTATATATTTTATGAACACAATAAATCTAAAAGCAAAATACTATTAAAAATAATTCACAAGTTCTTTTAAATCTTCCCATACACTAAAAGCAATCTAGTATAATTTTTTTGATAGCCTATAATGTTCGACTGCTGGCGATGGGTCAAGGCACAAGACCATTGTACAAGATAGATTGATAAGGCTAATCTAGCTTACTTTCATTTCAATGTGGTAAAATGCTTTGAGATATTATTGGAAATGTCATAGGTTGAGCCTGTGAGTTTGGTAAAGCCATTGGTTGACTAGTACTAGAGATAGTAATTTGCTGTGTTGAAGTTTGATGCACTAATTGCTGGGCCGAGGGAACAAGTTGTTGCTGTGCAGATTGTTGTGCTAACTGTTGGGCAGATTGTTGTGCAACCATTTGCTGAGCAGATTGCTGAGCAGCTGCTGCAAGTTGCTGTGCTGACTGCTGTGCAGCTGCTGCTGCTAAATGCTGGGCCGATTGTTGTGCAACAGCTAGATGTTGAGCTGACTGTTGTGCAGCAGCTAGATGTTGAGCCGACTGTTGTGCAGCAGCTAGATGTTGAGCCGACTGTTGTGCAGCAGCTAGATGTTGAGCCGACTGTTGTGCAGCAGCTAGATGTTGAGCTGACTGTTGTGCAGCTAAGTGTTGAGCAGATTGCTGAGCTGCTAAGTGTTGTGCCGATTGTTGTACTGCTAGACGTTGTACAGATTGTTGAGCTGCTAAATGCTGCACAGATTGTTGAGCAGCAGCAAACTGTGATGCTTGATGCTGTGATGCCAATTGTGGTTGCAATGCAGACTGTTGAACAAGTTGTTGTACTGCTGTTTGAGGTGCATTGCTCATTAGTTGCTGAGTAGGTGGAGCTAAGGTAAGCTGAGCTGGTGTAACAGCCACAACTGTTTGTCCGCCACCCATTAATGTTCCTGAGTCACTAACTTGCATCAACTGTTGGGCACCAGCACTGGTGACAATTAAAGCTCCAGAATTCCCCATAAGTTGTTGAGTAGTACTAACAGTCAGTATTTGAGGTGCTGGTGTTAACAATTGGGCTCGAGACGCAGCTGGAGCTAATGTTAAATTAGGTGTGGCTGCTGCTGGAACTAAAGCTGGTAGAGCACCCGCTAGGCTCACTACAGGTGTAACACTAACAGTTGCTAAAGATACAGGTGCTGATGAACCATGTCTAGAAGTAATCACACAAGGCTGATCACTTCTCACTGAGGCAGTTTGCTCCAATAAAAATTCATTCATTGATGTTAACTGTACATTTTTTTCTGTTAAGTCTGCGACTTTTTTTAATAATACACTAATATTGTCATGTAACAACTTCACTTTATGATCTAAAGCTTCACAGTTAGTACATACATCTGTAGCTGACAGAACTTGATTTTCAATTCCTATATCTTCAAAAGCAAATCTTCTTAATTTAGCCTCTGGTGGTGAATCATCATGTCTAATAGGAGGTGGGCGTCGATTATATGGTGGAGGAACTGGACGAAGCACAGGCACTATCTCATTATCATCTACATCTGGTGGGTGAATAAATTTGCATTCCTGGTTGTTGCATCTGCCATGTAAAAAGTTTTGACACACAGGCATATTCCGAGAGCAATGAGGAAATATTCCGGTTTTAAAAAAAAGATCCTCATCTTCAACAGAACTATGTATAAACTTACAATTTGCTCTAAAACATCCTTTATTTTGAAAATCATGACAGAATCTGAAGAGATCCTTTAAACGGGACTTTGGTGGAATTTCGTGCATAAATCTACAATTTTCACGGTTACAACAGCCCCTAACATAATCTCTACAAAAGTTGTTAGCGGTTGGGCCCAAATTATCGTTATCATCTGCAATACTCATTGCGCTTTCAGGACTTGAAATTCCGTTACCATTCATGATTTTTGTTATTCCTTTTAAATTGCAATGTTTCTTTTAAACTATCTCTTCAAAATTAAAACAGCCATCAGAAATAAATTGTAGCAGTTTCCTGCATTAAAAACTGACTGAATGTAATACGTTTTATGTAAAAGCATTTTACACTAACATTCTTAGTTTTAAAGATTAATATTTTTAATTCAACAAGTTTTACTTTTATGAAAGCAATACAAAATATTTACAGAAAAAATTATCCAGAAGCATAAACGATTTACATGGTTAACTTAGCTTGCCATTGCCAATGTCAATTTTGCCATGAATTCATGAGATTTCGAACGAACGAAAGAAACAAATATTTATTTTTATCTATAAATATCGATATACAGAAAACATCGATATTATGTTCTAAATACGAAAATAATATTAATGTTCAAAAATATTTTGTTGGTTACTAACAAAAACAGGTTTATAATTTGGTTTAAATGTTTAATAAACGAAAACAATCTTTTATTTCCATTTTTCTCATTATACTTATTTTATCCTAAGTTAGGTAATGCCTCAGTAGTGCCATGTTCATGAGGCACTGATCACTTA
>JASFAT010004113.1:0-19171 GCA_031353405.1 Baronia brevicornis
GTGTCGCCTGATGGAAAGCAATTACTTATTGTGTTCATGAGTAAAAAGCGATAAAACTTGCGAAATAAACGAAACTTTTCATAGTGAATGTTATAAAAAGGAGTAGGGCGTAGTCTTTTACTATGTGTATGTGCCTGTTCAGGATGTTAGAAGTTTTAAAATGTTTCACTGTAATAATTATAAAAGAGATAGTAGTTATGAATGTTTATTAAAATATGTGTATCCCATATTTTCTTTATAAAGAAATAAGACAATATCCTAATCCTAAGTTCTTCATCCTAAGTTAGGTGATATATGTTTGGCTGTGGATGCTTATCATAATGTGATCCGCTTGCTCGTTTGTCTATAGTTACAATAGAAATAGTCAATTTTTCTATATTATATACAATACCCATGTAACAAAGTAGAAATATAACTTCAGAATCCACAAGATACAATATATCAAAAATTGATAGTACAAATCAATAAAATGTGTTTAATTTGATTCAGCATCGTGAACCATAACCGGCGGAACCTGTTTACTGGTTTTCGCTTAACCCCAATGTGTTTTCCCGCGATACAGCAAAAATATTATAAATTCACCCATAAAAACTTATGAATAATTGAAGACAGACAAATAAAGGCATGTTCTTTTCGGTTTTTGTATTGAATAAAAGTTCTATACTTATAAAAACAACGATTTTGCTTTTCAAATTAGAAGTTTATTACATTTACATTAAACGAACAAAAAACGCATACAACTAAATGATACATATGAATTTTATCCACTTATGCCTTTAATTACTATCGTGATTTTTTATTAATTGTTCTATATATTTAAATTTGTAACATTATCGTCATTTTATAAAAAAATATATATTTTAAAACATTTAGCCAACAAATCGTCGGTGAGCTGCTTGGGCCGCTGTAACATACAAAAACACCGATGTTTGGATAAAGAGGACGTAAAACCTGGACCAATTCCTAAACATATGGGTTGGCATTATACTGCTAAAAATTCACCTAAACATCAGGTACCATTAAATGTTTTTTCTAAAGTTTGAATTATTTTAGGCCCAGGGTTGAGTGATATTCAGTTTTTGTGGTATACATATATTATACAAAAATATATGTATACATATATAATATACTTTCAGTTACGATGTGGCTGGCGTCCTGGACATATTTCCTGTTCGGTCCTTAAAAAAATTGAACAACATAAATGTATGAAAACTGGCAATTGCTCAGTTTGTTCCGCATCTTGTGCACCATCGATTTGTTTTAAACCTTGCTGTATACCATCAAAATGTGTGTCCTCTTTAAGCGCTCGAACACCACCTTGCTGTCCGACACTCATTTGTGACGCACCTTTAATAAGAATAACAAGACATGGAGGTCAATACAGTATTTGCACAAAACCTTCAAATATCAACACGTCACCTTCAGGGCCATATCCATTGAAATATGTTTTTAATACAGACGACAACAAAGATGATTCTAAAAACGAAGGAATCGTTAAATATAGTGTAGAAGCCAAGTTTAATGACTATCATTTTGATTATACGAGTTCGCAATCATCTTTCATTTTAGACTTTTCACCACCCGGTCAGAAGTGTTCCAAACCATGTCCCAAAAATATACCATGTATGTAATGCTATATACTAACTAGCTAAACCTGGGCTGATTTTACTTATTGTTTTTTTTTAACTCATTTTAAATAAAGAATATTATTTTAAGAACATTTCTTTAATTTTTTGAAAATTTTTATATAATTCCAAAATATTATATTTTTCGGTCAGTGTAGAACAAAACCTATGTATATGTGCTTACTAGAAGCTTTATAAACAGCGGCAAAATGCACATAAATTAATTTTTTTTAATGCAGTCAGGTTAACTTAAATAAAAAATACAGATAAAAAATTTACAACTGTACAATATTTGTACAGGTGACCTTAAAGAAACTAAAGGACGCTTTGAAAATTTCATGTACATACCTAAGGCGTTACAGATGAATGTATTAAATTATTAAAAAGTAGGTATTTTCCGCATCGTTCTTTTGGAATTCAGCATTTACTTCATTAGAATTATTAGATTAATTTATTCTTAGACCTTGGGTTGGGTGACTGTGTGACTATGGGAACATTAGTATCTTATTTGACGCTGCGCATAGAAATGAACAACCTGATATTATTGCTTAAAAGTGACGTTATTATCGGCAAGTATTTAACGGCACGGTAATTTAAAATATGTAATAACATAATGGTAATTTAGAATATTCATCATTATTAGCCTACGGTAATTTAGCGCATAGGCCTCTCCCAAGGCGCACTGTCTAGATCGAACTTTCGGCAACAATCATTTAGTTCTTACGAAGTGTCTAATATTTAATAATAAATATTTACACTATATTAGACACCCTCCTTATATGTCAATGCGGATAGCACTAGCACTTGTATTTTCTAACGGTTATTAGATTTTTGACAAATATATACTAATAGCCCATGGCCTCTTCAGTTTGCTAATTTGAAGACCTACATCCTTTGGTGGTATATCTAGTTGCTATGAATTTGTGGAGTATATGAACTGTCAGTTTACGTACGTAATGGGACATTTCCCATTACAAAATCAGTATTACAGCAGTTCTCGGAGTGGATATATTGATTTTACGAACTTGCAATATTCTGTAATAACGTGCAAATGCCTTTTTTTAAAAATTAATACTTGAAATTCCGTTATTTCTGGGAATAAGATAATATTAGTAAAATTGTTTTAGTTGCAAATAAATCATCTTATTCGATTCTATTTCTATTTCGGTGATACTTAATTTAATATTAAAGGTAAGCAAAACCTTATAAAATTTACTTTTATTTAAAGTCGATACTAATTTTAATCGAGTTGAGCGCCATAGTTTAAAAAATTTGAAATTTATACTTTTTCGGGATTTATTTGGAATTCCAGAAGCATTTTCATATTAATATATACGTTTAAGATCAGTGACCTTAAATCAATATACCTACTCCGATCACTGGTTATCAGTTATCATTACAGTTTTGTTATATACAATAATTGACACTATGTTATCAAACTTTTGACGTGTACCTGAATTTTATTTTACTATCCATGTATTTGTCTCTAGCGTCAGTGTCCAAAATTTATGTTATATCTTTGTGTTAATAGGTATATAAGGACAATAATTTCTTTATGTATTAGTGTCGCTTATGTTACTGTTCTTTGTAGTATTTCAGATAGCTTACCTTCATGCAAATATTCAATGTATGAACATTTCGAGACGGTGAATGACCTGGACTGCTAAGTATTAATTTACACTATCAAATTAACATACGTATTATTATCGGCATAAACGAAATTAAATATTCAATGTGCATTCGAGCCTTAAAACGAGACTGTACATACAGAGAACAAAACCGGTTTACGTGTTTTTAGAACGTTCACAGGAACTAGGAACTATTTTTAGCATTGTTGACGATTCGGGCCGCTAATACCAAGTAACCAAAATTGAAACTTATTTTGGGCTTAGTTAGATGAGGATAAGCATTCATCATCGTCATTATAACCATCAATTTATTGTAGGTTAGGTTATTAATTATTAGAAATATCTTTTTTGAACTCTATAGAAAATGATTAAATGTAAATAGAAAATAATTTGTACCTAATATAGTATATTCTTTTCATCAATACGAGTAATACATAGATATTTAATATAATAATTTACCTAACCTAGTTTATCAGACTAAGCGTAACTGAAATTATATAATTAAAATAAAAATATGCAGGATATAACTAAATTACTTTTATCGCGTTTTGATGATATAGAATAAAACGATGTTTCGGGTTACCATTACAGACTGTGCCCATAATTTCAATTAAACAAAGCATGGTGTACCAAACAGTGGAATGGTCCCATGTTCCTATAATGGAATTATAGTAACATTGCCGGTTTTCCAAACAATTCTACGAGATCGCATAACTCTAAATGACTTATCGTCGTCATTAAAGACTAAAACTAACGATCGCTATTTTCTTCTCGGCTCAAATGAATATAAATCCTTGATTCGTCACCTGAAACATTTCAGGTGACGAATCAAGTAAGTAAGTTTCCTTTGAAGATAAGACTGGTACTAATTACCACTAACTGTCTTTTACTCTTCGGGCAAATTACGTGGTAGGTACTGTAGCGATACATTGATAAATGTATCACTAATGTATAAAAACTTTTTATTTGAATATAATAAAATCTTTCATATTATATTACTCCTTATAAAATTTAAATTAAAAAAGAGATAAATTGTTTTATATAAAAACAAGATTAATTTGACTGACGTCTTTCGATAGACATGTCCGGCATAAATAATAAATTGAGATTGAATATAAAATGTAAAGTGAGTGGAATTCATGGATATAATAATGTAATATTAGAATATTATTAAAAATTAATATAAAATGTACAGTGATACATTAAAGCTAATAAAAAATACAAAGCTATAGTAAAATGTTACGGAAAAGGTTCAATCGTTAGCTCCATTTTCTTCATAGATAGAGATTGAATATAAAATGTAAAGTGAGTGGAATTCATGGATATAAAATGTAATATTAGAATATTATAAAAAATTAATATAAAATGTACAGTGATACATTAAAGCTAATAAAAAATACAAAGCTATAGTAAAATGTTACGGAAAAGGTTCAATCGTTAGCTCCATTTTCTTCATAGATTTGAATTGACATATTTTAAATTAAACATTTAAACTGACATATTTTAAATTAGTAAATGTCTTTACGATTCCAAGAAGTACTTGGTCTTTTTTTTTAATTTGGTAAGGCTTGCGCTTACGATCTAAGATTTTGGATTCGATTTTGCGATTAGACTACTACTGTGACACATTTTCTTCCATCATAAGCATAATTAGCTTAGTTTTACATTATTATTCTTATTGCGTATAACTAAGCTAATAAACTACGTTGCTGTAGTTGGTGTTAGTGTACTAGTTTAAAAAAAATTTAATTATATCAAAACATTTTTAGCTTTCTTTAAATAACTAAATTGTATGATCACATTAGTGTGATCCTACATATGATATAATATCCTACGACGCGAATATTTAGCATTAAAAATTTACGGCGATACTATCGCTTATACAAATGTAGTATATGGTTCATTAATTAACATATTAACAGAGCCGCAACAGTCCACTACTGAATATTAAACTCACAAATAAGATGTTGCTATGTCTACGCTTGGCAGGTGAGTAACAGATTGTACCTACATCGGTTTTTAATATTTAAGTAGATGTTGCTGGTCTATTCACTCATATTTGCGCACAAGGTCTCATTTTTTGCGGTATGACAAATAATGAGATGGTGGTTCTATTATATGCCGGTAATTATGTATTTAGCACAATAATACGGCTCTCAAAAGTTCTTGAGGTTGGAACCTCGCCTTTAATTAAATCAATAGAATGCCCTTGCACCCTGTAAACGCAACATAATAATAACTAATTCCTGATTGATTCGAAGATGTTAAGCCTGTTTGGCTTTTACAGCTTTATCGAAGGTTATTTCCCAGGTATGAATTCCTCATATAACCGAACCATCCCCTCGTCGGGGCGACGGGGCGCAGAGGCTCTCATCTTTGTCTTCTTTTTATTTATTATAACATTTCGTCGTTAACGAAAAGGATAAAAATTAAAGAAAAGGAATTTTAATTATTATTTATTCATATTTCGCATTGATTTAAAATTTACATAATTTTGTAGTTACAAATAAAACGAGCTTCAAATACAAAAGTTTGTGTTAATAAATTTATGATATATGGGTATATTGGAATACAAACTTGAATTCTTGCTTAACCTACCATCTGAAAACAATTTAATTATAGGTTCAGAATTAATAATTGTTTTATAGGTTTGGCACAACGCTGTTATAATTCGCTTATAAGTCTGGTAAGACATATTACAGATAAATATTTTTCATATTTATTTAAAATCCCTTGTATATTAAGTCAGTACGTTATAATATATAATACATACAAAAGTTTTGGTTGGTATGGAACGATGCGCAAGTAATTTACGCTAAGCTTAGTTTTCGATAATATTCAATAAATCCTAAAAATATTATAAAAATAAGACATCTATGCGTACCTTTCAATCTAATAGCTTCATTATCTGTCATTATATACATATTTACGCTGCACAAGACTCTGCACACACCAACATACTATACGTTATTCGTTTTTAAAATATTCTTATTTAAAATATATGGAGTGAGTGAGATCACTGAAAATGTGTATTAAATTAGCAATTAATTTAAAAGAAAGTTTCATAGCAGTATCTTAAAATGTATAAGATTATTTGTAAACAAGTTTGAGGTAGATTTAATTTACAATTAATCTTTATGAAATAATTTTACACTTTTAACACTATTAAAGATTTTAAAAATATTTAATAGTGTTACATTTTTATTTATTTATTATTTAAATTTACTTAACATTATAAATGTGTAATGAATACAGATTAAAAATGATTTTAATTACATAACTATACTTCCTGATCGAGACAAATTATGCAGAAAAAATGCTACAGGTTTATCACATATTAAAAAGTCAAAATAAATAAATACATAACAGGGCATTCAAATTTCATTTTTTTACGATTTCTTAGATTTCTTCAAATTTTTTGTATTGTTTTTAGAGAAATACAAGCGAAATATGTATAACAAACACAAACATGTTATTATGGGTGTTAAAACGAGAACAAGTAATATGTCTAGACATAAATACTGATAGATAGGAACGTCCGCAGCGGCTGATCTGAAAGTTAGATTTCGATACCGAGCCGCAAATTCTGTCCAATGGACTGCTGTATCCAAAGCAGACGTTGGCCGATCTCTCCACGCTTTCGAAAGCAACTTGACCTTCATGCGATACCTGTACATATAAGAATATATAAATACATGTAATATATATAAGGTCGGTTAAAAAGTCTTTTCGCATATAGTATATATAAACTTGCAATAAAATTTCTTTGGGTGCACGCTATGGAACTGAAACTTTTTAAAAAAGCAAATTAGTAAAATGTTCTTATTCTTTTCTTTAATAGCAAGCAGTTACAACTATTATGCCAGTGTCAAAAACAAGGTTAACATCAAATCTCTTGAAATACAACAAGTCAACTTATCACGTTACGTTTTGATAAAATGGTGGTCATTTTACCAAAACCTTCTATGGACCTTTTCAGTCACCTTAAAAAGTTACGATACACGCATTTATTTCATATGATTTCACATATATGCCTTCATCGAACTATATTGTAAAATACGCCACTACAATTGAACAATAATATCTGATAATAATATAAGATTATGAAATAAAAACACACCGTCACTAATGTGACGGGAAAAATTCTAGTAAAATGTTGTTTCCAGCTATTTTCATTTGTTTTTATTTCTGTCAAAATCAGTAAATCTAATGAAGAAATTCTATAAATTTTAAAGTTTTATTATAAAAAAGGAAAAAATGCAACACAAGTCACGAAAAATGGCTTGAGTTTTCATATAAAATGCGACGAAACCTTTTTCCCCATCTATTAGAAAACAAACAATCGGCTCAGTGGCAGGAATGCCGTTTCCGGAAACAGTGGTCACGTGTTCGATCCTGGCCTACAGATATTTGTTCCGAGGATGGTTACACAAAAAATCCGCATTTGACAAGCGGGGTGAATTAATTTCCGTTCCTGCAGAAACAGCAGCCCATACTCAGCAGTGGCACTATATTGGGCTTTGAAAAAAATATAAAGAAGAATTCAGGTACTATAAATTCATATTGTGATTTCCTACCCGTTATGTAGAATAATTTAAGTAGTCATTAATAATCATATAAATCATATGATACAATACAGTAAGTTCTTTTAATATATTAATTAAATATAATCATGTGGCTCGGCTTAGTAAGTAAATATTACTACTACTTTATAAATAATATAATACACTCAACACTTAAAAGCTAAAGCAACAGATACATTGAATTATGGAATTGCAATACCTTCACACACAAAATGTAATAATTATGTTTAATTTTTCTTAGCTATATTATTATATGTATAAAATATAAGTTTTAGTGTCAGACTTTTAATTTATATGTGTATTTTGTATGCTTTGTATGTATTTTGTATTAGATGACATGAGACGTCGTTGGCAAAACATGTAAAAATATTTCCTTTTTTTTTTAACAACCCATATATGTCTCACTGCTGAGCACGCCCCTCACCAATTCTGGAGGGCTGGATTTAACCCATCATGCTCGTCCAATGCACATTGGTGGGGTTACCAGACTCGGAATAAATATTTGCAATCCATACATATATTTATTCCGATGCGATCGGGATCGAATCCGCGACCATTGACTTGGCGGGCGGAGGGCCCCGCCACTAAGCCAATTGGTCGTCATGTCTATTTCCTGAGGTAGGTATTAAAATTGAAAAAATATATATATCAATACTTGAAATGCTATAGTGAAATTAAATTACAACTCACTCAGGATCTAATACTGTTTTGAATTTGTCTAAAAGCCTTTCTTTTGTTAGTTCCGTCATATGAATTTGAACACCTATTCCGCTTTCTTCTACACCTGCTGCATTTGCCGGCTGGTCTCCGAAAATCGGCATCGCTACTATTGGAACTCCATGATGAAACGCTTCAGTTGTTCCGAGCATTCCACAATGTGACAAGAATGCCAAAACATTAGGATGTGCTATTTAAAGTAAAATAAAAATTTATGTATCATAACGATCGAATTTGTAATTTACTTTACCTTCAAACATTATCATGGAGTATTACCAAGTATATCATTTTGTGGTAACCAATTGGAGAAGTATATATTTTTTGGATTCCCTGGTAACCTTTTCTCTTCCCATTTCCAAATAACTCGTTGAGGAAGTTCGGATATGGCACTTATAATTGTCTCTATTTTATCCACGGGAGTAGATGCCATGTTCAACAATGAACCAAAACTTATATAAATAACTCCGTTTTCTGATTCCTCGATAAATTGACGTATATCCTGTGAATCAAAAGTGTTTTATATCTTACATTTATGTCATTATACATGTCATGTCATATACAGATATAAATATACAGATTCAACGTACCTCAGGTAGTTTTTTAGGCTCAGCCACGTGATATCCTCCTACTTCTATAATGTTTGTAGGCAATATATTCGATCCAAAATGAATAAAATGTGTATACAATAATAGAAATTTCATATCATGAGCAAGATTCTCTAAGGGTGGGATATCAGAAAAATATTGCGCTAGAGTATTTTGATCAACTCTTTGTGCATAAAGCTTATAAATGAAATTAAAGTATATATCAAAAAATGTTCTTTCTAGTCTCTGGTACAGAGTTGGCTTTGTCCCACCACCCAAAAACATAGATGAGACATATGAAGGATTATTCGGAATTCCAAATCTGTCGAAATGCCATGGCATCACTGCATGAGTGGTAATACCCACAACTGGAGCTCCCAACTTGTACGCTAGGCCTAAAGAGCAATCACTGTTAAATTGTTCTGTTACCACAACATCGAATTTGTGATTGGACTTCCACAAGTCTTGCACTCTCTCATTAGCCAATAGTATTCTACAATTCTCAGTGCCGGTATGTAAAAGAAACAAACTAATTTTGAAAATAGTCATATATGATCTATGTACGGGAAAAAGGTCTTCTAAAATCTTTACCTTTTCGTCTAATTTTATGTCATGATAATTTGGTGATGGCTGATTTTGAGGGAAGTATGAAATCACTGTCATATTGTGGCCTCTACCAGCTAATTCCTTTAAATATCTTTCGAACACAAAAAAATGACTTTTTCCTTGATGAGGGAAAATTCCTAATATATTTAAGGATTGCACTTCATTTTTTTTAACAAACACCACGGCTATCATAAAAATTATATGTAACTTCATTTTGCCAATCCCCTTAGGGATCGACACTTGTGTCGTTGAGTGATTCAATCCACGGACTGTTATCCGCGGGACGCAGCGCCGCCTTTTATCAAATGTTTAAAGATAAAGTAGATAACGATTAAAGTATAAGGATACATTCTTTAAGCATGTAAATATATATTATATCGTATCGACAGTTTCGCTTTTAAGACACTTATTTTGTCGAGGTAAATATTAATAGAGTGTAATATTTTTATCTAACTTTTATTTATGTGGATTTGAGTTATATGTATAAAAATATTTCTAAAACATTAGTTTATTTTTTAAATTTCATTTTCGGCGCCTGTATGTAATAAAAAGCAACAAATATTGTGCATCCCTTGCAATTAGTATGTGTCAATATGTTAGTCAGGCACCAAAAAATTAATTCTGTGCTAGAATGTGGGGTCAGTCAGGAACCAAAAACTTAACTCGGGATTCGAATGTAGGTTTTTCAATTTAACCCAAAAGTCCTTATAAATATATATCTATATACATCACAATCTGAGGTATCCATACAACTTCATATTTACTCATAAATACTAGAGTTCTTTTCGAGTTGTACTGATTGCAGTAAAATATTGGTTTTATTTATAAGAAAAACACTCTAGCGTTTAGTTAAATTTAATATGAAACAATCCACAAGAGTAACAAAAAACCAGTAACCTTGTTTTACTGACATAAATTTCCAAGTAAGTAAACTGAAGTAGCTGATCAACAAAAAACGGTCAACCGTTGAAGAAGAAGTCTCAAATAGCATCGTCATAGATTTCATTTTTTATTATTATGAATAGGATAATTAAACTGTTATTTTACATTACATTCTTGTTTCTAAAAATACCGGACGGCCGATTGTCTCAGTGGCGGGGCCCTCCGCCCGCGGAGTCAATGGTCGCGGTTTCGATTCCCGCATCAGAATAAATATTAATATGGATTTATAAAATATTCCGAGTCTGGTAACCCCCCCCCCCTATCCGCATTTCCTTTCCTGCCCCTTCCTTTCTTCTCTATCCTTTCCCTTCCTCTCCGCCAATCCACGGTCTGCCGTATCAATGGATGCGTGGCTAGGGGCGAGCCTAGTAAGCGTGCCGATCGTCCCGGGGTCGGGCTCCCCCGGGGACTATGGTGCCATACCTCAGCATGCAAGGCTCTGCTGGGGCTGACCTCCATCCTCCCTTGCGGCTCGTGGGATTCACTAAGACGAATTTAATATACCTAATTTGTCGAAAATGACGGCGACGTGGTTCGCCATCCGTCACGTTCTGATTCTCACGAGAGCGAAAAGCGACCAATGACGAGCCGTTTCGCTGCGATGAATGGCAGTGGATGGAGCTCTGTGGTTTCTGCTAAAAAAAAATTCTAAAAATATACTTTTTAGCTATTAACACAATTATGGAGTTAGGAGTTGAAGCTAATTTAACATCGAAGTTTGCTTTTAAATACGTTTGGACTTTTAACTAGAACCATTTTTACTAAAACAAGTAGTTATTTGGATACAAGATAAATGACTATTCATTAAATCGAATCAAAGATAGTTCATGGACAATATTCTTGTTCACTATGTAATATGATTCAGGACAATGACAGCAATAACCATCCGGCGTGTCCACTAAAGGTCAGATGAGTTTATATTTCTTTGCTACTTGATATACTTAGCAGAAAAACGTAGGGATAAAAAATAAACTCTAAATTAATAATAAAAAATACATCGGCATAATTCTTTTAAAACAACAAGTATTGTTAATATTTCTTGAATTAATAAAATGGCTGTCTTGAAAAAAGTCCAATGTGAAATATTCAAATTGTTATCGCTTCTCTGGTCATTTTTCAATATTTCATGTTGATTCATAATTCGGATACGCTACATAATTTCTAGTCATGTTGTGAAATCTCGTTTAGACTATGTACATTGTCTTGTCAATTCTTTCGTGATTCTTATACGTAAGTACATGAAGCGGCGAGCAGAAGCAGAGTTTCGCGGAGAAAGTTACATATCGAGTACCTACTACTTTGTACAGCGGTCGGTAATTGTCCGCCCATATTTGTGATTGCGGCGGAGTGGTGGAAGACCCAGTAATTCACATGGTAAGTTACTGTGTTGATTTCGGGCTACTGAAAAACATTTGGATCAAGAATGAAATTAATTTGCAATTAAATTAACATATGTTTTATTTGGACATCGTTAGTTTAAATTTTATTTCGCTATAAAAATTTAAAAATTATTATTTAAAAGAGATCTAATCAATCTTTCATTTTCAAGTACAGTGCCCAAAATTTTATTTACTGTGATTGCAATCATTATCATCTACGGCAGTACACTGCTGGACATAGGCCCCCCATAAGGCGCAACACTTGGCTGGAATAAATACAATGTTAATATTTAAAGAATAACATTGATTGTAACTAATGAAGTATAATTTGGTAAAGTGTAAATTACTTTATACCATAACTTTCGCGAGA
This sequence comes from Baronia brevicornis, assembly GCA_031353405.1. Lineage (NCBI taxonomy): Eukaryota > Metazoa > Arthropoda > Insecta > Lepidoptera > Papilionidae > Baronia > Baronia brevicornis. The sequence goes on from JASFAT010004113.1 coordinate 12,435, forward strand.
ATCCATTTCATATATTTTATTGAATAAAATAGTCTGATAGTTCAATATAAAATAAAGATAAAATTCGTAGTGTGATAAGAAAATCAATTTTAAATCTTTTTGTTCTACTTTTGACGTAAAGATTAAGATAATGTATGATATTTATAATTTAATGGTAAACTTATGTAATTTTCTTGTTTGAATTGTACGAGGAAAATAAAAAAAAGTATAAAACACAGAAATCTTCTACCTTTTGAATATAATTCCTAAGCGTTCAATTTTGAACGTTATTTCTTGTCAATAAATTTTAATAGTAACAATAGTATAGTGTATAATAAACTACAAATTAATATATTTTAACTTATTACTCCCTATTTATTAGTATCAATAGTATAGTGCATAACTAAATAAAAACTACTATATTTTAGTTTAATATGAATTAGTTGCAAAATCTATATTTTTTCTGCATCTTGAGACCTTTATTAAGATTTTAATAAGTATTAATTTCGTTTATGTTTTTTGAAATAGATAGATAAAGCAAGTGGGAGCACATAATGATAAATATTAATCACTTTCGCCCATAGATATGGCACTGTATATCTTAGGTTAAAATGTGAAAAATGGAGAGGAAGAAAGATGTAATAAAAAGAGACCGGGAACAAGCCCTCTGCTTGTTTCCGGCCTCTTTCAACACAGGAACAGACTAAGTACAATTTAGAGATGATGTGAAATTCCGGCGCTCAGCAAGCCAAAAGAGTGTGGCTGCACAGACCTGGGAGTTGCAGTCCCCTGAAAAGAAGTTAGATTGTAGGGAATAAGCTAGGGAAGTAACAATTAAACTATAGTAAAAGCATAACTACATGTCACTATAAACTGTATTTATAACCTGCTATATTCTGGCCATATTTAAATATTCTTTTTTTCATGTTTGCTTTTTGCTTCTACTGAATGTCTTGATCTTTTAATACAATAATGATAAATACTAGTTGAAAAAATAACTAGAGGTAACACAAATAAAATAAAGTATACATCTAAACATAAATATTGGTACAAAGGTACGTGCGCGGCGGGTGACGTAAGCGTAATGTTGGGATAACGTGCAGCGTACTCTGTCCAATACACTGCATTCTCCATTGGAGACATTGGTCGGTCATGCCATGCTTGTGATAATCTTTTTACGTTTCTTCTAAATCTGCAAAAATAGACATATGTGGTATTACATTAGGCACATATGTATAATATTTAAAATGAGGTTGTTGTTTTCTTTTTTTTTATGGGTTGGAAGGCAAATGAGCAGGCATGTCACCTGATGGAAAGCGATCAACGCCGCCCATAGACATTCGCAGCGCCATAGGCAGTGCGGAAGCGTTGGCGACCTTTAAGGCACTTTGCCTTTTTGGGAGTGGGAATGGGAAGGGCAGAGAGGGGGGTACATGTTGGCCCTCCGGAATTCGGCCGCTCATCGTACGAAGCGCGGTAGGTAAGCTTCCACTCATATGCCGGTTTTCTACGGGTACTTCCCTGGGCGAGCCGGCCTATTCATGCTACAGACAAATATCATGCCATTTTAGACAAAGTATTCGTCTGCAGCGTGGCTGTACCACTATTAAGTGTTGTTGGTGTCGGTCACTGTCGGTGTTTTAAGGTGTTGTCGGATTTTTTAAGATATTTTACAGAATTTAGTCTTATTAGTCTTTAAAAGTAATGTGACTTGAATAAAATATTCAAATTTTAATGAAAATATAAGTTAACTTTCATTTTAAATGTTATATAAAGGTTTTTTAGATCCTTACAGGTTATCTGCGTTAAGTGGCAGAATTTTTCTTTTCTTCGGTGTATCTTCCACTTCATATATGAAGAACGCAAGGATTCTTAGCTTAGCATTAAGGCTTGCTAAGTTAAAGATTGAAAGGTTTGGAATAAATAGGAAAATATAAAAGATTTTAATTAATCTTTAAATGATAGCACCCGATACAAGGGCCTCTCAATCCTTGCACTCTTCATACATAACGTGGAAGATACACCGAATTCTTCCAGCATTGTTAAATTTTTTTCTCATGAAATTCACTTCAATTCATGTAAAAAAATAAATCGAGTTAAAGTTAAAGACACACTGAAGAAAAGAAAAATTCTACCACTTAACACAGATAACCTGTGAAAGGAGAAAAGGATGTGATAACCCTTTATATTATATTTAAAATAATAGTGAGTAATGGAAATATAACCATTAAAATTTTAATCTGTTATTCAAGTCACATTACTTTTAAATACAAATAAATTTATAAATTTATAAATAAATTTATAAATTTCTCATGGAATTCAATTCTACTGATCTAAAAAAAACAAATCGAGATTATTAATAATCTGTATTTGAGCTTATAGCTTGTTTACATTACATAATTTACTTTGGTTATACCGATGGTGATGATAAACATATTTTACATGTGTTTATTTCTATAGCATAGAAGTACTTATAAATAATAAAGTGTACTAAACTTACTCAGGATTTAAAACAGTCTTAAACTTCTCTAGTAAATTAGCTTTGCTTAAATCTTCCAATTTGATTCTTACGCCAAAGCCACTACTTTCTATAGCGGCTGCATTTATGGGCTGGTCTCCAAATAAAGGTAAACCAATTAATGGTACACCATGATAAACAGCTTCCGTTGTGCCCAGTTGACCACAGTGAGAAAAAAATGTCAAAACGTTCGGATGTGCTGTAAATATTTAAAACGTTTTCGTCAAATCTCTTTTGTGTATTTCCTGTTAAAATAATAACTAATACAGACGTATGTAGTAAATTTTTGAACCTTAATTTTCCATTTGATTTTTTAATTAATGTATTTTGATAAACAAAAGAGATGCGTTATTAAAAACCTATCTTTTGTGGAACTTCTTATATTGTTTTCTGAAGAAACTAAAAATAATTGTCTATTAAACACTATCATAAATAAATATTGTTTGAAACTGGTGAAAACAGGCTCTCATTGTTGTAATGAATTGAACGAAGTTGGATAATAATCACAATATAAATGAAAAAATGGTTTATTAAATTTGATTTATCTCAAATATAATAAAATAATAATTGATTTTGACTGTTTATAAAAAAAATTTGCCGGAAAACTTCGGATATTTTCTGATTTGATCCTTGAAAATAATGGAAAATATGTTATGGATGGAAAATAATAGTTTGTTTATTCATTTGTATTTCAACTGGTGGACGTTAAGTTATTATACATTAATTTTAACGTAATTGAATTTCCTCCAAAAATCCTTAAGATTACATGATCTTGAAGATTCTAAGAATTGAACTATACATTTGTTAAATTTTAAAAAATACAATTTTGTTTACCTAGTAAATCATTTTGTGGTAGCCATTTAGAAACATATATATTCTTTGGTTTTCCTGGAAGTGATTTCGCTTCCCATTTCCAAATCACTCTCTGTGGAAGTTCTGCTAGAGCACTCAAAATGATAAGCAACTTATCTTTCGGTATCGATGCAGCTCGCAACATTGATCCAAAACTGATATATATAACACCATGCTTGGATTCCTCAATAAATTTACGTAGCTCCTAGAAATAAATATAAAATACTATAGCTCACGGCTATCATTACGATACTTATTTCATAGTTGTAACCGTACCTCCGGGAGTTGTTTAGGTTTTGTTACGTGAAATCCTCCAACTTCTATTAAATAGGGAGGAAAATTTTTAAAACCAGTAAGTACAAAGTTGTCATACAAGAGCATTATTTTAATATTTCGGGCGAGTTCATCGAGTGATGGTAAAAAATCGAAATATTGAGCAAGCGTTTTCTGATTCAGTCTTTGAGCAAGTTGTTTGTAAATGAATTCATGATAAATATGGGCGATTGATCGTTCTACCCTTTGAAACAAAGTTGGTTTTACGTCCCCATCTAAGAATAGAAATGGGACATATGAGGGGTTATATGAAATACCGAATCGGGCATAGTGATAAGGCAACAACACGTGCGATGTGATACCGACAACAGGAGCGTTTAATACATACGCCAGGCCTAAGGAGCAGTCACTATTAAATTGTTCTGTAATGACCACATCAAACTTCATTTGCGACTTCCATAAGTTCTGCACATCTTCGTCGTCTAACAACTTTTCACAATTGTCAGTTGATGTATATACAAGTCCAAGAGCGATTAACGCAGTAATTATGTATGACGGTTTCAGTAATGGCAACATATTTTCAAACACTTGAGCTTTGCCCGCTAAGCTTATGTCGTGATAATTGTCTTGGGGCTCATTAAGAGGAAAGTATGAAATTACGGTCACGTTATGTCCTCTTTTTGCCAATTCTTGCAAATATGGTGCAAAAACACGAAAGTGACTTTTCCCTTGGTAGGGAAATATGCCTAGTATGTTTAAACTTTTCACGACATCACTAAATATAATAGAAATAATAACTAAATTTTGTGTCATATTCATTATCTTAACTTAAATCGAAACACGACTTGTTGTATAAACAGCAGATTATTAACTGTCTTTGATAATAATAAAAAAAGATTAATAATACAAAGTTTTGCTAATAATAGTATATAACATTTTACTGTTACGTGATTAATTCATTATCGTGATATGTAGTTTTTTTATCTTTTCTAAAATGCAACAAAGCAATTTTAATTCGTACGCCTAGGACAGATTAGATATCTCTTTCATCATCTTTTGTGTTTGAAATTGGATTCTCAATTCTACTTTGAAATTAATTTATGCAATTGGCTTTTATATTTTTTATATCTTGTAGTACTAAGACTAACATTAAATCACCACTATGTACATATGGCAGACAAGTAAAATATAACGTACTTTCTTTCAGATCTAGTGCCCTGTAAGTATGTATACATGCGTATAAATGTAAAGCCGTGTATGAAAATAATAAATAATATTGGTTTTCTTACGAAGGAAGTTTCAAACGAAATTAAGTATAGTTTGAATTGTAGTTTATTTAACAAATAAGTATTATTTAAATCTCTTAGTCATAAATACACATCTATAATACATTTTAGTTTTTCGTACTATGAATACTATTAAAGTATTAGTGTAATAAGCCTAAAAATTTAGTTCTTAAACACAAACATATTATTCAAATTTAACTCTTTTTTCTTTTCTTCTTTCGTCTATATGACTTGGTTGACTTTCGGCTTCATTTTGATAGCAACAGAAACAGCATACGCTAAAAAGCTTAGAAATGACGTATGCTAAAATATATAATATTAGAGCGACAAAAGCTAAAACGTCTAATTGCAGTTGCTGATACAGAGGTACGCCGACAGATGCCGCTAAAAGATTAGGTGCGCCGCGGTATCGCGCTACATATTCCGTCCAATAGATGGCAGCTTCTAATGGGGACATCGGACGGTCATGCCATATTCTAGACACGAGTTTGGCGTTTTGTTGCCATCTGAAAAATAAGAACATCGTGAGAAATATATATAACAATTGTATGTTGTATGTATGTATATCATATATATTGGATGGAATGTGTGTATGTATATCATATATATTGGATCACGCCAAAACCTCTCAAAAAGGAGAGGTTTTGGGGTGATCCAACACTTAGCAGGTTCGGTATGAAAAGTAGATTGGTGTTTATTACAGTACAGCACCCGAATAAAATAGTAGTCAGAAAAAAAAATTCTTAGATTGTTGATTATAATAATTTACACCAAAATTTTTTACCAAAAGTTAATGGGATCGTAATTTTACTCTACTATGACTAGCAATTGGATCAGGTGTTAATGCTTTCAAACTCGAAAATTTTGTGATGGACTGAAACAACTATAAATTCGTAGTTACTGCTGTTTTTGAAGAGGATGATAACATTCACTTTTCACATTGGCTTTACTTACTTCGAATCCAGTGCTTCATTTATAGCGTCCAGCAAAAGCGGCTTTTGTAAATCTTGATAAGAAACGATGGTAGCCATGCCCGCGTCTGCCAAAGCAGCAGCATTGCCATACTGATCTCCAAACAATGGTATCGCAACAACAGGAATACCAGCGTCAATCGCTTCTATTGTACTCAATATACCCGCGTGAGATATAAATACTTTGACATTGTCATGTTCTATAAAAAAAATTGCTTTGCTTGCATCACGTCATTTCTCTTTGAAACTGACTAAAATATTTCAAGAGGCAATAATGGAATTTCTATTTTTAGAAAATAAAAACCCCATCCATTACAAATAATTTGAAGTGAAACGTCAACTATGTACACTGTAAATAAGGTTTTTAATAAATTGTTTTAATCGGTAAGTACGCATATAACATTGTGTTGAAAAAATCCAATCCGTGGTATTGTGCTTAACCTGTAATATTTATGGTCTAAAAATACTAAATAATTATGCTATAAATTTGATATTAAAACATTAAATTATACATTTGATATTAAACACAAATACAAAAAAGAAATAATATTTCACATTTTAATTATTTACATTCGCAATATAAAAGCTTGCATTCAATTTCGCAATTGCTATAAAATAAGTATATAAGTCATATATCAGTCAAAATCTTATAATAAGTATATAATAAGACTATAATGTTATAGTCTAAATAAGTAATGATTAGACTAAATTTCAGCTCTTAGTGTATACACTGTCAAATAAACAAAAACTTAAAAGTTATCGTTATCCAAAATTAGATCAGAGTTATTACTGAATCATTTTAACAAATTAATATCTAATAAGCTCAATCGGTAAGGATTGTGCTCATGATCTTAGGTT